>CAUYUJ010020806.1:40514-68014 GCA_963575745.1 Prorocentrum cordatum | reverse complement strand
GCATCTGCCTTTCTGTCTGCATTGGGCCATATTCGCAATAACAATAAGGAATGACATATTTGTTCGCCGGCTGCACTGGACGATCTGGATTATTCTGCTAACGAATTGTAGGAGTTAGGGGTTCGTGGGGTCGCGGAGTTGACAAATACAACAACATTCAGTGTTCGCTGACAACAGATTCAAGCGAATCCGCAATCACGTGCAACAATGCTTGTGCGAAATCGCAATCATATGCAACTAATGCGTGCTCCGTGTGGCGCTGGACTAGATACGGCCGTCGGGCACGGCTATCAGCACGCGTACTCGGAAGTCATATGGGCCCACGGAGCATGACTTGATATCGCTTCGCTCTTTGCTGCTTGCCTTAATCAGGGCCCATGTGCGCGAAACAGTCACATGTGTGGTAAATTCGTGCGGCGTCGGCATGCTCAGAGATTTTTGACACCGCGTCGATCGTTCAACCTTGAACTGATCCCGGCCCCGATGGCTCAAGGTGGAATTCCGTCGGGACCCGACGGCAACGCCACAGGACCCGACGGTCCAGTCCTGTGGCGTTGCCGTGTCCCTCGGTGCTTCCGAGTCGTTCTACCATGCGGAGTTCCACCGGTATCGCATCGCGCTCAACGATCAAGGGGACCCTGGTGAGCCCGCACCAAAGCTCACTCCGGCGAAGGGCCACTCTGATGTGTGGTCGAAAACTACCGTGCAGTGGTTTGCACAACGTGCCCAGTGTGCACGCAATGCCTGGAGCCACGTGCTCCGGGAAGGCAGGCAGGCCTCTCGAGGAGCGGGTGGGGCGTGGAGAGGCAGCACGCGCAGCCCCGAGGTCGGGCGGGGGGGCGGATGGAGCACGTGGGGGGGGGAAGTTCACGACGAGGAGAGGGAGGGGTACTCTGGGTTTCTTCATAAACGTGGGGTGGTACCCCCCCGACGGGGGTCAGCCTCGCCTCGTCGTCGCGCCGCGACGGGGGTCGGAGCGCCTTCGGCGCGCGGTGGCTACCCGCGACGGGGGTCGATGTGGGGCTGTCGGCGGGGATGACGCCCCCCCGGCGCTTATTCAGAAACTCGGAGTACAGTCGGACCTCGGCCAGAAGAACATCCCACAGGAACACGAGACCCTCCGCCGACCAGGACAAACAGAACATCCAGGGGTACCCTCCCCAAGATGCTGAAGAACATTCCACAAACACGAAGAACACAAGGGTACCCTCCCCGAACCGGCCTCGATCGTAGACCTCGGTCGGACTGTAACGTCCGAGGCCAGTCAAACAAGAAATGAGACCAACCTGTCAAGAGCCCAAAGGAAACATGGGGACCCAGGCGGGCAAGCCTGCAGACCACAAGAGGGAGCGGGGGTACAGAAAGGCGGTGCCACCGACAATCATCAGGAGCACCGCGACATTGATGGCTGTGAGCACCTCCCTTCGCTGTCCACCATCTGACAAATCTCTGCAAAACAGAAGCCTAACGTCTTGGAATCGTTGCGAAGCGGAGGCCTAATCCTGCAAGTGGATCGTTCGGCGATTCCCCATGCAGAATCATGATAAGGTGATTCAGTAAGGCGCGTAATCAGAATATTCTGCTCCACGGCAACATGCTTATCGCAAATTCTTGCTGACGACAGTGGGTCCGGAAACCATGACCCTGGGGCGAAGTGCTCCCCAGACGAGCGGCGAGCATCGCAAGTCCTGCGTACACTATTGTACTAGTCCTCTGCGGACATTATTCGGTCGACGCGTGAAAGCACAGAGCATGAAACGGAGGGAGGGAGAGCAGAGGGGGAGCATGACAAAGAAGACGTAAACGTAGGGTTTTAGACATCGGGCAGCCCAAACCAACGCTTCCAGTGTTGCTGCGCACCCGTGCTGAACCAGACAAAGGGAGACCCACGACAGAGAGAGCCGATCGGAAACTAGCACTCGCCCTCTGCTGTTGCCGTGCTGCACGTGTGGATTGTGTTGCGCTCTCGCTACGCGCTGCACCACTGAAGCTGTGCCTCACTTTCAAGTCCCCCCCCGATCCGTGTGCGCAATTATATATGAAAAGCTGCTACCTCTGCTTAACATCTGGAACATTCTGCAACCCGGGACGTTGGTGTGCGAGCTCGTTCTGTGGCCTCGCTCACAAACGCGCCTGCATGCGTGCAACGAGCTTCGCATAGTGTTTCAACTTGGCTGTACCTGGACACTGTATACCTGCAAGCGACCTGCAAGCTTTTTGCAGGCATGGTGCGGATGAGTGAACATTGAATTCATCAATGACGGCATGACTGTGCGCTCCCGGCGCCACAAGCAATACCGACTTTGCCGACCTCATGGGCATACGCAACCGTACCACTCACACGGCTTGCCTGAACTCGTGTCTGACGCGCAGTCTGGCAATCATAACAATCCCCGCCGCACTCGCACAACGACGGGATCGCTTGCCGCGCAGCGTGCAAATGCTTGAGTGCTCTGGCGCATGTGCTCGTGGCAATTGGGAGGCCTGTGGGCTCCAATCGAAGCCACTGCTGGCGTTGGCCAGGCGCCGGTTCAGGATCTCGACGTCGGCTTCGAACTCCGCGAGGGAGTCTGCACCCCTGGCAGGCTGCCGAGGGCACGCCGACTCTCTGGGGGGAAAAGGCTCCCGAGGGGCCCAGCCCACCTGGGCCCTGCGGCAGGAGCCAGGAGGGCGAGGTCCAGCTTACTTGCCCGTATCTCGTCACTCCGCTGGATTTGTTTTTTTTTTTGTCCATGCGAGCTCGCAAGTCTTATGAAGCCTCCCCGAGGCTTGGCTCAAGCAGTGCTTCGGCCGTTCAACAAATCAGCATGCAGAGGAGAAGGGGAGAAACTGCGCGAGAGAGAGAGAGAGAGAGAGGAGGGGGGAGCGGTTCAGGAGATTGCGAGCTTGCTGAGCGTGGGAGCATCCAAGCCGGGCCAGTGGACTCTCTGGAAGCTCAGAAGCACGCGTTCGTGCCACATTTGGCAGCTCCCGAGGAGGTGGGGTCTGTTCAGCGCGTGACTGAGTCTGCCCCAACGCTCAGAAATTGTAACCACAGTGCGTCTTGGCAACTCTAAAAAGGCGTCGTCTGGTTTGGATCTGCGTGTGGCGCCGCTACGCTGACCTCCCAAAGGGCTCTGAGAAAAGTGCCCAAAGAAGCGAGGTCCAGTTTTGATCTGCGTCTGGCGCCGCTCCGCTGGGCCCCTCCCTGGGCTCAGAAGGCAGCGGCACTGCTGCGCCTGTCAAGAACCACGGGGGACCCCTGGGCCCATGGGCCGGCGGCGGCCCCACACGTGACAGCACGCAGCGGAAGCCACAAACTCTCTGGAGGCCCACGGGCAGACGACTGCTATGATTACTCTCAGGTCGGGCACGTCCCCCCGCAGGCAGACTTTGGAGAAATAGTCTGAAGTAGCCAGAACATGCGAAAAATGATCAGATGTAGCCGAAGAATCGTCCCCAGAGTATTTCTGAAGAGTCCCCCTGTAGAGGGACACGCCCGACTGAAGGGAAGGCGAGAGGCCCAGCCTGGGCCCGCGCGCGGCGCCGCTCCACCGAGCTCCACGGGAGAGCCCACGCGCCTGCAGCAGGTGCCACGGGTGCGCCCGAGCGGGCGTCGCGCCTCTGCCGGCCCCTTCCCTCGGCGGGCTCGGAGCGTACAGTCGGATCTGGGCCAAATTGCGCAGGGACCGACCGTCGCGGCATTCCTGTAGTCCTGCCACGAAATGCACTTAGAGCCCAAAGCTGCTCTAAGAACAGCAGCATGGTTCTTAGAACACAAACCCAGTGAGTAAATAAGACAGTCTCAACCAGAAATGTTCTAAGAACGTTTCGTGCAGAGCACAACAAGTTCTTAGAACATTCTTTGGTGGGCCTATAGGCGAGCCAGGACGCTTCGCCACTGCTCGACCAAAAGAAAACCCCTCAAGAACACGAGAACCTCTGCCGGCCAAAACGCACAGAACATCCGAGGGTATCCTCCCCAGGGTGCACAAGAACATCCAACAAGCACGAAGAACGCCAGGTACTCTCCCCGAACCGGCCTGGATCTTCGACCTCAGTCCGAGTGTACCGGCAGCGCTGCGCTCGGCAGCGCCGCGATGCGGACGTCCACCTCGGATGTCTGCGCGCGAGGCGCCAGCCCCGCCGGGCCGGCCCAGGACTTTTGAGCGGGAGCAGCTCCCATGCTCGGCAGCAGCCGATCCCGAGCCACCTGGCTCTGCGCGCGGCGCTCCCACGATGCGCGGCTTGCGGTCCTCGTCACGTGCAATCGCGCCCTCGCGCGTCGCCCCCCCCCCCCCCCCCCCTTGGAGACGGGCATCCGCTCCAGCCTGGGCCGCGGCGCGCGAAGCGCGGTCGCCGAGGAGGAGTGAGTGAGCACACCGCCACGCGGACGCGGGAGGGAGGAGGAGGCCGCGCCCCGAAGGGGGCGACCTGGCCGAGATCGGATGCCGCGCAGGGCCGCCCCGCGGGCTCTCGGAGAGGACGTGAGATGGCGCTGCTGCGCCTGCCAGCACGGCCGGCGTCCCCGGGAAGGCCCCCGGGCTCCAGGGCCAGGCAGCATCGGGTCGGGAGTTCGGATCGACATTCGATGATCCACAGAACACGTGTTAGCGCCAACGTGTGTTTGCCCCTTGAGGCCCTTTCAGTACGACGCAGGCGATGTAATGACCCACTGGTGGGGCTGAGCAAGATGAACACACATTGGGCTGACACACGATCTGCGGATCATCGAGACATGTGCGTCGGAACGGGCCGCGTCGGCACGGAGCCGGAATCGAGTCAGATCGGCCGCGCCAGCTTGCATGGCAGCACCATGGAAGCGACAGGCCCCATCGGGTCGGCGGTGTAGCGGAAACGAATCGGGTCGGGGCGGCAGAAGCCGATATCGATATCGACCCGATCGGATCGAAATGGGCCCTGCACTCTTTCGGGGGCCAGACAACTCCCGAGAGTACCACTGCTGGCAGCGCTCGGGGGCACGGCATCCAATCTGGATCCCCGCGGGGCGCCGCTCTGCCCGTCTCGGGAGCTGAGAGTGTGCGATACTGTTGACCCAGAGGGAAGCAGGATTTAGACTGGAGCGATTCGGGCAACGCGAATGGTGGGCGGTGGGAGGTGCAATAGTTCGCTTGCGCGAACTATTGCGCGAACATTTGTGCGAACTATTGCTGCGGGGCGCGAAGTATTGCAAGAAACGTAAGTTACTGTTTGACAAATACACGAATGTATCCACGCGCAACTACTGTGTCCCAACAGCAAGCTGTTCCATCAATGCACCTACTCCGCCCCCCCATCTGCGCTACCGCTCCTTGCTCCAGCTTAGACAAAACCTCACGAATGAGCGCCCCTGCAAGCGAAACCATCCAGTGAACGCGCCCGGGGAAGGAACCGAGCAGGGAAGGGCTGCTCTGCGGACGCCCAAGACTGATCAGCAGACGCCAGCGATGGAAGATTTGGGGTGTCCTTTCTCCTTCAGGGACTCTGGCAAACATGAGACAGTGCCACGTTCATCCGCGCGTCACGTCGCTCGGCGGGCTCCCCCCAGGAGCTCGGACGAGAGAGCACTGGTTCTACGCTTACAGCCAAGGCTGCGGCCAAGAACAAAACGACGCCCGAGAAAACTGGGCCAAGCCTGAAGACAACATCCCGCGGAAACGACGGGTCAGCCCTGGTCACTCAGCTCCGAGCGTGCGCACGGGCAGACGAAGCTGGGCTAGCGCACTGGGGTGGGGGCAGGCCTTTTTACTGATCGGTGCGACTGCAGCAACAATCACACACACGATGGCGAACTCTGCAGTCAAAGCCAAAGACCTTGACGTCAGGCCCACGTTGGCCTCGCTAAAGGGCCCGATGCTTCTCAGGGTCTAACTTTCCTGGCGTTTCCCAGTGCCGGGAGGCGCCCAGCGGCCAGGCCAAAACCAGCTGCATGCACCAAACATTTGTACCCCCCCTTTATCCACCCCCCTCGTCGTCCGACCCGAACACACGAGGCGGGGCAACTAGGGGCAACGACTGATCAATGCAGAACGAGAACTCAGCCGATGCTAAACTTGGGAACGCGCGCGCTTGGGGAGCCTGGGGACACGTGCACGCACTTCAGCATACAGAGACGCCGCAATCAACCACCTAATTACGCGCACACAACCACAATCACATAAACATGACGCAGACACACACACAGACACACACACGGACACATACACAGACACACACACATACACACAGACACACACAGACACGCAGAGACACACAGACATACAGAGACACACACAGGCACACACAGACACAGAGACACTCAGAGACACACACACACAGACACACACACAGACACATAGAGACATACAGAGACACACAGAGGCACACCAGCACACGCATACACACAGACACACACACAGACACACACAGACACACAGACAAACACAGACACACACAGAGACACACAAAGACGCACACACATGCACACAGAGGCACACACAGAAACACACACACAGACACACACGGACGCACACAGACACACGCAGACGCACAGAGGCACACACAGACACACACACAGGCACACACAGACACACAGACACAGAGACACACAGACACACACACACACACACACACGCACACGCACGCAGACACACAGACTCACACACACACACACCGACACACATACACACCGACACACACAGACACACACACACGCAGACACACAGACACATACACACAGAGACACACACAGGCACACATAGACGCACACACACAGACACACACAGACACACATACATACACAGACACACACAGACACACACATACACACATACATACACACAGACACACATACATACACAGACACACACACACATACACACAGACACACAGACACACACAGACACATACACAGACCACAGACACACACACACACACACACACACACACACACACACACGCACACACACACACACGCACGCGCACACGCACACACACAAAGACACACACAGAGACACACAAAGACATACAGACACAGAAATACACACACGGACACACACAGACACACACAGACACACACACACACAGACACAGACACACACACCCATGCAGACACACACAGAGACACACCCACACACACGCACACACACACACACGCAGACAAAACACACAACACACGCACACGCACACGCACACACACAGACGCACACATACGCACACACAAACACACACACACACACTGACACACAGACACACCCACACACACGTTCACACACATTCACACACACAAGCACACACACACACACACACGCAGGCACACACGCAGGCACACACGCACACACAAACACACGCACACACAGATATACACAGACACACACACACGCATAAATACCTCTCTCCTCAGCGGCGTGGTGCCGTTCCCGCTTGACGTAAGCTCTCACAGCAGTTGAAGCAGCCGCGTAAGTCTCTCTTTCCTCGGCGGCGTGGTGCAGCAGGGCGCGCAGATCCAAACATTCGGCGGCTCGATGTTGTCGAGCCATGGGCTGCCCAACCTCTCGACCCCTTCCCTGGGGCCGCCTTTGTATCCCGGGTCGGTTTTTGACGGTCCCACAACCAGGAACTGGCCTTCAGAGGCCCAGGATGAAAAACCGGCCGTGCCGATCTTTTCGAGCCGCCAGATGTCTGGGCCCTGGAGAGCGATAAACTGGATTGCGCGGGAGACCGCCCGGCTGGTGCGCACGGGGAGCGGCCGTCCAGGACGACGGCGGCTGCGGAGAATCGTGCAGAGGCGCGGGCGAACGCCTCCTTCTCGCGTGCGCACCGTCGCGCCGGTACATGTCCCCGAGGACGATTCTCGGCTTCTCGGCCCTGCGCGAGGCGTTCCGGTCCGCTCGCGCTGCCTCCGCCGCCGCCGCTGTTGAACCCCAAGTTCTGAAGAGTGATCCGTGCTGATCCTCCCCGCCTGGTACCCATTCGTATTTTTTGAAATGAAATACCTCCGCGGAGCTCGCATCCTGTTTTGCCCAACAAGTTTTGGAACTCATGACGAGCCTTTGGGCCCCCAGCTATAACAATAACGGTCCCGCCTGATACTTCCTCGACGTTTTATGCAAAATCGTGCTCTCG
The DNA here is from genome assembly GCA_963575745.1 of Prorocentrum cordatum. NCBI lineage: Eukaryota > Dinophyceae > Prorocentrales > Prorocentraceae > Prorocentrum > Prorocentrum cordatum. The sequence goes on along the minus strand of CAUYUJ010020806.1, from coordinate 59,932 downwards.
CTTGAACTGCTCACAATTCGTTTCAGAATCGTGCTCTCGCTTCAGACTTGCCTCCCATTGAACAAGGCGCTGCGCTCCCGACGTCCAAGGATCGCGCTCTCGCACGAAACCTCCTCGCGATGTACTTCGAATTATTGTTCTCGCCTGAGTCTTCTGCACAATCTACGAAATTAACTTCAATGCCCCGACCGCCCGAGCTGCCCGTCAGGACCCGCCCGACCGACCAACCCGTCAGGGTCCGCCCGATCGACCCGCCAATTCGGGTCCGCGTGCTCACCTGCTTGGAGGCCCGCCCGCCCGCTCCAATATCCCGCCCGACCCGCCCGTTAGGGCAGCTGCAGCAGCATTGTGGCCCGTCTCTGTCCAAGCTTGAAATGCAGGGGGGTCGACTAAATTTACCTCCCCACCATTGAGTTCAATGCATTCACGCGCTGCGCCTGACGAGTTGCATGCCTTGATCGGGAGAGAAAGAGTCCTGTCGCCAGATGGCTCTTGCAGCTTGCCCAGCGAATAGTGTGCCTCGATCATTGCTTGCACTGAGATGGGGCCCCCATGGATTCAGAAAGATTTGGCAAAAGTCCTGGGTCGATTTCGGTAAGCGGCTGTGTTCCGAGGATCCCGATTCCAGGTTCTGGGCCGACCTCGGTGGGCGGTTGCGTTCCCTGGCTCCCTATTCCTTCGTCTGGTTTTCCCGGCAATGTGAGGTCGGGGTGCCCGGGGTTCCCGGTTCCAAGGTTCCCAGCAGGGGTTCCCGGCTCGGTGAGCTCCCAGGAGGCCCCTCCTCCTCCTCCTCCTCTTCCTCCTCCTCCTCCTGTCTTCTTCTCCTCCTCCTCCTCCTCCTCCTCCTCCGCCTCCTCCTCCTCCTCCTCCTCCTCCTCCTCCTCCTCATCCTCATCCTCTCCCTCCTTTCTCCTCCCTCTCCTTATCCTCCTCTTCGTCGCCCACGTGTTCCCCGAAAGGTTTTCACAGAGGCTCGGGGAACACCTGGTCCGATAGTTTGTCCAAGCTCTGGACCCAAACGTTTGGCCACAGATGCGTTTTTCAAAAAAGGCAGGAGGCGGCGGTGATTCGCTATGGGCGTCTTCGATCTGTCGCCCCAGTAGCCTGCTGGAAAGGTGCATCGCGTTCCAGTGGCCCCTCGGCCCGACAGTCACCCTCCATCAGCGCTTGCGCTCAAGATGCCCCCGAGAGGGTCCCCTGGAAAACCCTTACTTGAGGGATGAAACAACGACCCTACCCTGGGTTACAAGTGCATGGTCTGTAAACCTCCTGGGAACTCCCAAAGCCTAGAGCCGCCAGAACGCGGCACATCACGCAGGGTTTACCCTGTCAGCCCACAGGAGTTTCAGCGCACAGCGCCTCGTAAACCAGGGTAGGGGCGTTTTTTATGCCCTTGACTTACCGCCATCGAGTCGGACCAAGGTGTCCAAGGTGGTCGTCTCGCAGTTGCAGATGTCTGCAAGAATGTCTGCGAAGGCCCCAAGGCGACCCCAAACTGCCTTCAGAGGGCTCAGGAGCCCCCTCTCGCTCCGGCGCTTTCGCCTCGGACTTCCCCGCCATCCAAGCAAGCTGGTGAAGGCCCAGCTGCGACGACAACGGCTCCCGCTCGATACTTCCCTGTAACTTGCTCGCGTGCACCCTGGTCAGATGCACTCTCGCACGCACTCAGGAATGGCGTTCTCGCTCGAGACGTCCTCGTGAGTCACTCGAGTTGGTGAAAGGCCAGCTGCGACGACAACGGTTTCCGCTCGATGCTTCCTGACAGATTACTCTGAGACGCCCGGGAGGCTCCAAATCTCAGGAACGGCTCTCTCTCCCAAGACTTCCTCGAAACTCAATCAAATTGGCAAGCTGCCTGCGGGCTCGTTGGCTCGCATGACGGCCATGGCAACGCGGTGTACACACGAAGTGCACTGCAGAATGCTTCTCCCAGGAGCTGGTATGAAAAGAAGCCTCCCCAAATGGAACTTGTTCATCGACTCAGCGGGCGGGCACAAGGGACAGGGGAGGGGGAGACGAATGAAGGTCAAAGCAGCCTGTTAGATTGTATGCTCGCAGGATGGTCGTAGTCGTTGTCGTATTCGTCGGCCTCCTCCATTTCCCCCTCCCCTCGTCCTCCGCTTGCTGAGCCTCCTCCTCCTCCTCCTCCTCCTCCTCCAGCTGCTGCTCCTCCTGCACCTGCTGCTCCTCCTCCTCCTCCTCCTCCTCCTCCTCCTCCTCCTCCTCCTCCTCCTCCTCCTCCTCCTCCTCCCTCGTCTCCCCAGCATCGCGGTATTGGGGTGCGTCGAGACGGATGTTGCTCCTGCAGGTGTTCATCGTCTTCCTTTCCCTTGAGGAGGAGCGGAAGGCAGAGCGTAGCAAGAGAAGGAAGAGAAGACGGGGGAAGAGTAGGAGGAGGGAGAGGAGGAGGACGAGGAAGAGGTAAGGGTTCCCCGCGCAGCTGGCGCCGGCCCCTGTCGTTCGCAGTAGCGAGGCGGTGCCGTGCCCTCAGACGTCGGCGATGGTGACCTCGACCTCGACGCCCGGCTCGATGGAGATCGAGGTGATCTGCTTCACGACGTCCGACGGGGAGTGCAGGTCGATGAGGCGCTTGTGGATGCGCATCTCCCAGCGGTCGAACGTGTTGGTTCCCTCGCCGCACGGCGACTTGCGCACGCAAAGCCTGGAAGGAAACAACACAAACACTGCGCAAACGCAACTTGTCGTAATTCCGTGCGGACCTTGAAAAATATGCTTGAAAACGAAGCCAAGACGGGGGCTAAATCGAACCGGGAGAAATCGGAGATCTCTGAGATCCGGCGTCTCTGGAGGATGGACGATGTACTGGGTGCCGCGGCCATGTCAGAGCGCTCCAGAACGCTCCGACAGAGTTCTGGAGCACTTCCCCCGACCCCGCCCGCGCTTTCGTCGTGTGCGGGACGTGCGGAGACCATCTGTCAGATGCGCGAGGGGAAGATCGCAGTGCCTGGCCATGGAAGGCCCGAGCATTGGAAACTGCACCTGGCCATTCCTCGCAATCGCTCGGACGTCCATTCCCCGTGCATCCTTCGGCTTCGTGCGTGTACCTTTTCGCAAGACGGCCCCAAAGGCTCATGGTCCTCGCCGAGAAAAAAACACACGTCCGAACAAAGTCAAGACGCGTGCATTTGCCTCTCTCGCACGACTCGCTCCCTCCACCCGGATGTGCCGACCGCTGGGACGCACCGTCAGCTACCAGGACTTGAGTCTGGCCCGGCGCAACCCGAAGTGCTTCACGCTCTGGGGGCCCCCCCGGCCTCCGCGGCCCCCCTCCCATCTCCCTCCCGCCGCCCCGCTGCTTCTGTGCCCCATTTGCTCAACAGCAGCCCAGCTGTAGCTCGACCGCAACTTGGACCCAAGGTGCCGCAGATCAAAAGTATCCACCTCTCGCACGGGCCAGCCGCGCCGTGTGCACGCATAGAGGCCTCCTAGATTGGGTTCGATAAGATGGTGTCGGAGGATCGCGCCGCATCGCCAATGCATCGGCGATACATCGCCGACGCATCGGCGACGTCGGCGACCCCGCCTACGCGGACCCCATTTGGGAGGCCTGGACTCTCGCCTGGGCTAGCGGCGCCATGTGCAGCCAGCTCCCCGTCGTGCATGTTTTTTCCGAACCATCCTGTGGTGTTGGGTCCCCGTTTTGAAAGGACAGCGCCTCGCGTCCTCCTCCTCCTCCTCATTCCTCCTCCTCCCCCTCCCATCCCTGCCTCTGCCCTCCGCATGTCCTCATAGTCGTACCCTGCCAGATTTCGCAGCCCCCTAAGGAGCTCCAGCTACGGCCCAAATGCCAGGGTCCGCATGCCGTCGCCGACTCATTTCGGCACACCCCTCACACGTTTCGTGGCCCCATGGGAAGCTCCAACTAAGGCTCAAATGCCAGGGTCCGCATGGCGTCGCCGCCTGATTTCGGCTTGTCCATCACACGTTTCGTGGTCCCATAAGGGATCTCCAACTAAGGCCCAAATGCCAAGGTCCGCGTGGAGTCGCCGCCTCATCCCGGCACTCCCCTCACACGTTTCGTGGCCCCATATGCGGTTCCAGCTGAAGACCAACTGCCAGGGTCCTCATGCCGTCGCCGGCTCATTTCGGCACATCCCTCGCACGCTAAGGCCCACATACCAAGGACCTCATGGCGTCGCCGCCTTGTCGGGACACCCCTCACACAATTCGTGGCCACATAGCGAGCTCCAGCTAGAGCCCACATGCCAGGGTTCGCATGGCGTCGCCGCCTCATGTCGGCACACCCCTCACACGCTTCGTGGCCCCATAGGGAGCTCCAGCTAAGACCCCAGCGGCAAGGTCTGCATGGCGGCGCCACAACCGATATCGGCACAACGCTAACACGCATCGTGTCCCCACACGGAGCTCCACCGAAGGCCCAAATGCCAAGGCCCGCATTGCGTCGGTGTTTCATGTCGGCACACACACACACACCTCACACGCTTCGTGGCCGCGTGAGCTGTAGGAAGCTCCACCAACAACGCCAGTGCCAGCGCCCTCATGGCAGCACCTCCCCGTTTCGGCACACCCCTCACACGCTTCTTGGCCCCACAAGGGCGTCCTCTTCCTTCGTCCCACCTGCCTTGCGGTACTCACGCCTGCATCTTGCCATCGCTCGGACGTCCATTCCCCGTGCATTTTCCGGTTTCGTGCGGGCTTTTTTGCCTCGATGATGACGGATGCTCCCCGATGGTCCTCGCAGAAAAAATGCACACGTCCACGCTGATGATGACGATGATGTTGAGGATGATGACAGTGATGATGATGATGATGATGATGATGATGATGATGATGGGAGTAGGGAGAAGGGGGAGGAGGAGGAGAAGAGGAAGGAACGCGGGGCGCTGTCTCTTCAAAACGGGGGCCCAACACCACAAGACGGCTGGGACAAATCCACACGTCCGAGCGATGCCAAGGCACACGGCTGGGACTGCCGCCAGGACGATTTCTGTTGGCTGCTCCCCCGGGGGGGAGCCGCAGCGTGCGCGTGGGCAGGCGCACGGGCCCGGCCACGTGCAGCTCCTTCTCCTTGCGTGGGAGGCCTGGAGATCAAGGCACCACCACCAGCACGGGGGGGGGGGCCCTCCACGGAGGGAAGATGACCTCCTCCTCCTCCTCCTCCTCCTCATCATCATCATCATCATCATCAGCATCATCATCATCAGCATCAGCATCAGCATCAGCATCAGCATCAGCATCAGCATCATCATCATCATCATCATCATCATCATCATCATCATCATCATCATCATCATCATCATCATCATCATCATCATCATCATCATCATCATCATCATCATCATCATCATCATCATCATCAACAACATCACCAGCAGCAGCATCAGCATCAGCATCAGCATCAACCACCCAGGGGGCCCGAATGTTACCACCCAGGAGGCTCGAATGTTACCACCATCGCCAGGAGCGGGGTCATCTTCCCCGGTTGGAAACATACCGCCGATGTCTCGGCTACGCGCATGGGTGGCTCGAGGGGAGTGGCTTCTGGTGCGCGGCTTGAGGGGGCTGCGGGGGGGGGGGGCGCCAGCTCCAAGCGCGCGTGCCAGTGCCTGGGGGACCCCAGTGGGGGCCTGCACCAGAGGTCACTCCAGCGAAGGGTCACTCTTGCGCGCAGCCGAATCTTGGTGCTGGTGTCAACGTCTAGGCCTCCGATCCTTGGCCCCGGCGATGAGGTCCTTGCACACCTTCTCCAGGGACTTCACGTTGCGGCTGGTGAGCGTGATGCGGATGCGGTGCAGGCGCTGCTCCTCCGCCTCGAGGGACTTCACCTTCGTCTCCATGGCTGCTCTGCCTCGGTCAGCGGCCCTCCGCGCTTTGTCAGTGGCTCGAGCCAAGCTTTGAACCCAAACCGCTACCCAAGGAGACGCATGTGTCTTGCTCGGGAGGCAGCTGCCTAGTCGACACGACGAGATGGCTAGGTATTCTAAGATTCTAGGGGGCTCCTTGGGTCCCGGGGAATTTCTAGAAAACTTGATGGGGAACAGCGCCCGCTTACCGCGTGGGTTACAAATAAGGATGATGATGAGGATGAGGCGGATGAGGAAGAGAAGGGTGAGACATGGCATGAAGATCGTAACCATAAGGAATCAAATGAACAAGAGTGAACACGCAATTCACGCGGGGCTGCAATGAGCGGGACATAACAGCGGTTGCCTCTGAAACGAGGCGCGCCGTTGTAAACTAACCTGTCCTGACGCAGACGGATGACTTCCGTCTAGGTGCTGCCCAGAACTTGTCGGACGATGAGCCGTTGAGTTGGGCTTTGCGGGGGATCCCTCTCCGCTCTCCAGGGTTATGCCCAAGACCTGGTTTAGCACCGCTGGCCAACAATCATTTTTCCTTATGTGCAGGGCAAGCGAAACTCGAGCAACGGGGCGGGATGATAGTTAGCATGTGGCCAGCGGAAACAAAATATCGCCACATGATGCTACCCAGTGTGTGTCCCCAGCGAGTTCATGTTGCCACGGAGTGCTGCCTTGTCAATTGAGGTGACACATCGGGTAAGCTGTGTATGAAAACGATGAGTTGGAAGGAGGAAGAAGGGAAGGGGAAAAGACGCCACATTGGCGTACATTTTCGCCGCCGTTGCCACAGCGAAACAAGTACTGCCGCAAGGCGCCATCCAATGGTTCAACGAGTTAATCTTGCCACGGAATGCTACCTTTTGCTTGAGCTGGCACCTCGGGCAAGCTGTGGTGGAAGCGAGGCGGTGGAGGGATGGAACGGGCGGAAACGCCATATGAAGGAGGGAAGGGGAGGAAACGCCATATTGCTGCACATGTTCGCCGTCGGCCGCGCTTTCGAGGGATATGGGCGAACCGACCCGCACACGAAGACTTCGAGACGACATGTCCTAATCATACCGATCGGTTATGGCCCACACAACTTTTTAGGCCAGGGCCAATGAGGAGATGGTGGGATGTCAGTGGATGCAATCATTGGCCGGGCGGCCGTCCATCCGCGCGCGAATCGGGGTACGCATGCCGCGAACCGCACCTTCTCTGGCTCGCCTCGCCGGAGCGCGGCAGCAGCCGCTGCCCGCTGCAGAGCGAGAGGGGACGCGTGCCGCGCGTACGCGCGCGTGGCAGCGTGCACGCCGCGCCCTGCACACGGACCAAAGAGGCGCCTGCGGTGCAAGGCACGCGCGGCAGCCTCCAGGCCATGGGGGCCCTGCTCCTCGCCATCGCTCGGACGTGCATCCCCCGTGCATGTTTCGGCCTCGTGCGTGTCTCTCAGGATCAACTTGAATGCTCCTTTTTGGTCCTCGCCGAGAAAAAATGCACACGTCCGAGGGATGCCGAGCCATCCAGTGTTTGCACATGGTCATGGGAACGCATATGCTCCGTTCGCGGACACGGTGGCTGTCTACATGTGCGCGACCTGAGGCGTGGCTCAGAGCAAGTGCCATCATATCACTGGTAACAACCACCAGCTCATTGAGAATGTCTACACTCGCCTTGACAGCGCCAGAATGAAGTACGTCACGAAAAAGGAGAAGCGGATCACATTCGGCGCGACAGAAAAGTGGGCGGACGTGGAAGCCGACGAGGTGGACCTAGGCAAGATGGACGGCGCGGAGAAGGACGACCAGGCTAAGCCAGTGAGTTGGGAGCAGTGGAGAGGATTAATCAAACGCGGCAGGCCGATACTTTGATTCTAAATCGTCTTGATCCATGCAGGACGCGGCGGCGCGCTCCTGGGCCTGGCCCGATCCGCAAACGCGACTGGAAGCCCATTGCCAAACGGCACCTAGAGAACCGAGAGGTCGCGCTGCGCACAGATGGGGCGCGGGCATATAAGCTTAAGATCCCGAGTGTTCTTCACGACAACGTTGTCCATATGAAGAAGAAGGTGATTTTGCGTGGGAGGACACTTTGGCTCAAACCAAAGTTTTCCGAACTAGTTGTCCACAAATTGCCCACTGGTGAGGAGTTGTACACCAAGTCAGGGACGCAGATCATCGATCGCTTCTGGGCGCACCTGCGGAAGCATTTGCAGTCGCGCAAGCGCAGGGTGGGCACCCTGGCCGCGAGGCGCCGCATTCGTTCCGCCCAGTGGGCTTACTGGAACAAAGGTGCGGATTTGTGGACTCGCACTGGTGAAATGCCACGGGAGCTCTATTGATCCGCGGGCGTCTCGGGCGTCATTTGTCCAGCCAGCAGGCACGCCTTCAGCTAGCTGTCGCATATGGCCCATATGATGCTTTCCTTGACAGTTCCGCGCCAGCAAGGCACTGGCAGATGAATGCGGCGCTGCGCCAGCTGAGATAGCCAATCTGTTGTGCTCGGAAGCCATACTGCATATGTTGTTCTTTCCCCTATGATGAAGTCATATGGTGGGCGATGTATGATCTCTGATCTACTTCACCGAATCACGGTGTGTCTTAGATTAAAAGCACGCTCAAGGTAGATCATAGGGGGGGTGCGAGCATATATATATATATATATATATATATATAGAGAGAGAGAGAGAGAGAGAGAGAGAGAGAGAGAGAGAGAGAAAAACAAAAAAAAAAAAAAAAACGAGAGAGAGAGAGAGAGAGAGTCAGGTCGGGCGTGTCCCCCTACAGGCGGATTCTGGAGGAAAACAAAACATACCCCAAACATGCTCAAACGTAGTCAAACGCACTTGAAAACTCCTCCCCAGACTACTTTTTCACTGTTTTTGCGTGTTCCCCCTTTAGAGGGGCACGCCCGACTTAAACTTAGAGGCCAGAGAAAACCACCAGACCCCCCCAGGAAGCCCCCAAGAGGCCTCCACGAGGCCCCCAGAACGCCTCCCAAATGCCCTCAAGAGTTCTCCAAGAGGCCCCGGAGAGGCATCCCGAGAGGCCCTCAGATTCATCCAGGAGGCTCCTGACCAACCGTCCAGGCACGGTGTCGGGGTGGGCAGAGACCACTAGCCACGATCGTCGCAAACACGCACTCCTTGTGGGGGTCGGCGGACTGGCGTAAGCCACTTGAAGAAGCACCCCGAACAAGGCGAAGCCGTCCAGTGAACGCAGCAAGAAGGGAGAACCGAGACCGAGCAGGGCAGGGCTGTACAGCCAACGCCCAGGGCCGTTCAGTCAACGCCAATTCTGGGGGTCGGGGTGGGTCTTCCCCCTTGATGGTATGGGTCGGGCGCTGGGCAGCGATGAGCTGCCAACCGAGATTTGGCCAGCACCTCGAGGGGCGCCCGAGGCGCAGGCGCGAGAGGGCGCTGGTGGGAGGGCAGAGAGCAGGGCCAGCACGGCCGCGGCGCCCCCGCAGAGGGCAATACACAGCCGCCGCTCGGAGTCGCCAGCGGATCTGTTCGGCCGCGGGGGGGGGGGGCGCGGGGATGTGTCCCACGACGGCGCAAGACAGCTTGGCGCGACAAGGTCAAAAAAGCTTTTTGGGGCGCCAGCTCCGGGCGTGCTGGTGGACAGAGGTCGAGCCTTGCGTCGTCAGATCTTTGCTGTGCGGGGGGGCGAGGCCGCGCCCGCTACGTTAGGCCAGCACCTTGCAGCCCAAGGGATAAGTCCTTAATTGGCCAGTGGAAGCGCTATTTGGGGAAGTGGGGAATAAGAACCTGCATAACGCAGCATTTTTGTAAACGCAGCACCACATTGACGAAGGCCCCCCCAGAGTCGTTCAGAGATAACACCTGTGGCCCGATGCACATCGAAACCACCATGGGCAGAAGTGCTTTGAAATGGCCACTCGCAAGAAACAACGCCCATCCCTGCACACATGGTGCAAGGGTGCACGGGGTGGGGATGGTAGGCAAGTCTACCTGCGAAGAGGCCCCCTCGCGAGGCGACCCCATTTGAAGAAGAAGAGGGCTGCGAGCCCAAGCACCCACGGCTGCACCGCGCCCAGGAGCATGCATGTGCACTGTCTGCGTGGCCTGGTTTGGCTGATGCGTGCGCGCGTGTCTCTGTGCGGACGCAGCCGCAAGAAATCCTAATTGGCAAGACGCGCAGTCCTGAAAATCCGCTCGCGAGGTTCGATTTGGGGGGGCGGGGGCCCACGGCACCGTGGACGAAGCAGCTTCTTGACGTTTACGGGGATGGGACCGAGTAGCGCGCGCAGCGGAGAAACCCAAGGCACCCTGACGAAGAGTATCTGGTTTCCTGATGCGCGCCCCCACTGTATAGCGTGCAGTGCACAATTGATCTGCCCCGCGCTACTTCGGAACATCGAGCTCAAGGGGGGACGTCGAGCTTAAATCAGCGATTCATCGCTGACAGATCGGCGATGGGCCCCCGATAGCGACTCCGCATGGGCCTGGGCAGGGTGGGCTATCGGGCCCTCTCGGCGATCAATGGGTGATTGGAAGCCGATGTATCGCTCCCTGAGACTATCCCCCTCTATAGTTGCCCCCTGCATTTCGGGCCACAACTCGGCTCCGGCGGCCATTCGGGGCGTTCTGGGCACCCTCAGACCGCTTTCGGCGAGGCGCAGATGCTGGAAGGCATCCCGAAGCTGAAAAGGCGACGAGAACCGACGAAAACGCCCAAAGGCCTAGAACCTCGAAACTTCGTTCCGCCCGTTATAGCGGATCAAGAAGCGGTATAAACACAAACTTTCGGAAGTCCGCGCGCCTTTCGTGGATTTGCGCCAGACACCCCTCCCTCGAGCGCGGAGTCCGCCGGGGGCGGCGCTGGAGGCGCCGCCCGAGGGGCCCAATGCAGATCCAAGAACTCCGCGCAGAACTCCGGACGTTTGTGTTAATGCAGCTCGTTTTCGACCTGAGCCTATCCCCCACCTAACCCAGTGCTGACGTGGTGCCCGTGGCGAGGCCGCGGAGGCGAGGCCGCACCCGCGCCTGCCGCCCTCCGGCGCGGTGGCGTTCCGGCCGTCGAGGCCCGCCAGGGGGGGCTGCCTCCCCCGGGCCCGCTGCTGTGGGGCCGGACCACGGCAGGGGGCTCCTCGCTGTCGCATTCGCAGGCTGCCTCTTCGTGCACGTGTGTATAGCAGGGCTTACCCTAAACGATGTTTTGTGTCTTGTTTTTCGTTTTGCTCTACCTGTTTTCCTGTACCTCCCTCCCAAAACGATGAAGGTTTTGGAAGGAGTTCGACATGCGCGCGCGGCCGACGCGCGCGAGTGGCCTGCGTGGCAGTATTTGACAAGAACCGTGCCCCCCCAGCACGCGCGTAAGGGCGTTCGAATTAGTTCAACGTGCGGCGCGAGAGGCCCGCTTGGCAGAATTCGATGGCAACGTTGGAAGCCGGATGATTTTTAAGAATTCACCAGCGCGCGCAGGCTTTTTTGAACACTGATGTTGCAAACCCATGCGTTTTATGTGTTCGGGACACTCGTTTTTGAACTCCTTCCGACACCAAAGCTTTTTTTGCGCGCGTGCACTTCGTCCCACTTGTTGCGAATGACTCTTGCGACAGCACGCGCGCAAGGGCGTTCGAGCGATTTCGACATGCGAGCGCGAGAGGCCCGTTTGGTAGCATGTTGCGAACATGTTCAAAAACTTATGGTTTCCAGGAGAACTCGTGATTGCGCGTGCGCAAGCTTTTCTTGAACACCCTTGTTGCGAAACCATGTGTTCTTATTTGTTTCCGGGACAATTGATTTCAAAATCCTTATGCAACCTAAGGTTTTTGAAGGATTTCGGCACGCACGCGCAACAATGCGCGCGTGCGCATTTCGTACAGTTTTTTCTTGCAAAGGGTTTTTGACAACTGACGATTTTTGAGAATCGAATGTGCGCGCATAATAGTTTCTGCACAATGAATGTGGAAGGAGGGCAAAATCCGGCCTGGCTGGGATGGTATGAATTCATACCTAAGATGGGCGACGGGGCAAGATCGTATGTAAATTGCACATCCCCAAAGGGGTAGTGATAAGTCCGGCCTCGTGAGGGCGGTGGATCCGAATTCTTCCTTAGAAAGGAGAAGATATGCGGTGCAAAGCGACGGGGCGGCGACGGCGACGACATGGCCGCCAGACCGACCCGCAGGCTCAGACGACGGGCGGCAACGAGGCGGAGACGGCGACGACATAGCCGCCAGATCAACCCGCAGGTCCAGACGACGGGCGGCGACGGGGCGACGACGGCGACGACATAGCCGCCAGACCGACCCGCAGGCGAAGACGACGGGTGGCGACGGGCGGCGACGTGGCGGCGACGGCGACGACATAGCCGCCAGACCAAACCCCATGCCCAATGCCTAGGAAAAGGAATAAGAACACCTTAGCGCAACCATTGTGTGGGGAAAAAAGAACCTGACGGCGGGGCAGAAACCGACTCCGCCGCAGGCGGTCTCCACGGTGTACGATTATACGTGAGAATCGGGGTCCTACGTCCGCAGGAGCGGTCAAAACTTTAGGAACGTCATGCTACCCCCGGCCTTACGCAGGCAACCTGCGCGCCAATGTCCGCGCAGTCGACTCCATTTGTCCATATCGCTCACATTGGGTCGTTGGGAGGCCTCGGGATCCCTCTTGAGCGGGCTCCCCCCCCAGCTCTCCAGCATGGTGGGCGGCACAATAATGCATTAAGATCTTGGCCGCCATCGTGCTCGGTGCGAACGATCACGTCGACGCAATCGAGACTTACCATCAACTCCAGAAAACTTCGAACGGGCCACCGAAACATGATTACCATGAACTTCCGAGCAACACATTACGTGCTACCTGGCTCGCATTGTCTGGACGAGTCGTCGGCCTCCGTTATTGGTGGTGCACGGCCACTCGAAAGAGATTTTTTTGTGTAAGAACCCCTCCGCCAAATAGGAAAGCACGGAACACTCGGATGCAATCAACAATTCGCCGTGCAGATTTTCGGAGTGTGCTAAGCGGCAATGGGAAATCACGGGTGCGCGTAAGACCAGGAATCGACGCTACGGAATAGGCTGTAAAAACGAAGCGCACGACGGACAAGGTGTCCCCACTTTTGCTCCCGCGTGCACCCCACACTCAAAGCTCCCAAGCATTACTGCCCCTCTACTCAGCCCCTTGCCTCGACCATGCGCTCTAGATGTCCAACCCCCTTCTAACCTTACTGCAAGACACCTCCCCTGATCCTGGTGAGGTCGCTGCTGTTCAACTCAACTTCTGTCGAGTTCGCTGAGAGACTCTGGCCCATCTGAGATGCAGCAAAAGACGGCAACGCGAGCGAATCAAAAGCACCATGAACGCTGCGCGGCCGTTCAATTTTTCCGCACGAGACGTGACAAAGTACTCTCATCTTAGCTGCACGCGAAGATCAAAATCACCATAATCGAGCAGTGATCCTGGCGCTGTCAAACTTAATCAATCCCCCCCTCTGGTACGAAGTACTAATGGAAATGAACAACAAACAACAGGCAAACAACAACCTGCAATCAAGGCGGAATCCAACATCAGCCCACGGCAAGCTCACGGCGTGCTGAATGTAAGGTAGAGGCAAGCGACAGACAATTAATAAGCACACCGAACGCAAGCGGCAAGCAAAACACATGCAAAGAAAATGCACACTGAAAGCAATATACTGTCAATTAAATTCAAACGCACATACTTGTACAAGTCTCTTTGAAGGCAAGCTGAGCTCACGCTAACAGCAATCATCGAGCGATCCACACGCAAGCTAAACGCAACGTTTAACCACACCATGAAGCAAACCATAAGCACACTGTCAACGATCTTCAATTACAGCCTAGCGACACACTACACGGCGAACAACTAGAAACACATAGTAAACGCAAGCCAACCCAAAAAACAATGCATTCGAACCAAACTCAGCCTCACACTTACGCACGCCTGAAGGAAATTCACACGCAAGCTCAACCAAAGTAAGATGCAGCCCCAAATGCGAGAACACTCCAAACACTCAAACAATAAAGCCCAACACAAGCGACAAGGTGCCTCGATGCACGGCGGGGGGCGGCGGGGGCATCCTCGGGGAAGCGCGACGAGCCCAATCGAGACGTGCCTCAAGGCTGCCTCGAGACAACCCAAGAGAACCACAAGACGATCCCGCAAAGCTGAAGATGGCCCGACAAGGCTCCGCGACGACCCAAGAAGCACCCGCTCAGATCCGACAGCTGCCCCAAGAGGTCCGTCTCCAGGAACGAGGGCTGCAACACCCATGTACAGTGGGTGAACGGCTCGCTGTGAATCGGCAAGGTCGCAGGCACGAGTGCCACCACACACGACTACATGTAGATACTCGCACGCTTGTGAACATCGCTTGGCTTTCTCGTCGAGTACGTCTGCCGCGCTCGCTCGCATGGTCTTTTCCTGAACGGCTGTCAGACGTGAGCCCCAACACGAGTCTTGAAAGTTGCAGCAGGAACGACATGCTGAGTGTGGCTGTGCCACTTCCCATCCTCTATCCTGACCCTCGTTCTCCAACTCTGTCTCCGTTGCTCCTGCTCTCCTATCGCTTATGCCTCTGCTCCTCCTCCTTGCCGACGGCCTGCAGCAAGGTCACCTGCAGCAGGGAGGTAGTGAAGAAGAAATGGCTCTGTGTCTGTGGGCGGGATACACGTAGAGACAAATCGCTTCGGAGGGAGGGAGGGAGGGAGGGAGGGAGGGGGACATCAGGAGGATGAAGAGGAGGAGACGCAGGAGGCTCTCTAAAGATGACGGAGTCACTTCGTTCGCCCATGTCGGGGTAGCTGAAGGGAGGCTTTCTCTGCTTTCGGGGATTCTCTCGGCGGGCGTAACAGGTCTCCACAACGAGTTCGTCATGTTTTCGACGCGTTCTCTCACTACATTTGTCCTCCATGGTCTCCAGAGGTACTCGGGAATTTCCTGAAGATATATCAGTTGTCGTGTCGCAGCTACTGGGGGCCAGCCACGTCACATGGCGTGCTCCTGGACCCTCGAACCCAAGCATGCTGACGTTTCACCTTTACTTCCGCCGCCTTCCGCCGAACTCCCGCCAGCGGACTCTCCGTCGTTTTGCTTCCCCGCCAGCCTCCGCCAGCCTTCCGCCGAATGCGAGGCGAACCGAAGGCGAAACTCTTTCTGGAACTCCGCACTTAGAATCTAGACCCGTCCAAAATACATCCGACGTCGTGATCTTTCTACAGCATGGAGGTCTGGAGTCCTTTTCCAAAGGACCAATTGTTCATCCCGGGTTCTTTTTGTTTAGGCCCTTGGACCTGGTTAAAGGCCCCAGACACGGAAAGTCGCCAAAAGCTGTCCGTCGCGTTGCGTTCGCGACGCGAAGATGTCAGGGTAGATGTCAGATCCGCGCTGCTCTGCGCCTGGTCGCCGTCTCACGGTGCACTGGGCAGTGCCGCCCCGCAGGGGGCCACCGACGACGGCTCCCCACGGCGGCATTCCTGCTCCCGCGAAAAAACAGCACACGTCCGAGCGATGCCAAGGTGTTGAAAAAGTCAGAGAGCGCATCCACTTCGCCGTTCTCAGCCCCCCGGGGCCCCTCACTGGGCCCCCTGGAGCGTCAGCAGAAACGACTCGGGCCCCCTGGCCTTGTCCCGAATCGTCGAGGTCCTGGGAGCCCTAAAGAGTACCTAGTATGTACGTTTTCACTCGCCGACCTCCTTCTCCTCGACCCGCCTCTTCACCTTTGCTGCTACAGGGTGCTTTGCTTGGGGAATTGCGGGTGGTATCGCCCCAGGCAAAGAGCCCCCCTTCCCCGAATGTTCAAAGCATTGGTCTGCAGATCCACGTGTGCGAGAATCGATTGTCCTCTGGGTCCAAGGCGTTACTTGACCCAATGGTTCACTCCAACACACGAACTGGATCCACGAGGCTCCCACGCTCAAGCAAAATATCCAGACGGAAGATCCGCCACCGTGCCTCTGGACACGGAGTGGGCGTGTCCTCAGGTCCTTTGCCTAATCCTCAACTCCAAAATTACACATTGCCGCATCCTGATATTTGGCGGAGGCGTCGCGCCAACATGCCTTGCAAACAAACGTTTCATGTTGACATCTTTCTATTTGGCGGACGCGCTGAGCGTTTTACTCCCGAGAGCAAAAACAAGACACTGGCCTTTTTTGTGTTTGCATTGGCGTGGCCGGAACTTGCCAGCAACGAAAACGCATAATTTGGATTGCCCGTGCGCCCGCACCACTGCGCACGCTCGTTTCTTGTGTTAGCGATGTTATGCGGGGCCCTGTTTTTTTGGCAGGCACACGTGTATAAACCTGCTGGAGGTCAAGGAAATCCCCTGGTTGATGCTCTACGGCTGGTGCCTTTTAGTGGGCACCCTATGGCGGGTGCCCTAACATGTCCTTCGGTTGGTGCCTCATGGTAGAAACTGCGCTGGTGCTGCCGTCTAGTACTAGCAGTAGTAGCAGCAGTAGTAGTAGTAGTAGTAGTAGTAGTAGTAGTAGTAGTAGTAGTAGTAGTAGTAGTAGTAGTAGTAGTAGTAGTAGTAGTAGTAGTAGTAGTAGTAGTAGTAGTAGTAGTAGTAGTAGTAGTAGTAGTAGTAGTAGTAGTAGTAGTAGTAGTAGTAGTAGTAGTAGTAGTAGTAGTAGTAGTAGTAGTAGTAGTAGTAGTAGTAGTAATAGAAGTAGTAGTAGTAGTAGTAGTAGTAGTAGTAGTAGTAGTAGTAGTAGTAGTAGTAGTAGTAGTAGTAGTAGTAGTAGTAGTAGTAGTAGTAGTAGTAGTAGTAGTAGTAGTAGTAGTAGTAGTAGTAGTAGGTAGTAGTAGTAGTAGTAGTAGTAGTAGTAGTAGTAGTAGTAGTAGTAGTAGTAAGCAGTATAGTAGTGTAGTAGTAGTAGTAGTAATAGAGTCGTAGTAGTAGTCAGTAGTAGTATAGTAGTAGTAGTAGTAGTAGTAGTAGTAGTAGTAGTAGTAGTAGTAAGTAGTAGTAGTAGTAGTAGTAGTAGCATTAGTAGTAGTAGTAGTAGTAGTAGTAGTAGTAAGTAGTAGTAGTAGTAGTAGTAGTACTAGTAGTAGTAGTAGTCGTAGTAGTAGTAGTCAGTAGTACTAGTAGTAGTAAGTAGTAGTAGTAGTAGTAGTAGTAGTAGTAGTAGTAGTAGTAGTAGTAGTAGTAGTAGTAGTAGTAGTAGTAGTACTAGTCGCTGGTCACAGCTGCTCTCATGCGCCCATGGGGCAGCGGGAAAGACGGGTCAGCGCTGGTACTGCCACTGCGGGGCGCGCTACTCGACCTCCTACGGAGTCTGCATCGAGTTCATAGAGGGAGAGGCGAACCCGCCACGCGCGTACTACATGCACGCGGAGCATCCCGAGGAGGACACCCGCGACCTGAAGGCCCTGCTGCGCTACGACAAGCTCAAAAAGGAGGGGATCACAGTGCTCAACGCGGTGGACCTTCTGCAGCACCTGCCCAAGGTTGAGCCGATGGCGGTTGGCACTGTCTTCAAGCGCTATGCCCCGCACCAGGCACAATGGGAGGGCCACTATGTGCTGATGGAGGGGCTCACCTGGGAGAGCTTGCCCACGTTCGAGTGGACCGACCTCTACGCGCAGGTCGCCTGGGGACTGAGCGACCCTGAATGGGCGGGGTACAGCAAGAAGACGCGGAACAAAGCTAAGAGGGAGCGCCTGGAGATGGCGCACAAGGAATTGGCGCACTACGAGTGCCGCCACAACCTGAAGGAGGGCAGCCTCTCGGGCTGCGAGGGCGGCACAGGGGTCGCCCCGCGTGCCACCCCCGTTCGCAACGCCAGCGCCCCACCAACGAGCGGGGCCCGCGGCAGCGAGGACCCGCCACCACCGCCAGCGGGAGTCCCGCCAGAGGCAGTGGCCATCATGGTCCCCCCGCCGCCGCCGCCGACGGCGCCCCCTGATGTGCCGCCGCCGCCGACGCACCCGCCACCGCAGACGGACGTGCTCCCGCAGCAGGTCCCAAGCGCTGCAGCCCTGAACGTGGCCCTTGGTGAAGACCTTGAGCGCCAGATCGTTGGGTCCTCAGGGCAGGCGGGGGGCAGTGGCAACCTCGGCGGGGAGGCGCGGGCGCTGCCGTCGCAGGTCTTTGCTGCCATCGCGCAGGGAACAGGCCAGCAGGCCTGAGGGATAATGCCCAGCAGGTTCCAGGGCCTTGGCAGGCCGCGTGAGTCCATGCCAAATTGTCTACTTGCTGCTTTCTGTAGGGCGGCGGGCCCATAGCGGCGCCCCCCCTCGCGTGGCGGCACCTGTAGCCTTTGCCTAGGCTGGGCGCAAGACTACCTGTGCACCTGGCCACCTTGGCTCGCCAACTGGCTTGCCATCTCGGCCTCCTCACGTTCACTTGCGCTCGTTGGCCTCGCTGGCGGTACTGGGACAGCCCCGTGTACTGCAGCGTCGCCGTCGGGCGCCTGGCCATTTTGGCCTGCCAGCCTGGCCTCGTCTCGCGCCTTCTTGCGCTTGCAGGCTTGGGTGGCGGTGCTGGGGTCGCCCCGTGTGCTGCTATGCTGCCGCCTGCGCCTTACTTTTTGCTGTAGGGACCAGCTGCCCTCGGCCAGGCGCCAGCTGCTGCATGCACGTCAGACCCGCCCTTGGCTTGTCATCCAGGCCTTGTCTCGCGTCTTCCCGCGCTAGTCGGCCTGGGTGGCGGTGCTGGGGTCGCCCCGTGTGCTGCTGTGCCGTTGCTGGCGCTTCACTCTGGGCTGTTAGCACAACTGCCCACGGTGCGAGCGCCTGGCGTTGCAAGCATCTCAGACCCGCCCTTTCGCCCAGAAGAGGTGCGCGCTACATACTGGCAATGAGGCAGCCACAAGGACGCTCTTCCCTAGGTGGTTGAGCCGTGGTGATGTGGCGCACGAGACCACCAGTAGTAGTAGTAGTCGTAGTAGTAGTAGTAGTAGTAGTAGTAGTAGTAGTAGTAGTAGTAGTAGTAGTAGAAGTAGTAGTAGTAGTAGTAGTAGTCGTAGTAGTAGTAGTAGAAGTAGTAACCAACGTAGTAATACCAATAGTCGTAGTAGTCGTAGTCGTCGTAGTCGTCGTAGTAGTAGTAATAGTTGTCGTCGCCGCAGTAGTAGTAGTAGTAGTAGCAGTAGTCGTAGTAGTAGTAGTAGTAGCAGTAGTAGTAGTAGTAATAGTAGTAGTAGTAGCAGCAGTAGTAGTAGTAATAGTAGTAGTAGTAGTAAAAGTAGTAGTAGTAGTAGTAGTCGTAGTCGTAGTAGTCGTAGTCGTAGTCGTAGTCGTAGTAGTAGTAGTAGTAGTAGTAGTAGTAGTAGTAGTAGTAGTAGTAGTAGTTGTAGTACTAGACGTCGTAGTGGTAGCAGTAGTAGTAGTAGTAGTAGTAGTAGTAGTAGTAGCAGTAGTAGTAGTGGTAGTCGTAATAGTCGTAGTAATAGTAGTACTCGTAGTCGTAGTTGTGATAGCCGAAGTAGTAGTAGTAGTAGTAGTAGTAGTAGTAGTAGTAGTAGTTGTAGTACTAGACGTCGTAGTGGTAGCAGTAGTAGCAGTAGTAGTAGTAGTAGTAGTAGTAGTAGTAGTAGTAGTAGTAGTAATAAAAGTAGTAGTGGTAGTCGTAGTAGTCGTAGTAATAGTAGTAC
>CAUYUJ010020806.1:0-35000 GCA_963575745.1 Prorocentrum cordatum | reverse complement strand
CTATGGGGCCACGGAGCGCTGTTTTGGGCGGCGGTGACGCATGCGGACACTGCCACTGGAGCCTTCGGTGGAGCTCCCTATGGGGCCCCGAGCCGCTGTCCTGGGTGGCGGTGACGCATTCGGACCCTGCCATTGGAGCCTTCGGTGGAGCTCCCCATGGGGCCACGAAGCGCGGTCCTGGGTGGGGGTGACGCATGCGGACCCTGCCACTGGAGCCTTCGGTGGAGCTCCCCATGGGGCCACGAAACGTTGTACTGGGTGGCGTTGACGCATGCAGACCCTGCCACTGGAGCCTTCGATGGACCTACGGGGCCACGAAACGCTGTCCTGGGTGGCGATGACGCATGCGGACTCTGCCACTGGAGCCTTCGGTGGAGCTCCCTATGGAGCCACGAAGCGCTTGCCTGGGTGGCGGTAACGCATGCGGACCCTGCCACTGGAGCCTTCGGTGGAGCTCCCCATGGGGCCCAGAACTGCTGTCCTGGGTGGCGGCGACGCATGCGGACCCTGCCACTGGAGCCTTCGGTGGAACTCCCTATGGGGCCACGAAACGCTGTTTTGGGTGGCGGTGACGCATGCGGACCCTGCCACTGGAGCCTTCGGTGGAGCTCCCTATGGGGCCCCGAGCCGCTGTCCTGGGTGGCGGTGACGCATTCGGACCCTGCCATTGGAGCCTTCGGTGGAGCTCCCCATGGGGCCACGAAGCGCGGTCCTGGGTGGGGGTGACGCATGCGGACCCTGCCACTGGAGCCTTCGGTGGAGCTCCCCATGGGGCCACGAAACGTTGTACTGGGTGGCGTTGACGCATGCAGACCCTGCCACTGGAGCCTTCGATGGACCTACGGGGCCACGAAACGCTGTCCTGGGTGGCGATGACGCATGCGGACTCTGCCACTGGAGCCTTCGGTGGAGCTCCCTATGGAGCCACGAAGCGCTTGCCTGGGTGGCGGTAACGCATGCGGACCCTGCCACTGGAGCCTTCGGTGGAGCTCCCCATGGGGCCCAGAACTGCTGTCCTGGGTGGCGGCGACGCATGCGGACCCTGCCACTGGAGCCTTCGGTGGAGCTCCCTATGGGGCCACGAAGCGCTGTCCTGGGCGGCGGTGACGCATGCGGACCCTGCCACTGGAGCCTTCGGTGGAACTCCCTATGGGGCCACGAAGCGCTGTTTTGGGTGGCGGTGACGCATGCGGACCCTGCCACTGGAGCCTTCGGTGGAGCTCCCTATGGGGCCCCGAACCGCTGTCCTGGGTGGCGGTGACGCATTCGGACCCTGCCATTGGAGCCTTCGGTGGAGCTCCCCATGGGGCCACGAAGCGCGGTCCTGGGTGGGGGTGACGCATGCGGACCCTGCCACTGGAGCCTTCGGTGGAGCTCCCCATGGGGCCACGAAACGTTGTACTGGGTGGGTGAAACGCAGGGAGGTGACGAGGCGGATGGGAGGAGGGAGGAGGAGGAGGGGGAGGAGGGGGATGAGAGGAGAGGAGAGGAGAGGAGAGGAGAGGAGAGGAGACGTGGAACGCTGTCTCTTCAAAACGAAGACCCAACACCACAGGATGGTTGGGAAAAACAAGCAGAGGTTTAAGCATTGACTGCATGCTTGAATCCCTTTACTCCTGAAGGGTCTCCCAAGGGCCCAGACTCCATATTGTCAAATCTACCGGGGCTTGGCGCGGGCCCCCCGGGGTTCCCGGCGTCCTCTCGCGTTAATTTTTCGGGTCCAAGAAGGCCTCAGGACGTGCCAAACGGGTCCTACGAGGCCCTCAAGACGGCACAAGAGGGTCCCGAGACGCCAAAAGATCGCTCCAAGACTCCCACAAAAGGCCTCAAGACCGTCCAAAAAGCCTCCAAGAGGCCTCAGAAGGATTCCAAGAAGCTTCCGTGAAAGGGGCCCAAAGCAACAACCGTTCATGTCCGAATGATTGTCTAAGGATTTTGGCATTCTCACCTTTCCGGCTTCCAAGCGATCTAAGACGGCCCATGAGGACACCACCATGGCCTCATGACAGCCCAAGAGGCCTCCAAGGGGGCACGAAGACGGCCCAAGAGGGCCCCAAGACGGCCCCAAGAGGGGCCCCAGAGGGGGACCACGAACCGAAACTTCAAGCCTTCCGCCCAGACAGGGCCCCAAGAGACCCTGAGAGGTCTTCAGAGGCCCCAAGACGCCTTCAAGAGGCCCCCAAAGACCCCCAAATGGCCCCCACGAGGCTTCAACACTGCCTCCAAGAGGCCCCCCGATTGGCCTACCACTAAGGACCCCGACGAGCACTCAAGATACCTCTACGAACACTCAAGAGACCTCGGGCCCACAACACAGGCATTTGTTGGTACCACTTCAGGCACACACGCGACATGCATGCTTCAGGTGGTACTTGGTCGGTGCAATTTGAGGCATACAGACTTGGCCTGTCCAAGCTGGAAAATACGGTCGGCACGTCTGAACTGGAGTACACGACCGGTGCGGCTTGATGCATACAAACGTCATGCCTCAAGACGACGTGCCTCAACTTGTACTCGGTCGGCCCCACGTGACGCATACAGACGGCATGCCTCAAGTGGTATTCGACTGATACCGCTCGAAGCGTGAAGACGGCATGTCTCAACTTGCACCGCGTTGGTAAAATTTGGGGCATGCAGACGGCATGCGCCAAATTGAACGCGCACAATGGCACTTGAACTCATACCGTATGTATGCCTATTGCATACAAGCCGATACCGCCACAATTCCACACACGTGCCATCGGAAGAAATACTGACATTACTAGCCACGACAACGACCACCCCCACCTCCACGACTTGATACTACATCGGGCATAAATTCTGTGGTGCGTTTCCTCCTCCTCCTCCTCCTCCTGCTCCTCCTCCTCCTTCCCAATCTCATCACCCATCGCTCCCTCCCGCTGCAGCTCGTGCGCATCGCGCCCGCACCAGGTTTCTTGCATTGCTGCAAGCTCTTCTTCTCTTCGACGCAGCGCCGTCGGCACCGCGGCGCCGAGGAACTCGTCCATGTCTCTTCGGTGCAGCGAAGTCGGCGCCACCGCGTCAGAAAACGCGTGCCAATTCCCGAGCGAACCTCAAGTACTCGAGCCAGTCACTTCGCGACATCGCCCATATGAGCCCCGGCAGATTAAGTATTCATGGAAATTCGGGGCGCGACCGAGCTTCCGATAAAGGCGCCAACCTGCGCGGGTAGGCCACTGTCTTCACTGGCCCCCCCATTCGGCGGCCAGCTATGCGAAAGGCAAGGGCGCCCAGATTTCTGCCGACAGCTCCCTGACGTCCCCCGAGAGCTGCCAGAGAGACAGTTCTGGGCTGCCTAAGTCGTCGAAAACGAACACGACGCCCACTTCCCCTCGCCCGCAACAGCAATGGGACGGCAAACGCTCGGTCCACCTCCTAGACGACAGTGCTTGATTACGTGCGCGCGGCGCGAACAACTGCAAGGCGTCGGCGCGTTGCCTGCGCTGCGCATCGCTTATCTAGCGAGCGAGAATTTGACATGACTTCGCGCGTCTTTCCCCCGTCTGTTAAGTACAAGCAATGAGCGCGAAGGTCATTCGAGGTGAACTTGCAGAACCTGATATTGCCACGAACCCCGACCTGAAAATGGAGGCGGGGATGATTGGCGAGAGCGGCAGGGACAAGGAAGGAGTGGCCTGTTGTGGGCTTGATTAGACGACGGGGAAGACGTCCGACGAAGAAATCTGTATAATCGTGGTTGGTCTCTCGGGGGCTTCTGGGAGACTGTTTTGAAGCCTCTTGGGGACAGATTTGGGGCATCATTTGGTCTTTTTGGACGCCTATTGGGGCCTCTTGGGGGCCTCTTGGGCGCTTCTTGGGGCCTCTTGGGGGCCTCTTGGGGCCTCCTGGGGCTCTCTTGAGGCAGGGGGCTCGAATTTTCGGTTCCTGGTCCCGCTCTTGGGCCCCTCTTGGTGCCGTCTTGGGGCCCTCTTGGACCGTCTTGGACGCTTCTTGGGGCCCTCTTGGGCAGTCTTGGGGCCCTCTTGGGGGCCTCTTGGGCCGTCTTGGGGCAGTCTTGGAGACTTCGTGGGCCGTCTTGGAGTGTCGGAAAGCCGAAAAGGCGCGAAATCCAAAATCCTTCAGAAACCTTCGTAAAGTTGTTGATTTTCACCTCTTGGGGCTCTATTGGGAGGCTAATTGGAGGCCTCTTGGGGCGTCTTGGCGGCCTCTTGGGTCATCTTGGGCCCATCTTGGGCTATCTTGACCGCTCAGTCGGCGACTCGTTGCCCTCGTGGGTCATCTTGCGGACTCTCTTGGAGCCGCCCAGGCCTCCCGGAAGCGCGTCTGCAGGAATGCGGCCGTCTTCCGCCGGCGTTCTGCGCGCGTCCGGGGCCCTGTCCTGGGCCCCCCCCCCAGACCCCCCCAGGGGGGCACTAAACGGGACCCCCTCCGCCAGGTCGGGGAAAATGAAACAACTCGAGCTTCTTCGGGGACACCCTACGTTGCAACCCATTGGCGGGCAATCGCTGCCGCGATCGAGTTACTGCTTTTCTGCGCCGCGAGGCAATGTCCGCATTTGTGCGTTTTCATCTTCGCCCGCGAAGCCGCGTGACTTCCTGGGGGCGCCGCCCTCTCGCCAGCGCGACCGCCGGCGCCCCCGGCATTGCGGGCGACGCACTGGAAGCAGTCGAGCAGGGAAGAATTCTCCTCTTCCAGTGACTTCGGAATCTGCTTCGGATGCAGCTCGACTGCGGATCCTCCGACAATCTTCTTCGCCCCCTTGCAATTCGCGCCCGGCAGCCCGCGCGCGCCCGGCAGATCCGCGCCGCGCGCGTCGGGCGGCATCAGTGGGCGCGCTTCGAGCGACGAACTGGCTGAGCGCTGTTCTTCAGCTGCTCGATCGGAAAATCCGCATTCGTCTTTCAGGCGCTGCAGCGCGAACGCCGGAGCTTCTGGCAATTCTCGCGCTGGAAGACCTGGGCCGCAGCCTGCGTCGACTGCATGCCCCATCGGATGTGCTTGCAAAATGAAGCCCTTGCAGTTTGGCCCCGTTCGTCAGTTTGGATCCTTGCAGGCTTTGCGTATCTGGCAGCTCGGCACAACGCGCTGGGGTTGCCGGCGGTCGCGGCGCCTTGGAATGCCGCCCGTGATGTTTCTGTGCACCCATTGCTGCTGCGGGAATTCTGCTTTCGTCTTGTCCTCCCAGCCGATGGAATGCTGTTGCGGCTGCGTCGCTTCTGGCTTCGCGACCGCGTTGTCGTCTAACTCCTGTCCCTGCGAGCGTCGCGCAAGGAAGCTTCGATCTGCGCTGGCAACGGAAGAATGTGCTTCGGATTCAGTTGGGAAGTCGTCTCCTTGCAGTTCGCTCCCTTCGTGCACTGCGGCTTGCTGCAGTTCTCGCGCGTCTGGGAGCTCGGCTCTGCGCGCTGGGGGTGCTTGCGGACGCGGCGCCTGAGGGGGTGATCGCGCCTGCTGCGTTCGCTCCACTGCCCTCGCGGGGGCCCCGCCGTCGCGTCGCCCGTCTTGCAGAGGCCGCGGGGCCGCAGCTCCCCTGGCTCTTCTTCGCGGCCGAACGGGCCAAGGGAGTGCGGCCTCCGGCTTCTTCTGGTTGCAGCCCTGGTGCTGCCGGACTTTTCCTGTCCGCTTCGCGGTTCAGGCAGGCGGCGCCTTTGTTTCGTCCACGACGCTCTCAAGCGGGCCAGGAGTATTCCGACTTGGCGAAAAAGCCCCTGCACTTCTTGCACGGGCGGTGCCCCCCCGTGTCCGCGTTGACGGCGCCCCCCGCGCAGTTGGGATTGCGGCGCAGGCTACGTCGTAGACAGCCAGGGCGAAGGCTCCACTTGCCGCACTTGATGTCCCGATTCAAATCTAGCTTGCCTCTCGCGTGGGGCCGGAGGGAATGCGCCAGCGGCTTCGGCCCCTGCTCGCTACCTTTGAGCTCCCAGCGCTGCCAGCGCACATCCTTCAACCAATGCTCAGCTGCTCAATATGTGGCGGCTTGCTCGCGCCTGCCGCCCAGCTCGCCAGGAGAAGCACGTCCGCGTTGAACGTCGAAAAGCAGACCGGGCCATGGTTGCGCACCAATTCGAAATAACAGCGGGTTGAAAAGTTGCGCCACCAACGCCCCCCCCGCCTCTGTGACGCGCGATAAAACGACGCGGCCCCTCATGGCCGCGGGCTGCGACGGCGGGCGACGCGCGTCGCCCCGACCCGGCATTGCCGCGCGCGTCGACTGCCCCGTCGATGAACGAATGGCGGAGCTGAAGTAGCCCTTGCGCAAAATCTCAATGGATCCCTCTCTGCCCAAATGCCCGTAGTTCGTCGCGGGCCTCGTTCGAAGCGGATTGGAGCCCATGCCGTCGCGCTGCTTCCCCATGGGCGCAATCATTTTTACGCGCAGAACTTTCGGGGTCGCGCGCGACGCGATATTGCCGCCCGCGTTGCCCTTCAGTCTGGCGGGGCCTCTGCCCGTCGGCCCCCGGCCCCCCCAGGATGCGCGTCGCGCCTTTGTGGGCGCCGCACTCCGTGAGTTGGCCGACGTTGCCCTGCGCGGCGCGGCGCGGCATGCCGACGCATGCTGCGAGAGCGTGAGACAGACTGTCTGCCTTCTCGCGGTGCGACCGAGATTCCCCGCCTCTGACTTCGGAGCCCTTCGCAGATGTGATGCTGAGCGTGCGATATTTCTTGCCCCCCCCCCCGGCAAGGCCGCCGCGCCCTCTGGCGCCCGCCCGCCGAAATTCAAATCATTTGGACAAGTGTAAGTTAGCGGCAGACTCAGAGACGTACCCTTCTGATCTTCACGACGCAAAGTCCTGGGCGCTTCTGCCGCTGCTGCGCATGTCTCTTCGAACACGCTCTGCCTTCTTTCCTCTGCGCGCGCGGCGGCGAGGCGCGACGGTGAGAGCTCGGGGTTCTGCTTCGCGCCGTTCCAGATCCCTCGCTCCTCGTGCCATGATGACCTGATGACCTCGTGCTATGCCCGATCCATGGGGCGGCGACGCGCGCAGCGGTCGCGCGCATTCCGCCGGACGTCCTCGGCGCTGCGCCAATGCGTTTGCCTCGAAAACATTCTCGCGTCAGCGCGGTGAAGCCCGCGGTGAGAGTGGCTTCCAAACAACGAGTGGGTACCGCACGCACCGTCGTCGTCTGTGCTGACATATCTACGCAGACGATTCAACACTGCTCGCTCCTTCCTAGGAACGCCAGGGTCGCTCCCCAAGATGATGTGGCGACCGCCGCAATGTCTGCTCGCGCCAGCATTCGCGCGAAAGCGAAACATGTTGCTGGCCGCTCCAGTGCGAGCTCCAGAAACAGCGCCCGCGGGCAATCTGGCGGCTGGGGGATCGCCGACAACGGCAACTCGAGCCCAGCTCAGGGAAGGGACCTTGAGGCCACACGGCTACGGCAGTAGGCACAAAGCTGAGCAAGCAACCTATCGCACACTCTCTCACACGCATGGCTTTCTACCGATGAACGGACATTACAGCCGCGCTCTCATTAAAACACCAGCCAGTGCTTGGTCGTAGTCGCAAGCCATAG
This sequence comes from Prorocentrum cordatum, assembly GCA_963575745.1. Taxonomy (NCBI): domain Eukaryota; class Dinophyceae; order Prorocentrales; family Prorocentraceae; genus Prorocentrum; species Prorocentrum cordatum. Next base: position 27,500 of record CAUYUJ010020806.1, on the reverse strand, counting down.
ACGGCTCAACTGCACGGCTCGGGCGTGCAACCCAGCCAGGACCCTAATGTTATTATATCACGCTTGCAAGTGTCAGACGCTGGTCGAAAGCTTGCCTCACCAACCAATGCCGCGTTGCCCCAAAGTGGCCCAAGACGCTACCCGGTAGCCCCAAGAACTTCGAATCTACCCCGCCTTCTTCGTCCACGAATTGTGTCCATCGTCGTCGTCATCCTCCTCCCCCCCCCGCAGCGCCAGTGGTCACGTTTCTTTCGAGGCCCGTCTTGCTTGGCGTCACACGTGCACGTGCAAATATATGGTCCCTCCTGCTGTCGTCCTCCTCGTCCCTCCCCGCTCCTCTCGCCTATCCCGCTCCTTCGGGTCGTCGGCCTCTCTTCCCCCCCTCTGGAGGCGTCCCCTGCTGGTGGCGGGTGTTGGGCCTATGCGCGGCGCCCGCTTGCGGGCGTTCGCGCACGTGCCCCGCGCCTCCTCTGGCTTGGTATATCGCCAGCCCCCTCTTGGTTCTTCCGCTCGTTGCTGCTTGCTGATGGACCAGAGCCTAGGCGACAGGATCCGCCTCTTCGCCCTCTGTCAGTGGCCGCGCACGGGCACTGCCCAAAAGGGCATGCCTTTCGTGCTCCATGTCAAGTGTGGTGCCGAGCTGCTTGCGTTGAGGGGGTCGCCTCAAGTCCTCTCCCCAGTTCGACCGTCATCGAATTCCTGTGGAGCGCCGCCGCCGCCCGGCGGCCGCCTCCTCCTCCTCCTCCTCCTCCTCCTCCTCCTCCTCCTCCTCCTCCTCCTCCTCCTCCTCCTCCTCCTCTTCCTCCGCGTGCCCTCCCTCGATGCCTCCTGTTTTTTTTTGTTGTTGTTTTTTTCTTTCTCTCTCTCTCTCTCTCTTTTTCTCTCTCTCTCTCTCTTTTTCTTCGATCCAGATGCTTCAGGCCAAGATGCCCCCAAGATCGCCCCACGATGGCCCCAAAGGTCTCCAAGATGGCCCCAGGACGACCCAAGAGGCCTCCAAGAGGGGCCCAAGAGGGCCCCAAAACGGCCCGAGAGGCATCCAAGACGCCCTAGATGGCCTCCAAGACGGCCCTGCCGCGCCCCAGGAGGGCCCCAAGTCGGTTCAGACAGGCATCCAAGACGGCTTCCGACGGGCCAGGAGCGCCCTGAAACAGCCTCAACGGCCCCGAACAAGCCCCCCCAAGGCTCCCATGAGGCCCAAGGGGGCCCCCAAGAGGCCTCCAGGAAAACCCCTGGAAGCTCCCAGGGGACCCCAAGTGGCCCAAACGGCCTCCAAGAGGCGTTCTCCCCCTTCTTCTCTTACTCCTCCTCTTGAACCTCTTCCTCCTCCTCCTCCTCCTTCTCCCCCTCCTCCTCCTCCTCCTCCTCCTCCTCCTCCTCCTACTCCCTTGTCCTTCTTACTTTCACTCTTCTCTTCCTCATGTGTTCCCCGAAAAGTTTCAACGACAGCTGGGAGAACACATGGTCCGATAGCTCTAGCCCAACTTTCGGCCCACATGGGCGCTTCCAAAAAGGCAGGGGGCGGCGGTGATTCGCCGTAGGCGTCTTCGTTTCTTTTGATCCACCTGACTCTCGCACGCACGTCATGGAATCCAATTTGACCTATGCTTGCACCATGCGAGAGAACAGGGCGGCACGATTTTGTCAAAACGTGGTGTCCTGGATCTCTTGACGCTTTCCCTCAAACCAGATTTCTCGTCCAGTTGTCTTTTAGCGGCCCCGAAAACCGAAACAGGCCCCAGGAGGCCCCAAGGCGAAAAGCCGGCCGCCTGGATCTTTCCGAGCCGCCAGGTGTCTGGGCCCCCTGCTGCGAAGACTTCGAGCCAGACGCAAGCCTTCCCCGCACCCCCGCCCGCCGCCCGCGGATGGACAACACATCGCCGCGCCCTGTCGCAGGTCGACTGCACGCCCCCGCGCAGCGAGAGGCGCGCGCGCGATTCGGGTGCGGGCCCCTGGGGCCCAGGCGTCCGCCTTCAAGTCGGAGCCCCTTGGAAGCCCCGACCCTCTCCCCAGGGCCGGTTTTGTTCGCCCCGAACCTTTCTGTTGGCGGCTTCGGGGCCCGGCGAGGGCCCCTGGAGCCCGAAGCCTGCCCGTCCTGACTTTTCCACGACGCTGGACCCTGAAATCCGACGTCTCGAAAAAGCACACACACACACACGCGCACACACAACGAGAAATCACGAGTGGAGCCTTAGACCTCACCTTTCTGCGCCATTTTTCGAGCCAGTCCATATGTGAGGGTCCCAAGGCCCGAAACTAGGTGAAAACGCCCAGCTCGAAAATTCGAGACGCCGGGATCTCAGAGGAGGGGGTCTGGGTCTGAGGGGGGGGTCGCCTGGTTGGCGCCCGAGGCCGCGTCCTCCTCTCGGCTACACGCAGGCATGGCCCCAGGCAAGAGTGACCCTTGGGTTCGTGGCTTTCGAGGGGCGCCCGGAGGCCAAACCCGAGCGCCCAAACAGCTGCTATCGCATTGCATTCAGTCATCTCTGGACCCTGGTGTGCCCATACGAAAGGTCACTCCTGGGAAAGGACACTCTTGCGCGTAGCCGATCCTCCTCGGCGCACGTGGCGTCCCCGATAGCCGCCGCCCTGGCGCCGGCGAGCGCCGCGGCGCAGGCGAGGCCTGTCCGGCGCGCGCTTCGGTTCCCCGAGCCCGTGGGCCCCGGAAGGCGCCACAGCGGACACAGACGATTTGTTTTCCTCTCGCGCGCCCCTCATCGAGTTGCGGAACACATTGTCTGCCTGTGTTCTGTTTGCTCTGTTCACTGCCGTGCCTCACTTCGCTTCTGGTGCATCCCACCGCTTGCTGACCGGCGTCTGACTGTCCTCGGCTACTTGACGCCCGCGGACTTACACATTCCGTTTGCTCTGGCTCCTATTCTCTCTTGCGGGAATAGCCACTTCTACGGCGGACTGGCCCCCACACTTCCAAGACGGCCCTGTCTGCAGCGATCACTGGCTCCAGCGCGCGCCGAAGAGAAGGGCCACAGACGAGTAGAAGAAGAAAAGACGGCGTGAACATAAACTTTTGGAGCTCCGCACGGACTTCTTGGATCTGCGCTGGACCCCCCTCCCTGGCGAGCGGAACGCGCCACGGGCGACGCCAGAGGTGCCGCCAAGGGGTTCCAGCGCAGATCCACGAAATCCGCGCGAATTTCCGAAAGTTTATGTTTATGCAGTTCTTCTCTTTCGAACGATACGACATCTTGCTATGAGAAGTCTTGGAGCACCCCCAGGGCCGTGGGTCCCTGGGGCCATCGGTGGATCAGACATTTGCGCTGGGGCACCTGCTGGCAGGCCGGTTTCTTATTTGATGTGCCTCCTGTGCGTCCCGCACGGAGGACCAAGCGCAAGACAGGCACTGCCAGCTCCGCCTGGGCTCGCAACGTCAGCCCCCTGGGCACGTTCTTAGCTCTCCCAAGCACGGACCCATACATCCAGCGTCTTGCAACAAAACGGGCGGGCGGTTTTCGTCGTCTTCGGCCTGTAGGGGCCCTCGGCGGGCCCCAGGACCGTCGAAAAACGACTCAGGATGAACTGCGGGCCCTGGGCAAAGGGTTAGGACCTCTGGGGGGCCCGACTAATAAAAAAACGAGGCGCCACCCGTGGGAGTGAGGAAAATGAAAGGGGGGGCGTCAGTGGTGGGGAGGAGGGAGCAGGGAAAAGAGGCGGGGAGCAGAGGGGGGGCGGATAAAGCGGGGGGGAGGAGGGGCGGGGGGCGGGTAGGCGGCACCAGGCTGAAGACTTGAACTGCGCACTGCGCGTCGCAGTGCTGCAATCCTGCCTGGGCCTGTGCTCGTTCTCCCCCGCGGCTGGGCCCACAAGACACAGCCACGTTCGCTGGCGGCTCGCCGCTTGCACGCGGGCATCGGCAGAACGAAGCACTGTGTTTAATGTCTGTATGTGTGTAGGTAGGTGGGTAGGTAAGTACGTAGGTCGAGCGGTCGGTAGGTCGGTAGGTAGGTGTGTAAGTAGGTAGGCCTACATGTATGCATGCATGCATGCATGCACAAGTCACGTGTGTATGTATGTGTATGTATGTACGTATGTACGTATGCATGCATGCATGCATGTCTGTATGTATGTATGCGTGCATGCATGATGACAGTGTGTCCGTATGTATGTTTGTATGTATGTGCGTACGTGCGTATGTATGTATGTATGCAGGAACGGATGAATGTATTTATGTCTGCATGTATGTATGCATGGATGTAGCTATGTACGTACGTATGTATGTGTATAAATGCATGTATGCATGTGTGTACGTATGTACGTTTGTGTATTTATGCATGTATATGTATGTGTGTGCATGTATGCATGTCTGTACGTATGTATGTATGCATGAGTGTACGTCTGTCTGTCTGTCTGTCTGTCTCTCTGCCTGTCTGTCTGTCTGTATCTGTATGTATGGTTGTATGTCTATCTGTATGTATGTATGTGTGTGTGTGCGTGGCACGCGGTAATTGTACGGACGTATGACCGGCGCGAAAGAGGAGGCCCGCACGCAACCTTGCCAGGAAGGACGCTGCGAGGCAAGGTTTTACCCATATCCACCGCCTGGGACTCGACGTCCTGGGAACGCTGCGGGCGGTGGATCTTGATATGTGTATATCTGTATGTCTGTATCTCTGTATGTGTGTCTGTCGGTCTGTCTGTCTGTCTGTGTCTCTGTCTGTCCGTCTGTCGGTGTGCCTATGTACATGTATATTTACATGTATGTGCATGTGTATATGTTTTACACATGTATATATGCATGTGTATGTATATGCATGTATTCAATGTTATGTCGGTGAACATGTATATTCATATGTATATGTATGTCTATGTTAATGCGTACATGTGTACACACATGCAGATCGACATATGCCCACATTTATATATACATAGATATCTGAAGTGTGGGGGGAGATAGAAATGGAATGGACACCCCCCTACCGTGAAATCGATGTCGGTTCCGGGTTTGTGTCGTGCGTGCGGGCGAGGCGAGGATGCGAGGGCGGACGAGAGGAATGACTCCGCTGTGGCTAGTGCGGGTCAATAACCGTTGACCGCCCCTCCTCCCTCCCCAGTGGGCGGGCGGTGGCCGGGTTGTCCCTCCGTGGTGTCCCGTCGCTGTCCGACTCCCCCGGCGGTGGCCGAGTTTTCCCACCGTGGTGTCCCGTCGGTGTCCCGTTGGTGGTCCGTGCCTGTCCCATCGCTGTCCCGTCGTGAGATCAATAGTGAGATCGATAGTGGGATCGAACAGAAAATTGATTGGTGCCCCGATGGCCCGATGGTGTCCCGATGGTGTCCCGTTGTGTCCTGTCGGTGTCCCGCGGATCTCCCGTCGGTGTCATGTGAAGTCCCATGGCGACACCGATGGTGAGACCGATCGTGAGATCGATCGTGAGACCGACGGTTGGTTCTTTCTCCCCCCGCCAACCTCCTTATCACCCGAAGGGCTTTACACCTATATATATATATATATATATACATATGTACACATGTGTACGGAGGCCCCCCGGGGGTATCCATATCCACCGCCTACTGAGGTCCGCGAGAATCGATCCTCCACAGGCGGTGGTCCTGCATAAATCCCCGCCTCGAGGACACGGGCCCTGGACCCCGGGGGGCCTCGCCCCGCGACCAGCTCTCCATCGCGGCCCGCGGCGGACCGTCGTCTCTTGACGGTGCCAGGGCCCGCGGCGGACCTGCGGAAGACGCACTCGGATCGGGCCAGCCAGACTCGCCACTGAACTGGATCGATCGGATCGGAGCGGACCCCGCGAGGCCCCCGGCAGGCCCCCACGAGGCTCTAAAAGGGCCTCTGGTCCACGACCCAGGCACACGGTGGCGGGAGATGCCGAAGGCCAAGAAAGGGGGGAAGACAGAGAGCGAGAGAACGAGAGAGAGAGAGAGAGAAACAAAAAAAAAGGATAGCGACAGAGGGGTAACGGGCAATGAGCGGGATAGGAAAATGGGGTGGCAGAGCTGGAAGAAAGCACATATACGCGAATTACGCGTGTGCCCGCCCCAGCGCGCATATCACTCTCACAGTTCCTCACTTCGCTTAAGCCAAATAGCATGCTCCAAGTGATGCCAATTCCTGGTGCATGCCGCTGTTGCTGTAGAAAGGCCCCCTGCGGCCTACAAGCCTCGCCATGGGAGTACGAAGATAGGCCGTAACACTACTCGTGCCGTGCTTGAGCACTACAGACGGCAACGCGGCGCCGATCCCCCTCCTGCTCGCCCCTCCCCCTCTCGTCCGACACTACACGGGCACCTCTCCCTCCCCGCTCCGGCCCTTCCCTCCCCTGCCCCCACTGCCGCCTCTGGCCCACGGGCCGCAGCTGGCCCAGTCCCGACCACGTGATGTCTTGACTTGTCCCTGGCGGGCTCCACGGAGATCCCGACCCTCTCCCCATGGCTACATCTCTCGCCCCGCGCCGTTTCCTGGCGCTCCCGCGGCCCGCGGCCCTGGGGGCCCAGCGAGGCCTGCGTCCCTGGAGGCCGAAAGCTGCCCCCCCCAAAGCCGTCCGAGGAGGAGGAGGAGGAGGAGGAGGAGGCCAGGGTTTTTTCCGCGCAATCTCTGAGGCCCCGAGGCTTGCTCACCAGCCGCGGCTGGCCCTGCCGCAGCTGCCCGCGCGACGAGGGGGGAAGCGAGAGGGGGCAGGTCTTCTCGCAAGGCGGCGGGGCTCCTCGGGCGCCTTCAGGCCTTCTGGGGAACCCTCCGCGGTCTCGGAGAAGGCCTGCATGGAGAGCCTCCTCGAAGGGCGGGTGTCTTCTATGGAAGCCTCCTAGATGAGGTCCCACTAGATGGGGTCGGAGGATCGCGCCGCATCGCCGATGCATCTATACGTCGGCGGTGCATCGGCGACACCATCGCGAAGAAACTCGGGCTCCACATCGCGCGCCATCGGCGATGCATGGCGATGCGGCGCGATCCTGCGACGACATAACAGATTCTGAACCTTCTGGGGAGGCCCGCCCTCTCTCTGGGAACACCGGAGGGCACCGATACCGCTACTCCCCAGACCTCTCCCGGAGTGCGTTCAAGCCAGCATGTCGGGGCCAATCCAACGGTGGCGAAACGGGCCTCCCGAGAGGCCTAAGAAGGAGAACGCGAGGAAAGGGTCGCGGGATGGGTACCTCTCGCCCCTCTCCCCTCTGACTCTCGCAGGCCTAGAGATTGACACCAACACCAATTTCGGCGGTGTGCCTCCACCGAGGGAAGAAGGTCCCGATGTCGGTGATGATGGTAATATTCTGGCTTCCAAGGTGGCCGAACTATTACCACCAACACCGAAAATCTAGGATCATCTTCCCCCTGTGGAGGCAACCCTCTGTCTTGGTGTTGGTGCCAATTTCCAGGCCTCCGAGACTCCCCCCCCCCCTCCCTCCCGGGCGCGCCGCCGACGCAGCGCTTCGGGCGGCTGCGCGCCCCCCAGGCGTGAACCGGCAGCACGCCGCTGCGCGAGCAGCGTGCGCGCCGCGCGCACCGCGCGGCGGCTGCGCCTCGCGGCGGGGGCGCCCGCTCACGCCGCCGAGGGGGCGCCGCTCACGAGGGCGGGCTGGCGCCGGCGCCGAGCAGGGCGGCCGCCGCGGAGGCCGCACGGAGCCCCGAGGCCAAGGCGCCATGCGCGTAGCCCGAATAGCGCTCGTGGAAGGCCTCGGTTCGGCGGTGGGCGAAGGGGGGGGGGTAAGGGGATGGAGGTGGGCGGAGAGATGGAAAAATTGCACGAGCATGGATTGTCGGAGGTCCGCGCGGACTTTTCGGGTCGGCGTTGGGCCTCCTCTCCCCGCGTCCCCTGCGGCACCTCCGGCACCGTCGCCGGCCTGGGGGAGGAGGGCCCTGCGCCCGAAGAGATCCGCGCGGGCCTCCTAAAGATCATGTTCGGCGGCGAGCGAGGGGGGGAAGTTAGAAGGACAAGGCCTTCTCAAAAGGCGGCGGGACTTCTCAGAAGCCCTCGTGCTTTCTGAAAGTTGTATTTGTCTTCGGGGAAGGCTTAGGAAACTTCTCAGAAGGCTGGGGGACTCCCGAGCCTTCAGAGAAGGTCCGCCCCATTTCACTTCCCCCTCTCGCTCGCCGCCGATCGATCGGGACGGGCTGATGAGATAGAGCAAATATGTTTTCCCAACCATCCTGTGGTATTGGGTCCTCGTTTTGAAGAGACAGCGCCCCGCGTCACTCACTCCTCCTCTTCGCCCACCCCTCCACCGCCCGCATGCGTCACGCACACCCATGTCGGCACACCCCTCATATGTTTCGTGGCCCCACAGGCAGCTCCACCGAAGGCGCCAGTGCCACCGCCCGCATGCGTCACGCACACCCACTGCAGCACACGCCTCGTCACACGCTTCGTGGCCCTATGGGGAGCTCCACCGAAGATCCCATAGTGCCACCGCCCGCATGCGTCACGCACACCCCTCACGCGTTTCGTGGCCCCACAGGTACTCACAACTGCATATGGTTGGGTCCTTCGCCGGGCTAATTTTCTTGGCGGGGGGGGGGGGTGGGAGGCGACGCGCACGTTGAGCGATCGTGGCGCCGCGTGGCGGCGCCCAACGCCTCGAGAGGCGGTGCCCGGCTTAGTCGAATACACCTAAAAGGGGAGGTGGGCCGCCACGCACTACCCCTGTCGGGCAGAGTTGGGTTGAAACATGAAACAGGAAGACGCTGGAAGTAGATTGGGCTTCCGCCCGCCCCCTGAAGAGGCAAGGACAAGGGAGAAACCACTCGATGGTTGAAGTAGGAGGGCGGCTAAACGAAGATTGGGATCTGGGCATCCAGAAGTATATGCTGTGTCAACGACCAGCGTGTATCGTGCTGGGAGGAGGGGTTGGCAAGATACAGGGCACGACTGTGTACTAAATACGTTCAACATACGCGGTAGTTCGGACGACCTGATCATTTCTCCCAGCCTCATTCTCCCAACGCGATAATTGTCTTTCTGAGCTAGACGGAAGCCTACTGTTTCATCCTCAGCCGTGTCATCCAGAATTCGGCCGAGACGAGATTATCCAGACGGGTTTGTCAGGACAACTTCTTCCAGACGAATTCATCCGAAGACGAGGTCGCCCAACGACGCGATCATCCGCAGACAAGTTCACCCGGACGAATTTATCCAGAATAGCGTTCCTTCTGCTTGCACCCTTCGCGGGAGAAATCGTTCAATATGCACTGGTCGTCCTCCCAAAGGGGCCCAGGAAGGCATACAAAATCCGAGAAACATTACAGGAGTTCCAGAGTTTTGTGAGATTCAAAGGGGATCTCCCCTCCCCCGCAAATGACCATACGTTCCAATAATTCCAAAACAAAGAGCGTTCTTTTGTGCTTGTGCCTATTTTCCCATCCTGATGGGCGTAGGGGGCCCAGAGATCCGACGTCCCCGGACATCCAACGCGTGGACAAGAACGAAGGCTGAGGTCTTCCATCATGTTCGGCCTCTCGGGGCCTTGGCTGGGCCCCAGGGGCCAGACAATAACTCACGATGAAGCGCCGGCCCTGGGGAAAGGGTCGGGACTTCCCGTGACCCCACATATAAAAAAATGATCGGGTATCAGGGTGTGGAGAAGTCAAACGCGGTGAAAAGCCAGCCCTGTGGAGAAAGAAAGGGTCGGGGCGTTCGGGGAGCCTGTATGGAACAAGTGGAGACGTCGGATGTCTGGGCGGGAGACAGCTGCGGGGGGGGAGGGAGTTAACGAATCATCTGCGCTGCACGCAGCTGCTTCTTCCCGCGGCTCCTGGCGTCGGAAACGTCGATGTATCGAGGCAGGCGCTCGGCGGCGGGGCCGGAACTGGCTGCACGCAGTAGGCCTTGCAATTACCCCCCCCCCGCTTCCTCACTATCCCCCCCCTCCCCTCTCGCCCGACGTGGCCTCCCTCCCGTTGTGAGGACAATCGCCGACGGAGGGTCGTTGGTCTTTCTCGGCCACGCAGGGGGCCCCCCAGCGGGCCCCGGGTCGCCAAAAGAGGCGCCTCAGAGGACGGAAGGCCGGCCTCCGGAGAACGGGGTCGGGACCTTCGGGGGTCCGCGCTGCCTCCCCGGCGAAGAGCACCGCCCCCTCGGGGCGCAGGAGGTCCTCTGGAGAGCTCGATCGGGGGCGGCCCAAGAGGGGGGCGTTCGAGAGGGGGGGGAGCAAATCGTGGCCAGCGGCACGTGCGCGGCCCATAGGGGGGGGGGGGGGGGGCGGGGACGTATTGAAATAAGAGGAGGCGCCATGAAATTTGGGGAAGTACCGCGGCCCCCGCCGTGATATCCTCCCCCCCCCTATTCGTCACCCCCCTCTTGGCCGCTCCCGACTTGACAACGACGTGGGCATGTCGGCGGTGAGTCCGGAAGGGAAGCGAGGAGCGGCGAGCCTTCTCACAGAAGACTCGGAAGTCCCCCGGCCTGCCGAGAGGTGGCAGGAGCCTTGCCCAAAGACGCGGGAAACTTCTCAGCAGGCGCGAGGGCTTCCGAGAAGTCCCGCCGCCTTCTGAGAAGGCCTTGCTCTTCTCACCTCCCCCCCCCCCTCGCTCGCCGCCGAGCATGATCATTCGGAGGCCCGCGCGGATCTCTTCGGGCGCTGGGCCCTCCTCCCCCAGGCCGGCGGCGGTGCCCGAGCTGCCGCAGGGGACGCGGGGAGAAGGGGGCCCAACGCCGACCCGAGCAATCCGCCCGGACTTCCGACAGTCCATGCTCGAGCAGTTTCACCTAGGCTCGAGCTATTCTGTGGTTTCGTGTTCCTTTCATTTTCGTTTTCCCTAGTGCTGTCTCCGCTCCGCAGTTGCTGCAACAGGAATTGAACAGCGGTCCACGAACTATGTTGTTCGTCCCATATTTGGCACATGCGCCCGAACATGGGGACGGGAAACATGGGTGCGATGCCCATCAACAACAAGTGTTGTCCTAAATTGGTAGACAGCGGCAACCGTAGGGCAGGCGACGCCTGTCCCAAAAGAACACATCGTCCGACGCAGCGCTGGCAACGAACCCGGCTCAAAATACAAAGGAACTGATGTCGCTCTTCGTTCCCGTTCCCAGACATCCTGGCGTCTCAGAAACATCGAGACAAAGGTTTTTCATCGTTCTCGACCTCTCGGAGCCCTTACCAGGCCTCGGGACCGTCAAAAAACGACTCGGGACGAGAAGCCGGTCTCGGGGAAGTGGTCGAAAGGCCCGTGTCTCGAAAAAAATCGAGACGCCGGATGTCTGGGTTCTTGCTGTCCCCGCTTCGATGATACCGATCGCTCCTCAAAGCCCACTCCTGGGCCCCCCAGCAGGGCGCCGGCCGGCAGGAACGAGTACGCGCCGCGGAAGACCGGCTACACGCACGAGCGGCCCTTGGAGAGGAGTGTGTGGCGCGCGGCTTCAGGGGGCCGCGGGGGGGGGGGGGGCAGGCAGACCCAAACGCGCAGGCCAGTGCTGGTGGACCCCTCGTGGGCCCGCACCAAGCCCGAACATCCGAAGTCTTGATTTTTGCATACGGGACGGGGTTCTCGTGAAATTACGATCCTTTCCCCACGGCCGGCTTTCCATCCCATGTCGTTTTTTGCAGGTCCCGGGGCCCGTCGGGAGCCTACGGAAGCCGAAGACGGCGAACAAAAATCCGACGTTTTGTTGTTGAATTCTGCTGTCCGGAGAATCAATATTGTTGATCCCCCCTCGGGTGACCACTGTACATGTCAAGTGCTCCTCCCGGGGCTTGCACCCTGCTTTCATCAGGGAAAACTTGGTTTCGCCATCCTGCGTTGTTGGACCCCGAACTAGAACAACAACAACGGCTCCTGCCTGATACGTCGTCACAATGTGTTCCAACATCATCATCTCGTGCGGGACTTACTCACAACTCATACAAGAATCGAACTCTCGCGTGGGATTCCCTTGCGATGTATTCGTGCGCCGCGCCCGGCACACTCAGGAATCACGCTCTCGTTTTTTATACTAACAAGAAGCGCGCTATCGCTCGAGACTTCCTCGCGATTCATGCAAGACTCACGCTTCAGCAATCCGCCTGCTCGACCTGGCCGCCTGGGCCTGCCTTCCCGACCCGCCTGCTAGGGTCTGCACGCCCGATCTGCCAGTCTGGTTCTGCTACGTGTTTTCTGCTCCTAGCCCCCTCCTGCTGATTTCAGTCGTGCTCGTTCTCCCTCCCCCTTCCATCCGTCCTCTCCTCCCTTGATTTAGGGGCTGCGCTACATGCACGCGGAAGGTAAGGAATATATTATGTGGGTACGATCGAAGACGACACTTCCAGGGACTGGTAAGGGCCCCGCGGGAGGCGAAGCACAGTGAAAACCTCCGTCTCGATTTCTTCGAAACGCCAGGATGTCCGGGACTGCACCGCCCGGATCCCTGGGGAGGTCGCTCCCTCGAAAAGCCCCTCTTGCGCGCAGCTGGGCACAGCGGGTCCGAGCTCCACCGGCACACCCGCGCCGCCAGCGGGCGGGGCGCCCCGTCCCCGCACATGCCCCGCAGCGCCGCCGCGGCCTCGGCCAGCACCTCCGCCTCGGCGAGTTCCTCGAGCCGGCGGCCCTCGTCTCCGCGGCGGGGGGTCCAGTGCTGCGGGGGTGGGGGGGCCTGAGATCCTGGCGACGCAGTCTTTTCGAGCGGGACGTTTTCGCCCAGTTTCGGGCCCCGGGACCCTCGCAGACGGATGCAGCTCGAAACATGGCGCAGAGACATGGGGCCCGGAGCTCCAGTCGTGATTTTCCACGGTGTCTCATTTTTTTTGGACACGTCGGATCTCAGGGAGGGTGGCGGGAAGACGCGAAATACAGCAGGAGCTCGACCACAAGAAGCCTTCCACAAGAAACCCAACCCTGAGACCCCAGGACGTGCTTGGGCTTTTGGTGTGGGAACGTCATGTCACGCTTTCCATCGCAGGACCATCGAAGCCCAGGACACCCTGGAGGCAAGCAGGGTGTTTCTTGGCATGGGTTTCCACCGTAACCCAGACCTCCAGCGTATCAGCTCCTTCGGCCAGACGGGCATTTCTCACCGTCTTCGGCCCCTGGGGGCTCTCTCGCTGGGCCCTGGGGCCGCGGGAAGACCGACTCGAGGTGCAAAGTCGGCCCCCGGAAGGGGGAGGGTCTGGGCTTCTGAGGGCCCCGCGTTGACAAACGTTGAGACATCGGATCTCTGGGTATACGGGCCCAGGATTTTGTTGGAGGGCGCCAACTCTCTATGTTTGGGGGTCCCAAAACGCTGCGGTGACGGACCCTGCGGTGACCTCGAAATCCCCTGGGACATCACCGCACAATCCCCAGACATCTGGAGTCCCGATTTTTCCGAGACGCGTGCCCCCGACCTCTCGACCACTTCCTCGGGACCAGCTTCGAGGCCTGGTAAGGGACACGAGAGGCCGACAACTATGGAAAACCTTCGTCTTGATTTTTTCGAGACGCCAGGATGTCTGGGTCCGTCGCCGCCCGGTTTTGGGGCCCTGGGGGCCCCAATTGCCCGAGACATGCTCGCAGAGCAACCAAAGTCTCAAACTCGTTCGGTCACCCCGAATCCCTACGGACGCACCACACGGTGTGGTTACCTCACTGACGGCGCCCGCTCGGTATACATATGTATAGATATCTACATGCCCACATCGATACATACATGTATACATACATACATGCACACATGCATACACGTCCATACGTACATGTATACATCACACACATACACACATACATGCACACATACAACCTACATACATACTTACTTACTTACATACATACATACAAACATACATACATACACACATACACACATACATACAAACATACATCCATCCATCCATCCATCCATCCATCCATGCATGCATGCATGCATGCATGCATGCATGCATACATACATACATACACGTATACATACATACATACATACATACATACATACATACATACATACATACATACATACATACATACAAACATACATACATACATACATACATACATACACACACACATACATACATACATACATACATACATAGCATGCATACACACGCATCTACATACATACAAACATACATACATACACGCATACACGTATGCGTGCACGAATAGAGGCATTCACATATACGCACACACACACATACATACATGCATACATGCATACACACATACATACACACATACATCCATACATACATACACATATACATACATACATCCATACATACATACATGCATACACACATACATACATACATACATACATACATACATACATACATGCATGCATACATACATACATACATACATACATACACACATCCATGCATGCATGCATTCATGCATGCATGCATGCATGCATGCATGCATGCATACATACACACATACATTTACACATACATACGTGCATGCGCACAGTCATGTATACACGCATATACATACACACACATATACGCATACACACATACAAACAAATGTATGCGTGCATACCTACCTACATACCAACCTATCTACCGACCCATCTACCTACACACATACACACATACACACATACACACACACATGCATGCATGCATGCAACCATTAAGACTATGTTTTGCTACGCCGATCCTGGCCAGGCCGATCCTGGGCCCAGGATCGGTGTGCGCGCCCTCCTGCCTCGGTCAGGAGGGCGTGTGCACCGACCCCAGGCCGAGGATGGGCCTGGCCAGGACTGGTGTAGGCGTATAGCTGGTGAACTCCACGACGGGGGGAGCGGCTCTACTTTAGAGCCCTCTGAGCGCGGAGCTTCAAGCTGGTCGCTGTCGTGGCGGCCCACCGTATCAGCGGGGTGCGTTTGGAGATGCGTCGTCGAGACCCGTTCGCTCCAGGGCGCTGAGCTCCGCACAAGATGGCGGTCTCAATGCGGCCTCGTCTCCGCGGAGGGGTTCAGTGCTGCAGAGGGGCCTGGGAAAGATGCGGGGCGCTCGGAGGCCCCTTACCAGGCCCCTGGGACCGTCAACAAACGACTCGGCGTGAACAGCCAGTCCCAAGCAAGGGGTCCAGGCATTTGAGGACCCCGCATGACAACAAATCACGACGTCGGATGCCTCTGGATGCCTTCGGAGGCCGTCGCAAGACCTCGGAAGCCATCGAGGTGCCGCCGACGGCTTCTGGAGGCCCTTCGGCGACCACCGGGGGCCGTAAGCCTAGAACTCACACCCCTGGTGGCCACAGCACTGTACAGCAGAGCGTCACGACGGCGGTGCTTGGCAAGAATGTGTGGGCCGAGACCACCAAGAGAGCAAATCACGTATGTCGGGGATCTTCTGACCCAGGTCAGTCCAGGCCTGGGTCAGTCAGGCCTTGCAAGATCCTGCAGGATCATGCGCCCAAACCCGGGTCAATGCTACCCTGGCTCTGCAGGATTCTGCAAGATCTGGCGCCCTGGCTGACTCCCGTTTGCAGTGACCCCGTCTCAAGGCTCCCGAAAATATGCGTTGAACCACTGCTTCCGAGGCAGCTCCGATGGAGCGGCACCAGTACCCCAGCTGGGCATCTTGCCTTCTTCCCGCCTGGTCTTCTACCAGGTCTGAGTGTACACGGTCCACACTTCTCATCGCCACTATAATCTGGCTCGAAGCAGCGCCCGAGCCACATGTCTTGGACAGATGCTCGACACGACGTGAGGCACAGCTCAGTTGCACGCCACCTCCAAATCAGATACACGCAGACACTCCTTCGCCACCTCACCTTATATCGGCGGCGAGCATGGGGGCAAAACGAGAAGGAGCCTTCACAAAATGCGGTGGGGCTTATCAGAAAACCTCCGGCTTTCTGGAAAGTTCTGTGTATTCGGGGAAGGCTCAGGAAACCTCTCAGACGGCTCGAGGACTTCCGAGCCTTTCGAGACGGCCCGCCCCTCTCAGTTCCTCCCTGGGCTCGCCGCCGATCATCAACAACACATCGAAGAATCGCAGCAACAACTGCACACCACGAGAGACAAAAACAGGTCTGACGCAGAGGTGGCGAGACTATCGATCTTGTGTGATGGCGCGCAACACGTGCTGCGCCGTAGCTCTGGCCTAGCCCAGCCAGGGTCTGGGGGAGGGAAAGCCCAGGAGCATTCTGAGGGGGACTCTCCCGTCCATGGGAAAGCCGTGTAGCATCTCCAAGGTTGAGCCTCCCCTCCCTCTAAGAACGGGGGGATGAGACAAACACGGGGATCAGACAAGGAGGGATGGTCGAATTTTTCTGCATGCACCTGGGTTGCCTGGCGCCTCCAGGCGCCAGCGGCGGCGACACACGAGGAGTGTGCCCAGCGGTGTGGCCCAAACCAGCCGCATGCAGCAGATTTCGTAGCCCCCTTCCCCGCGCCCCCTTCCTTTCGTCCCCTCCGATTGACCCGACAGACGTCCGATGTTTTGGTTTTTCAATACGGGGTCCCTGGAAGTCCCAACGGTTTCCCCAAGGCTGACATTTCATGCCGGGCCGCTTTTAACGATCCTGGGGCCCCGCGAGGGCCGGCCCCAATTTTTGTCGAGGCGTTGGGTTGGGGTTCTGGGGTTCGAAACTCGACTCCCAGACCTCTCCTGGGGTGCGTTCTGACCGGAATCCCGAAGCGAATCCGGCCGTGGCGAGAGGAAGCTCTGGCGAGGCCCAACAAGACACGATCCTCGAGCTTCGAAGCTCGAACTCGTCCAGCCCCCTTGCTGGACCGCCCCCCTCTGCCTGGACACCGCCCCTCCGCGCCATCCGGTCGCGGTGACAATGGCGACGTGGCGCTCCGCTGCTGCTCCAGGGGGGCCCCGCAGCGGCTGCCACACCGCGAAGTGCCCCCTGCGCGGCCCGGCCCAGATCGAGTAGTCCTCCTCCTGGCGGCGGGCACACCCAGACATCCCACGTCTTCGAAACATCAGGGCGAAGGCTTTTCGCCACCTTCGCTCTCCACAAAAGGGGGGCCGCCAAGAGACGACTCAGGATGAAAAGCCGGCCATGGGGCCGAGGTGTGGATTTCCAGAACTGGTTTCGAAATGATACCCATGCGGCAGAAGACCCTAAACAGCTTCACACACTTACGATGGGGGCCACGACATGGTGCCACGATGGGGGGATCGGGGTAGGGATCGGGGTAGGACTAGGGATATTGGGCTAGGGCTAAAGGGGTAGGAGCATAGGGTATAGGAAAAAGGAGGAATATCTCTTTCTCTTTCTCTCTCTCTCTCTCGCTATAGATATATACATATTCAATGGTGAGGATATAACGGGCAGGAAATAAGGAAAGAGACAGGGACGGCAATGGTAGGCCACGGGAGGAAACTGGAAACAAAGCAATGCAACGCCGCCCGCCCGAGTCGGGATCCGGCAACGCACCTGCTAGTTTCATATACGACTTACATCGGATGCGTGCTGACAAGTATATGGAAAGGTCAAGACATCAGATGTCTGGGGTGGCGCGAGGGGAGACCTTCTAAGAAGGCGGTGGGCCTCTCAGCAGTCAGGGGCCTTCCTAGGAGGCGCTAGGGCTTCCAAGAGTGCTGCTTGGAAGCCGTCTACGGAGGACGCTTTTAGAAGACGGGGGTGCTTCCGAGAAGCCGAGAAGCGCCGTGCCTGGTTTCGGATCCGCCCACGGATTGCGGATCCGTGGGTGGATCTGGAAGATAATCAGAAACTTGCAGGCAGTGACGCCTGATGTGGCGACGAAGTGCGTCGATTTCGCATGGAAGCGGGACCGTCATTAATCCGCGCGCCTAAATACAGCCGAACATGTGATCAATAAATATATTATAGTTCAAGACATCTGGGCCAGCATCATGGGAAGCTTATTCAAACAAGCATGGGACGACTGCTGCTGCTGACACTGGAGGGGGCGAACGTGCTCAAGAAACTGGGCCAGCGTTCCGGCAGATCGGCCAGGAGACGCTGGCCCAGCTTTCCGGGAAGAGGTTCCCTAATCAGATACTCCAGACATCGCAATAAAGGGAGGGGGTCACAACCCTCCAAGTCGAGCAGCCCGAGGTCCCCCCAGACTGGCCATGAAAGGGCGGCCTTTTGCCCAGACTCCGCGGAGCCCTCCAGGACAGCTCAAATCAGGCCCCCCGGTGCAATTCGGAGCACTCGACCGTACCCGTCTTCGCCCCACCGACTGTTCGGAGCCACCCCCGCCTGGTCAGACGGCCGCCCCCCTCGTGCCACCCCCTTTCTGCAGGCCGACAGTCCTCTCCCCAGAAGGGCCTCTCCAGCTCGACGAAGACCTTGGTATGCAGAAGAACCCAAGCCGCCACAGACACACACTTTCGGACTTTCGTGCGGATCTCTTGGGTCGGCGCGGGACTGGCGGGCAACGTTAGGGGAGAGGGACTTGCTCAAGGGGGGAAGCACCGACCTGGAATCGGCGATGGATCACCGATAGATCGGCGATAGGCACCCCGTAGCGAACCCGCACATTCCCGGGCGGGGTGGGCTATTCGGGCCCCTATCGGCGATGAATGGACCATTGGGGGGTCGATGCGTTCCCCCCTGAGCCTATCACCCCACAACGTTGCCGCTGTCATTTGCGCTTGGGGAAGGGGATCCAGCGCTGGCGCCAGCCCGAGAAGTCCGAGCGGACCTCCGAAAAAATGGTGTCTGCGCAGTTGTTTGTGCTCTTCGGGTATAGCTGCACATGCGGATGCTGGCGATGGCCTCCTTCTTCCTCTCGCCGATGGGGGGGTCGAACTCAATGCTGCCAGCGTTGAGCACGCCCACGCTGGCTGTGCATATGACAACCCTGGCACAGAACGACCGCCCATTGCGGCAGACCACCTCGGTTGTGCTAGGGTCGCGAGCTCTGCGGCTGACCTTCACCACCTCGCATCCGAAGTGGCACTCCACGCCCGGACCCAGCTCGGGGCAGATGGCGGCGAACCCGCGCGTGTCGTTGACGAAGAAGCTGCCCTCCCCGAAGTCCGCCGCCGTGAACTCTTCGTGGACGTTGTGGTGCACCGAGGCCAGGCACGGCTCCTCTCCGTACTCGAAGTCCACCTGGAAAAACTCCACGGCGTCGTCCACGGGCCCCTCCGCGCACCACCCTGCCTCCAAGAGAACGACAAGGCCCCGATGCCGCTACTCCGCAAACGTCTGCTTGGGTGCGCCCTGACCAGAGCTTCGAGGATAATCCAGCCGTGTCGACAAGAACTCCAGGACGACCAGCGGTAGATGGGGTCGGAGGGGCGCCGCAACAACGATACGTCGGCGATGCATCGGCGATACATCTCTACGTCGGCGATGCATCGGCGCCGTCGGCGTGGAGAACATCGGGCTCCACATCGAGCCGCAACGCCGATGCATCGGCGATGCGGCGCGATCTAAGACGAAGCCAGAACGAGGACAAGTGTGGGTAAGGATAAATCGAGAATCTCTGAGATCTGGCAGCTCTGGGGGATGTCTCGGGCGCCGCGGTCTTCTCGGAGGTTCCAGAAAGCTCTGAGAACGTTCAGGAACGCTCTGGAACGGATTTTTATCCTCGTCCTAGCACCGTCCGAATCTACTCCGAACCTACGACGATCAAAAACGGGTCTTCGCGAGATGGCACAGCGACCTTGCGCCGCAGCTGCGGGCCGCCAGCGCGACACGCCGCATTGGAGACGAGGGCGCTTACGCGCGACCTTACGCGGCAGCTTACGCGCCAATGTCAGTGAAGACGAACCCAAACATCTGGTGTCTCGATTTTTCGAGACACGGGCCCCCGGCCTCTCGTCCACGTCCCTGGGACCAATTTCTCGTCCTTGCTCGTCTTCTGACGGTCCCGAGGCCCGGAAATGGCCCCGAGAGCCGGAAAACTACGAAAAACCTGTCTCGATTTGTTCGAGACGCCAGGGATGTCTGGGAACCCCTTTTTCCCAACCCTCCGGGCTCTCGTTTTGAATAGAGCAGATGGGTGCCGACTCCCTTCTCCTTCTCCTCCCGCCCCCCCCGCTCTCCTCTCGGCCCTCTCCTCTCGCATCCCTCTTGGGGGCTGTCGCCGCATTCGTGGGCTGCTGGGTGGGGGGCCAGCACAGTGGGGCCCCACGCAAACCCAAACAGGACCTCGCCATCCCTGGGGGCCTGCGAAATGTGAAACTGTCGCCACTTTCGATGGGGGCCAACACAATAGGGTCCCACGCAAACCCAAACGGAACCTCGCCATCCCTGGGGGGCCTGCGAAGTGTGAAACTGTCGCCACTTTCGTGGGCTGTTGGGGGGGCCAGCAATGGGGCCCCACGCAGACCCAAACTGGACCTCGCCATCCCTGGGGTGGGCTGCGAAGTACGAAACTGCCGCCACTTTCGAAGGTTGCTGGCGGCGCGCCTGCGCGCGTTTGGTGCTCGCACTAATAGGTGCAAGGAGGATGCGGAGAGGCTGGCAGGCGAGCTTAGCCCTGACCGCTTCTTACACTAGTAACGGAAGTTTTTTTTGTTGTTTTTTATGTTCCAGGGCACTGCAGCAACGCGGACCGCTGGCCGCGCAGGTGTCGAGCATTTCGGCATGAAGCAACGCGACACTTCATTGTCTAGTAGCGTTTCCGCCAATGTAACCTTCTCTTGATCAAGCTCCATCATCTCGCTGCTTCTGCCCAGGTGATTGTTGTTCCACCCCGATATCTGTTGCGTATCCTTCCCAATACAATGTCTCCTGGCCTTTTGCACTTCCGTTCTGTGAATCGTCCATGCCCACTTTGCACGATATAGATGTCCACCGTGCACCGTCTCTTGCAGTGTTGCTGTCGCACTATAGTCGGCACACCTTATATCATCCCTTGGTGCCGACGGGTTGGGTACGCCGCAGGATAATTATTGGACGAGCTAACGCGCCATTGTCGGTGAAGACGAACCCCGAGGAGGAGGAGGAGGAGGAGGAGGAGGAGGAGGAGGAGGAGGAGGAGGAGGAGGAGGAGGAGGAGGAGGAGGAGGAGGAGAGGGAGGAGGAGGAGGAGGATGAGGAGGAGCAGGCGGCGGAGCAGGAGGAGGAGGAGGAGGAGGAGGAGGAGGAGGAGGAGGAGGAGCAGGAGGAGGAGGAGCAGGAGGAGTTTTTTTTTGTGTTGCGTCGCTCATCTGGGAGGCCTCGCGTACTTATTCTTCCTCCGAGCCTCGAGCAGCGCGGCGGCCAGGTCGCGGTCGGCCCCGGCTGGCGGACGGGGCGCCTCCTCCACGGCCTCCAGGGCGCTCGCGAAGGCCTCCCGCCGGCCCCGGAACGCGGCCGTGAGGTCCTCGCCGCCCGCCCGCACGGCGAGGCTCGCCTGGCAGTCCTGCGGGGGCAGCAGGCGGCCACAGCCACACCGCCGGAGGAGGGGGTGCCCACGACTTCTCGTGGGCCTCCCGTGTGGCCCTCGTCGCCACCGCGGGACTCGCCGCGAGATGCTGGTCAGGCCGCGCCCCGGGAGAGGTCCGGGGGAGCAGTGGGATCGGTGCCTTTTTTGGGGTTTCCCCACATCGAGGAAAAGCCCTCGGGGATGTCTTGCGCCTGCCAGCAATCGCCAGAACCCCGAAACCAACTCAGTGCTGGTTGTGGTCGACGCGGGCGTCCAGGACGACCGAATCGACCGCAGCCACAGCCGAAGTGCTCATGTCGAGGTCGGTGGGTTCTCCCCCGAGGGGCCCTGCAGAAACATTCCCTTAGTTGTGGTTGTGTGTGTTTTGTTGTGCCCGGAAGTCCGCCCGCCCCGCCAGGCCCAGCGCCCTCGCGCGGTCCCAGACTGGGTTGCCCTCGAGCCCCTGCGCTGGATGAGTTTGCACTTTTTGGCGATCGCCCAGGTTATCCGGTGGAGGGGTTGGTGGGGAAGGTGACGGCTGATAATGTAACTTCCTCGCTTCGGGCAGCCCCACGTATGCCCGCGCGCACCAGCACTTCACACCCCCTTCGGACCTGCGCCACCGACAAGGTCAGGGTATCTGGGGGGAGGGGGGATGGGGGCGGGCGGTCCCAATAAACCGGGTTATCGCCGGACCCTTACACCAAAACCAGTTTCTAAGCAAACGGTTGAGGGCTCAGCGGCTTCTGCCGCCCCTCGACTCGCGACGATGTGTTCCAGATCCATCTCCAAGGCCGGGCTAAGGGCGATGTTGCTTAATGGTGATGTTGGGAACCAGCGTGTAGGAAATCACGTGCCACATCGAGCGAACACGACACAGCGAATTGTAGGCCACGCATTCCTGCAATACTGAAACATACGTCGCCGTTACCTACATCGCCGTTAGTCCGTCTACGGCATCTGGACGCCTACCAGTCAAGACTGGCATAATAAGGATGCACGACAAGGATGCAGAGGGCCTTGGAAGGCCATGCTGGCACCTTTCGAGCGGAACGCGGCCATTGAGAGTGATCGCGGATGGGCCGAATGGGGGAGGATGCAGGGGTGACCCTGGAAAGCCGTTCATCCTTGCTGTCGGTGTCGACGCTAACTTCGCGCATCGCGCCCCGCGATGCTCCATCAGCTTCGCGCCCCTAATGCCCCCGGCGCCGCTCCCCATTGGAGAAGGGCAGCCGCTCTGGCCCCTAATGCCCCCGCGCCGCTCCCCATTGGAGAAGGGCAGCCGCTCTGGCCCCTAATGCCCCCGCGCCGCTCCCCATTGGAGAAGGGCAGCCGCTCCATCAGCTTCGCGCCCCCAATGCCCCCGCGCCGCTCCCCCTTGGAGGAGGGCAGCCGCTCTGGCCCAGACCGCGACGAAGCGCAGCCCGATGATACTTCGCGCCTCCGCGGGCGCCCAGGATATCCAAGGGCTCAGAGACCTCCTCCTTCTCCTCCTCCTCCTCCTCCTCCTCCTTCTCCCCTTCATGGGCCATGTCTACGGGAACGAAACATGACCTGAAAACTGGGAGGTCCGCGCAGATTTCTCGGATCCGCGCTGGACTCCCCTGGCGGCGCCTCCAGCGCCGCCCCTGGCGCGCTCCGCACGCCAGGGAGGGGGGGTCCAGCGCGGGTCCGAGAAATCCGCGCGGACATTCCGAGTTGTCATTTTCGTTTCCCTGATATCCTCCACCACCCCTACCATAGGTAGGACGGGGGAGAAGGGAGGATGGCAAGCTGTGTGCGCTAGCTTCACATCTGACGTCCTACCCCTCACTCCCATCCCTTACCATGGCGTAGATCTCCTATCTATTCGCAAAGTCGGATGTCGAGCAGGGGAATGATCACAAGAAGGTACGCGATGGATGGAAAAGCATGGCGTAGAAGAGCACGGCAGAGCATAGCATGCCATAGCATGGCGTGGCATTGCGTAGTGATACATTGCATCACACAGCATAATTACGCAGAGCATGGCATCGCCCAGCGGTGCACAACACAGCATCGCATTGCATGCCGTGGCAAGGCACCGGATGATTTGAAGGGTAAATGGCCCGTCTACGAGAAGACAGGGCCTGTCCGGAATGCCGGCTCAATGTCCTCCGCAACGATGCCTGCCCGATGTGGGCGCTTTCGAATGCCAAGTGCCGTCTGGAGGCGCGGGAACGAGGCCAGCGCTGCAGCGGGATCACGACTTCGAATGACCGAAGCGCAGAAATGAGGGCGGCGCTGCAGCGGGAACACCATTTTGGAAGAACCAGAAACGACCGGATTGAAACAACAAATAAGCAAAAACAAACAATGACATCCTGTGAGGACAGAACACTCTCCTGGCAGGGTCAGGGGAGAGAGCAACGTAGTATTCATGTTAGGGGAAGGCGGGATGGGGATGGTGCAGACGTCGGCGGCGGAGAGAGGCGCCCCTGGGCCATGCATGCCTGACCGAGGATCGAGGATCGAGGATCGAGTTTGGCGGCGTGCACACAAGGGGGGGGCAGGGGGATACGGGGAAGGCTTCTCCGAAGGAGGGGCTGCTTCTAAGAAGCCTTCCCCCCTCTCCCTGCCCCCCTCCTGCGCGTGGCCGACCGTGGTGGCCTGCACCCAGTTGGCGCCCTCCTCCACCGCGTGGCCTGCGAACTCGCCCTGCCGCAGGCGGCCGCCCACGCGCCCGGACGCCTCCAGCAGCACGCAGGGGACGCCGGCCCTGGCCAGGGCGGCGGCCGCGCTCGTGCCCGCGAGCCCGGCGCCGATGATGCAGACGTCGGCGGCGGAGCGAGGCGACCCCGGGCCATGCATGCCCGACCGAGGATCGAGGATCGAGTACCGAGGATCGAGCTTGGCGGCGTGCACAGGGGGGGGGAGGGAAGGCGATAGTCTCCAGGCATGGTCAGGCGACAGAGGAAAGTAGTATTCATTTTGTGCAATTGCGGAAGATGGGGGGGAAGGGAGGATGGGGATGATGCAGACGTCGGCGGCGGAGTGAGACGCCCCCCGGCCATGCATGCCCGACCGAGGATCGAGGACCGAAGCCTTCGGGCGTAGGGAGCCAGGAGCACCTGGGCAACCAAAAAAAGGGTGCGGTGACAAACCTCCTTGCGGTGCCATAAAACGTCCCAAAGACATCGGTGCCATCGAATTCTCCAACGACCTCACCGCACGGTCCGTGCCCATACGGTTTTGAGTCCCTGGAGGTCCCAGTCGCCCGGGACGTCCTCAGAGAACGACTCGAATCCCAAGACCGTGCGGCCATCCCGAATCCTACTGGCTCACCTCACGGTGCGGTCACCGCACCGTTTGTCGGCGGCGCGCCCGCGGGAGAAGTGAGCAGGGGCGGGCCTTCTCAGAAGGCTCGGAAGGCCTCTGGCCTTCTGAGAGGTTCCCTGAAGACAAAAAGCACTTCTCAGAAGGCCAGAGGGCTTCTGAGAAGCCCCGCCACCTTCTGTCAAGGCCTCCTCCTTCTCACTTCCCCACCCCTCGCTCGCCGCCGAGTCTGGTTCCCCCCCTCGCGGGACGAGGATCTGCTTTTCGTTGGGCGCTTCTGGCCTTCCTGGGCCTCCTACGCCAGAGAGCCCGGAGCCAGCACGGCGAGACTGACGCGTGCGAGAGCATGCTGCTGTGCTGGGCAAGAACCGACCGTGCTGGCAGTCCTACAGGCCTACCGCGATCTGTTCCGAGAGCACAAGGATGTTCTCATGACCAAAACACAACTCATAGAACATGAAACCGATGTGTCACATCACGACGCTCTCAGCCAAAAATGCTCCAGGAACTCTCCGTGGAAACCGCCAGAATACCTTAGAACCTGCGCTTGTGGGCCTGTTGGCAAGCCGGGACGCTCCGCCACCGCTCGGCTGTGGATGCCCACGCGCCCGGCCACGGACTGAGGCCGAGCGCTGCACGAGCCTGCCACCTCCCCGGAGACCTGTTGCGAGCCGGGCGCTTTCTGGGCCCGACTTGCACGTCGGTCGGAAGAAGTAGGTCGAATCATTCAAGTAGGAAGACATTGAAAAAAGATTGGGTGTCCGCCCGCCCCTTGAGGATGAGGGAATCGGAGCACCACTCCACTTTTGAAGTAGCAAGGCGGCTAAAAAAGATTGGGAGCTGGGAGTCCAGAAATACCTACTTTCAACGACCGGCGTGTATTGGGGGGGACGACCAATTAGGGGGGAAGAAAGGTGTTCTTTTCGGGCCCGAAAGGCTTCCCTTGGGGTCTTCAAGGGCCCCTTTTCGGCAGCCCTCACTGCCCCCCTTCCCCTTTATCGCCCCCCCCATGACGCGTCCTCCAGGCGTCTCGACTTTTCATCGAGCCAGGCGCTTTCGCCCAGATTCGGGCCCTGGTGCCCTCACAGATCTTTCTCTGTCACCTCGGGCGGGGGGGTGGGGCTCGAGACATCTGGGCGTCCAAGTCGGCCCTATAATAGATGGCGGATTCCGGAAGCCCTGAACCCAAAGATGTTTTTTCATCTCGTTGGGGCGCATCCTTTACTTCCGCCGCCTTCCGCCGGCGGAAGCCGGCGGAGGCGGCCTCGTTTTACTTCCGCCGGCCGTGGACCTTCTGCCGCCCTTCCGCCGCCCTTGCGCCGAGGAAGAGATGACAACTCCTTCGATCCTCGAAGGCAGGGCCATTTTCGGAACGCCTGTTTCCGAGTGCAATGCCACTCGCCGCCCAGCACAGGTCCATGCACAGTGGCTGCATCCCGGCGCGCTTGCATTCAGACTTCCATTTACCAACTTTTTCCTGGCCTTCGTTTCACATATGTCAATGCCGATGCGCCGTCCGGGCGCGGCTTCTTCAGCCAGTCAGTCAGACGCCTCCAGGACCCGCTGATAGCCAAGGGTGGTCCAGAGCGGGAGCGAATGCGGACGCCCGCGCAGGCGGCCTACTCGGCTGCACCTGCGGGCGCTCGCGTGCGGTTGCGGCCCCGGCCTGGCACGTGATGCAGAAAGATGGGGTCCAGGGCTCCAGCCTCGGCCCTTCACGATGCTTCCGCCCTTTTGAGACGTCCGATCTCGGGGCCATGCGCAGCCACCTCTCGCCGAAGCTGGCCACGTCATGGCCATCCAGCTGCCTGGTAGGACTGCCCAGGGACCTCAGCAGACCCCAGGACATCTGTTGTCTCCATCTTTTCAGTGCGGCGGGGGCCCCCCGAGCTCCCGACCCTCTTCTGCCCAGCGCTGGCTTCTCGTCCGGGGGCCCAGCGAGACCGGACACAACGGACCGCATCCATCGTGCTTCTTCTCAAGACGTTGGGTGCCTCGGTTCCGGAGGCTTCCAGGACGACCTCCCAGATGGGGTTGGAGCATCGTGCCGCATCGGCGACGTCGGCGATGCGTCGGCGACGTCGATGTGGAGAAGATCCGTCTCCACATCGATCCGAATCGCCAATGCATCGGCGATGCGGCGCGATCCTCCGACCTCACCTGCTCGGACCTCACCTGGGAGGCCCAGGAGGACGGGGGCCGCCAGCCCCTGCTGTTGGGGCGCTGCCGCTGACTGGGGCCAATGCGGCCCTCGGGCTGCACGCGCTCGCCCTGTGGCGTGCGCGCCCGTGCGCTGCGCGGGTCCTCATGGAGGCCTCCCACATGGGATCCGAGCGGGTGGGGTCGGAGGATCGCGCCGCATCGCTCATGCATCGGCGGCGTCTGCGATGCATCCGCGACGCCAGCGTCAAGGAAGACGGGCTCCACATCGCGCCGCATCCCTGGTGCATCGGCAATGCGGCGCGGTTCACCGATCCCATCTGCTCGGAACCCATCCGGGAGGGCTAGACCTCAAGACGCCCAACGCCTTCACGAAAATCAAGGTTGGACGGTTTGTCGCCGTGTTCGGCCTTCGGGGGCCCTCGCCAGGCCTGGGGCCGTCAGGAAGCGGCTCAGGAAGCGGCTCAGGGGTCGGGACTTCCGAGGACCCCGCAACCAAGACATCGGATGTCTGGGGTTTGGGGCCGATGCGACTCTGAACTTAGATGCGGCAAATTCACGTCGTGATGACGGCGGGCTCGCTTCTGACACCCCGTGGGACTGCTCCAGCCTGAACGATCGCGGCTTTCCGACGGCACACAACACACACACACACACACACCAACACACACACCAACACACACACACCAACACACACACACACACCAACACACACACACCAACACACACACACACCAACACACACACACCAACACACACACACACCAACACACACACACCAACACACACACACCAACACACACACACCAACACACACACACACCAACACACACACACCAACACACACACACACACCAACACACACACACACCAACACACACA
>CAUYUJ010020805.1:129528-149929 GCA_963575745.1 Prorocentrum cordatum | reverse complement strand
GAGGAGAGGGAAGGGGGAGGAGCAGAGGGAAGGAGGAGGAGGAGGAGGAGGAGGAGGAGGAGGTTGAGGGTGGAGGAGGAGGTGGAGAAGGAGGAGGAGGAGGAGGAGGCGGTGGCCCTCACTCGGCCCAGGGATTGTCAGGCAACGATTGAGGGGAGGAGCCCGTCCTGGGGAACTTGTCTGGGCCTCTGGGGCTCCACGTCGTGGCAAGAATCACGGCGCCAGATGGCTGGGTGCGGGATGAGGGACGTGGTTGGCTGAGCGCCTCCGGCCGCCAGCTCTGGCCAGAACGGTTTCGGCGCGAGACTCTAGCCACGTCCATTAGGCGGGCAACGTGTATATCCACCTCAAACGCGTCTTGGTGTTTCTGGCTCTCATGCCCGGGAACATGAGGCGCACTGGTTTGTCCCCAAGAGGCTCGATGTTTGTCCATATCCAGCGCGCCTCGGCCTTGTGGCGCCCCTTCCAAGAAAGTCCAAGAAGCACTGTATATGGATATAAGTATTACCCGCATCTTAGGTGTCTATCGTTTGGTAACGAGAAGGGGGCGTGCACGAAATCCCTCCAAACGGTCAGGGGGTCATTTTGATTGCGTAGGTGGCGTTGCCGCGTGCCGCGCATTGCTTTCCCTTGTTCCCCTGGTAGTTGGCCGTCTCCATTCTTGCACGAACGCAGAATTGCGGCCGCGCGAATACGACGTTCGTGTCGCGCAGACACGAGGTTGTTTCCGCGCGAACGCGACATTGTTTTCGCACGAGCACAGAGCTAAGCCCGCGCGAACACGACATGAGTCACGAATTGCGTGCGGTACGAACTCTGGCACGAACTGCAGCACGAAATGGCGCACGGAAATGCTCGCGCGAAACAGTTACACTAATGTCTCAGGCGGTTATTGGTTTTTGGAGACGCGCAAAAAGCGGGGCTGGGCGCTCGCAGCCGAGTCCAGGGATTTAAGTCGGGGACCTTTTCGCGCGGCCATTCAAGGCGGCAGTTCTGGGGCCGCTTCGCGCGGCCAGTTTCGTACGATTTCGTACTCCCCTCCTTCCTTTGTTTCCTCCCTCCCCTCCCCCGCCTCCTTCCTTCCCTCCGCCCAATCAGTGTTTGAAGTCTGCTCACGTGGAGCTTCCATCTGGCCTCAAACGAGGACGCATTTGAAGTGCCCACCTGCACGGGAATTCAGTGTCCTACGCACCCCCGGGTGTATGAGTGTATTGTTGTTGTTGTTGTCGCACTCCTGCATCGTCCTCCCGGCCGCCCGTGCTTGTCGGCTGCCGCCAGCGAGCAGGATCGCCTGCCACACCCTGGCGGGCTGCCAGGGATGTTCCTCCCGCCGTGCCGCAGGCAACGAGTCGCATGCAAGTGCTGGAGGAGGGGGAGGAGGAGGAGGAGGAGGAGGAGGAGGAGGAGGAGGAGGAGGAGGAGGAGGAGCAGGAGCAGGAGCAGGAGGAAGAGAAGGAGGAGGAGGAGGAGGAGGAGGAGGATGGGATGAGGAGGAGGAGGAGAGGAGGAGGAGGAGGAGGAGGAGGAGGAGGGGGCGTCCAGGGCACTTCGTGGCCCATTCCGTGCCCTGTTTTGTCTCCGATTGGTCAGCTTTTGTGACGCGTCCCTCTTCCCAAGCAGCAGCGTCCCGAGCCGTTCCACGCCGCCCGACACGCGGAGCGGAGCTGCGCGCTACCAGCTCGTAGGGCATCGCTCGTCACCAGGGGCCGCCGCCGCGACACGCCAAGCACAAGCTCCTGACTGTATATAGGATGATGACAAACGAGCGACGCAAAAAAACGGGGTCGCCTGTGCCGACAGTGGCGCGTAAGTTGCCCGCGCAAGGTCACGCGTGAGTGCCCTCGTCTCCAATTTAGCGTGCATCGCGGGCGGCCCGCGTAAGCCGCGGCGTAAGGTCGCTGTGCCATCTCGCGTAAGACCCGTTTTCGATCGTCGCTCACATGGTTCTGGAGAGCGCCCTCATCGAACCGCTCTCAGAGCGATCAAAAGCGCTCTCAGAGCGGCCGTGGCGCCCGATGTACATCCTTCGGGGGCCCTCAAAAGGTCACATGATCGACGCAAAGAAACGGGGTCGTCTGCGCCGACAGTGGCGCGTAAGCTGCCCGCGCAAGGTCGCGCGTAAGCGCCTTCGTCTCCAACACAGCGTGCCGCGCTGGCGGCCCACGTAAGCAACCGCGCAAGGTCACTGGGTCACCTCGCGTAAGATCCGTTTCTGATCCTCGGCCATATTAGTATTTTTTGGGACTCAACGCCTTCTGAGCCCACAGTGCACAGGCAGCGGTTGCTGGATGCCACTGCCTTACTCTCGACTCCTCCCAAGTTAGGAGGAGATGAGTGCCGGCGCGGAGAGAGCCGCACCAGCCACCTGCCAGGCAGGAAAAGGCGAGCCCGCAGGCACACGCACGTCACACGCCAGTGCCCTGCAGGGAGAAGGCAACTTGGAGAGCCGACTGGCCCTCTGAGGGCCTGGCATCGCTCGGACGCGTGAATGTTTTTCTCGGCGAGGACCCTGGAGGAGCACCCTTGATCATCGAGCCGAAGAACACGCGCACGACACCGGCAAAAAGCACAGGGCATGGACGTCCGAGCGACGGGGAGAGGGGCGCAAGGGGAAAGCTCTGGCATGTCGGCAGCTGAGCCCGTGGCTGGCTGGTAACCCCCGGGGCCTGCGGCTGGCCCGCCGGCCAGCGCGCGCGCGCGGGCCGCGAGGCCCGGCTGGCGAGCCTCGCGGGCTCCGCCGCGGACTCGGCCAGCCACGGCGCGCAGGCTCTCGGGGCCCTCGGGGAGGGGAAGAGGAGGAGGAGGAGGAGGAGGAGCTGGAGGAGAAGACGCAGGAGGGGAAGGAGGAGGAGGGGAGGAGGAGGGGGAGGAGGAGGAGGAGGAGGAGGAGGAGGGAAGAGGAGGAGGAGGAGGAGGAGGAGGAGGAGGAGGAGGATCAGGAGGAGGAGGAGGAAGGGGAGGAGAGGAGGAGGAGGTGATGAGAGGGCAGGAAGGGGAGGAGGATGGGGGAAGGGAGGAGGAGGTACAAGGAGGGGGAGGGAGGAGGAGGAGGAGGAGGAGGAGGTAGGAGGAGGAGAGGAAGGAGGAGAGAGGAGGAGGAGGAGGAGAGGAGGAGGAGGGGAGGAGGAGGATGAGAGGAGAAGGAGGGAGGAGGAGGAGGAGAGAGGAGGAGGGAGGAGGGGAGGAGGAGGAGGAGGAGGGCTGGAGAGAGAGGAGGGGAGGACGAGGAGGAGGAGGAGGAGGAGAGGAGGAGGAGCTGGAGGAGGAGGAGAGGAGGGGAGGAGGAGGAGGAGGAGGAGAGGAGGAGGAGGAGGAGGGGAGGGTGAGGAGGAGGATGGGAGAGGGGAGAGGAGGAGGATGAAGAGGAGGGAGGAGGAGGAGGAGAGGAGGAGGAGAGGAGGAGGAGGAGGAGGAGGAGGAGCAGGAGGAGCGAAGGAGCAGGAGGAGGAGGAGGAGGTGGAGGAGGAGGATGAGGGGGCAGGGGAAGGGGAGGAGGAGGGGGAAGGGAGGAGGAGGGAGAGGAGGAGGGGTAGGAGGGGGAGGGGGAGGAGGAGGAGGAGGAGGAGGAGGAGGAAGAGGAGGAGGAGTAGGAGGAGGATGAGGAGGAGGAGGAGGAGGAGGAGGGGAGGAGCAGGAGGAGCTGGAGGAGGAGGAGGAGGAGAAGGAGGTCGACACAAGGGGCGCGGGGTCACGCAGCGGGCGACAGGCCAAGCACACGAACCTCCATAGGGAGGTCCGCCGCGAAGCGAACGAGACCACACACCGAAGCAACTTATCACACGTCTTCGAGGCCTTGGAGTTCTCCCCACGGCATGCTCGAGTGTTTTTTGCTCTCGCGCACGCGGGCACAGTACGGCTCTCAATCGCATAGGTTCTGCCACGCGAGTAGGCAGATCATGTGGCAGGTACCGCACTTCTGTCGATGCTGAACACATAGATGCGCTGATGGGTGTAACGACTCATGTTCAGCCACCATCAAAAGTTGCCAAACACGTCGCAATCCCAGCTCCATCCCCCACATGTTCGCCGCCCGCAGGCAAAGTGTAACAATGGAGCGAAGATGCGCCTACCTTGACGCCACGTCTTAAACTCCCGCCGATCGTACCAAGCGTTTCTATTGCTCCGTTTCCATCGCCTCCACCGACGTATACACCCCCGCACTTCTCAAGGGGCCTCGGACCACACAATACATACACATAACAATGCGCCCCATAGTTTCCCATATTTTCTGGGTGTCTGGCTTCCCCTCCACTTCCCATATTTTCCCATATTTCCTGGGGAATCCACCATTCATTGTGTCTGTGTGTTTCTTTCCCTCCTGAACTTCTTTGTTTCACAGGAGCCGCCGCCGCCAATTGGACAGCCGCACCATATCAATCAAACGCGGGAGGCTCTGATCAAAGTTTGAGTTGGATACGTCAGGCAAGATACTTCGTGCATCCAGAGTGACGTGACTTGTACATTGAGCAACAATGACACATTTGCATTGAACCCCAGTGAATCATTTGCAACGGATTTGCAATTTGAGTTGGGCAAATTGTCTGATGAAGACAAGGCCGATTCTAACTTAAGTGCAGATGCTTCAGACTTGAACCATGCGACGCCAAGTGGGGAGCAGTTGGGTGGCAAAGCGACCGCGGCAGCAGAGTTTGAACATTTTGTCAACGTGGACAACTGGACGGACTGACGTGCTCGAAAAATTCTGGTTGAACGGACATGAAAGTACCATGGAGCCATTGGGAATTATCGGCCGAACGATATACATTCGTTTCAGGCCGTACTTCACTCAAGGCCCTGTTGTTGGCACACTATCAGAACTTGTATCCGAATTCTTGTGGTCAGCAGTTCGGCTGGATTGCCATACCGACCTCGTCAACCATCGCGTATTCGACGTTATAAAGAGGCACGTTTGCGATAACGGAGACATCGAGGACGTCATTGAGGATATGTTTCATGACGAAGGATTGTTCGATGGCAGGTAGCAACTTCCAAGCTTTTGCTTCATGAGCAGTAGCCGTCAGAACGAACACACGTTGCAGTTCACGTTTGTAAATTGGGAGGCCGTTGGGGGCCATTGAAGTGCGCAGTCCTTTTGCAGTTGGGGCCGTTCGATGTCGCAGTACGTATTTCGTTTACATTCTCATCACGCCAGATCTTGGCGTTAGGGGGTCCTGAGCGCGTCGACCGCCCAGTGACAGTACTGAGCGTGTTGGCCGCCAGCGGCAGCCTGGCTGTCCCAAACTGGTCAGCCTTACCTTCGCCATTCTAGCATATCCCCTCCTTCTTGTATACCTCCGACTCTCCCTCCACGTCCGTCCGGCTTCGCAATGTTCGCAGTGCTCTCGTTTGTCATCATGGTTTGCAGGCCCACGTCGAGGCCTATGTCGATGAGGGGGAGGAGGCTTGTTGGAGTAAGGAAGCGGTGGAGAAATCCATGTTGATCGGTATCCCAGCAACTAGCGCCGTTACGACAAGTGACAAGTGCACCTTACTTATCCCACACGGCTCGAGTATCCCGAAGAGTCCACCCGTGCAAATTGGAGAAGGATTGGCGACAAAACACGTGGGTCTGGGAGCCGAGGAGGTTTGGGGTGGACCGTACAAGTCCTGGGCAGCAGCCCGAGAATTGCTGCACTTGTAGCTGGTGTGTTTCAGCAGCTCGTCGCCCTAGTTGCAAGCCGCAAAGGGCATCTTAGATTGGCCCTGTTGAGGGCTTTCGGCGAAGGGCGCAGTTGACTTGGGCATGGTGGGAAGTGATGGTGTGGGGCGGGTGGGATAGATTTAGCCGGAGAGACGCCCGCAGTTTTGACCAAAAGCGGGGCCCGCAGCTTTAACCCAAGATTTGCCGACGATCCCGTGGGGAGGCCACGCCATCTGAATGGATCGGAAGAAATTCAGTACCTCTCGAAGAAAAAACAACGCCATCATAAACGGTTGGCGCTCCGCGCGGGTTTCTTGGATCCGCGCTGGGGCCCTCTGGGCAGCGCGCTCTGCGCGCCAGGGAGGGGGGTGAAGCGCAGATCTAAAACATCCTCGCGGAGCGCCACAAGTTTCTGTTTATGGCGTTTTGTTGTGCTTCTAGCTTCCACCCTCGCCTTCACACCGTAGTCACACTTCTCTTCCTCGCGCCACACCGCGCGGAGCGCCTGGGCCCGCGCTTGCTCTCGACCTCTCCATGACCAAGAGGAGGAGGAGGAGGAGGAGGAGGAGGAGGAGGAGGAGGAGGAGGAGGAGGAGGAGGAGGAGGAGGAGGAGGAGGAGGAGGAGGAGGAGGGGGAGGAGGTTTTTATCGAGTCAGCAGCGGAAGCGGAGGAGTTACTATTATCTCGACCATCGGGCAGCTTGCCACGAGAAGACTGCGCAGCTCTTATTCGCTACGCACACCACATAATATTCACACCCCCCGCACCGCCCATCTCTTTCCTCCGCCACTCGCCGCTTGCACCGCCGCCAGCCGCAAATCGGGCAGGAGTACCGCGGCCACCACGCAAGACAGTCGCCCAAGACACCGCTCAGCCACCCGGCCAGAGCGATCCGTGCCACCAGATCATTTGAGTTGGCCTGGGGCGGCGGAAGGTTGCAAGACCGTCGGAGAAGGCACCGTCCAGCCGCCCAGCCAGAACGATCGTGCCACCAGATGTGTTCAAGCTGGCCAGGGCAGCAGAGTGCCGACCAACAGCTTGTCCAACCACCCACGGCCTGCCTCCATCTTCCTTCGCTCTTTCATGTGTTCCTCGTTCTCCCCTCACGGGCTCCGCCGTCTCCGCGGCAGTCCCCTGGGGGTTCCCCCCTCTCCCCCTCTCGCTCCCCTCCGCCGTTCGCCGCTCGCAATGCCGCCAGACGCGCTGCCGTCTGCTGTCCTTTACATTGTTCTGCCTACACCAGCCGACTCCGGGAGCGACCGCTCCAGGAATCGCCCGGCTCATTCGCTCGATCAGCCCCCCAGGGCCGATCGGCCGTGGCGAGGCGGGGGGGAAGGCAAAGTCCGCTGGAACTTTGCGCCAGATGCTCACAATGCACAGAAGGAGGGAGGAGGAGGAGGAGGAGGAGGAGGAGGAGGAGGAGGAGGAGGAGGAGGAGGAGCAGAAGAGGAGTGGAAGGAGGAGGAAGAGGAGGAGGAGCAGAAGGAGGAGGGGGAGGAGGAGGAGGAGGACGGCAAGGAGGAGGAGGAGGAGGAGGAGGAGGATGGGAGGATGGGAGGATGGGAGGAGGAGGAAGAGGAGGAGGAGGAAGAGGAGGAGGCGAGGAGGAGGAGGAGGAGGAGAAGAGGAGGAGGAGGAGGAGGACGAGAAGGAGGTGGATGAGGCGGAGGAGGAGGAGGTGGAGGAGGAGGAGGAGGACAAGGACGAGGAGGTCGAGGAGGGCGGCGCGCAGGCTCCTGGACCTCCCAGGGGCTGAGGAAGAAGATGAGGACGGGGAGGAGGAGGAGGAGGAGGAGGAGGAGGAGGAGGAGGAGGAGGAGGAACACTTCCTCTTCTCCCCGCCTCTTGCCTCGGGAGCCCTCGCCTCTGCCCCTGTGTATTTTGGCAGTTTTCCGAAGTGTTGGCTGGGGCGATGGTGCTTGAGCCAGTGTGCAAAAGCAGCCTGGATCATCCAACTATGAAACCAAAGTCCCCAGCTACCATTGCGTGACGGGGATTTTCGCGGACCATTTGCTTAACTAGCCAACCACCATGTACTCTACGACATGGTGGTTCGGATTTCCACCATCGCGCGAACCACCAAGTGTTTAATTCCAAAGCTTCCATCCCTCCGCCCTCCTGCCTGAGATACGGGCCTTGCAGTTTTCGTTGCACAGTGTGTGTTTGCCTTGCTTCGGTCCTGGGGCCTTTGCACCCAGCTCAAAAGGTGCCGCATAGAGCTGGGGTTTCGGGCTCATCTTGCGATGCTCCGCGATGCTGTGTGTTCCGCAACGTCGGATCTCAGGGCCGTCCTCCTCTCCTCCTTGTCTCTTGCCTCGGGGCCGCCCCCCCTTCGACACCATAGATTGTTGTTCAGCCTCACGCGTTCGAGCGGCATGTCGCCGCTGGGGAGTGGGGTGGGGCGCACCCGTCGCTGTGGAACCGAAGCCGCTATATTGTACATGGGAGGAGGAGGAGGCGGAGGAGGAGGAGGAGGAGGAGAGGAGAAGGAGGAGGAGGAGGAGTAGGACAAGGAGGAGGAGGAGGAGGAGGAGGAGGAGGAGGAGGAGGATGGGGGGAGGGGGGAGGAGGAGGCGTCGCAAAGCGGCGAGGTTTGGGAGCAGCGCGGAGGAGGCGGAGGAGGAGGAGGACGAGGAGGAGGGAGGATGACCAGACCTTCAGCGTCTTCAGAAGTGTGTGTGTGTGTGTTTGTGCTTTTGTGTGTGTGTGTGCGTTTGTGTGTGTGTGTGTCTCTGTTATTGTTTTTTATTATTATTGTTGTTGTTGCTGCTGCTGTTGTTGTTGTTGTTGTTGTTGTTATCGTTGTTGTTGGTGTTGTTGTTGTTGTTGTTGGTGTTGGTGTTGTTGTTGTTGTTGTTGTTGTTGTTGTTGTTGTTGTTGTTGGTTAGGTTGTTGTTGTGGTGGTTGTTGTTGTTGTTGTTGTTGTTGTGTTGTGTGTTGTGTGTGTGTGTGTGTGTGTGTGTGTGGGTGTGTGTGTGTGTGTGTGCGTGTGTGTGTGTGTGTGGAATGTGTGCGTGTGTGTGTGTGTGAACGTGTGTGTGTGTGTGTGGGGGGGGGGGCGGGTGTGGGTGTGCGTGTCTTTGTGCGCGTGTGGGTATGCGTGTGCGTGTGGGTATGCGTGTGCGTGTGCATGTGCGCGTGGGTGTGGGTGTGGGTGTGGTTGGTGCGTGTGCGTGTGGGTTTGCGTGTGCGTCTGCGTGTGCGTGTGCCTGTGCCTGTGCCTGTGGGTGTGCGTGTGCGTGTGCCTGTGGCTGTGGCTGTGGGTGTGGGTGCGGGTGTGGATGTGTGTG
Source organism: Prorocentrum cordatum (assembly GCA_963575745.1). Taxonomy (NCBI): domain Eukaryota; class Dinophyceae; order Prorocentrales; family Prorocentraceae; genus Prorocentrum; species Prorocentrum cordatum. Next base: position 140,997 of record CAUYUJ010020805.1, on the reverse strand, counting down.
TGTGTGTGTCTGTGCCTGTGTCCGTTCCTGTGGCTATGTTTGTGCCTGTGTCTGTGGGTGTCTCCGTGTCTGTGCGGACGCTTTTGCTCGCGCTCTTCGGCCTCCCGGGGGGGCCCCGCCGTGCCCCGGAGCTGTCCACGAGCGGCTCGGGAGGAAGCGTTTGGCCCCAGCGGGGAGGCCGGGAGTCTTCGGGGGGGCCGCGCGTGGAACGCGCATCCTGGCGAAGGGCCCAGCCGTGAAGGCGGCCCGGATCAGCAAGTCGGCCCTGCCAAGTCAAGGGTGCCCTCGTGTCCTAAGTCTCGCGGCCCGTGCCTCCTGCATTCCCGTGGCGACGTGGCCCTCGGAAGGGTTCCGTGTCCTCTCGCGCGCCCTGTCCAATCGAGGCCGACTTGCATGCAGTTGTAAGTGTCGCCGTTGTGGTCAGCGCCTCCGGTGGAGCTCCCTATGGGGCCGCGAAGCGTGTGAGGTGCCGAATTGGTGGCGGGGACGGGTGCGAACGCGTATGGAACAACATACACACTGGACAATGTATTCAGGAGGAGGCATGTTTGGGAGGAGGGCGGCACACCTACGGCCAGGGCTTTGGCTCAGCGAGTCGCGCCACCAGTTCTGGCCCACCACGCTTCGGTGCGACACGCTCACCACCTCCCAATCCCCGAGTGCCGCCTTTCCAGCACCCCGCGATCAGCTCGCAGGGCACAGCGTGTCGCCGGGGCCGCTGCGGCGACACGCTAAGCAAGAGCTCCTGACCGTGACCGAGCCTCGCCAGAACGCCACACTCGGGTCTGGAGATCGCGCCGCATCGCCGCTGCGTCGGCGATGCGGCACCATCTTGGGACCGTTTCTTCGATCCGTGCGTCGCCGACGTCTTGACGGTGCATCGGCGGTGTGGTGTCATCGCCCGACGCCAGGCAGTTTGGCCCCATTCGAGCGGCGGAATCGCGCGCAAGGTGTTCCCGCGTAAGGTCGCGCGTGAGCGCCCCGTTCTCCACGCGGTGTGCCACGCTGGCGGCCCGCGTAGATCGCGGCGTGAGGTCGCCATCCATCCCCGATGCGGGGCCCCCGGATGTCCCGACCCTTCCCTGGGCAAGGCCTCAGTGCAGCACGCGGCGATAGCCCCTGGAGGCCCAAGACGGCCAGAAGCCTCCCGTCGTGCTCTGTGCCAGGACGCGAGCATGCCTGAGGTGCCTTCTCGCGCAAGACCCGCCTCTCCTCCCCGCGCAGTCGGGCGGCCTCTGGGCCAGGCCCCGCGGTTCCCCCCCCCGCCGGCCTTCCAGGCGCCGCCGTTCGGTAGCGGCCGGGCTCTTCCTGTTCCCGGGTCCGTGTCTGCGCGACTGCTCCCTGGGCCCCCCCCCGAGCGTCGTCGGCGGCCGTGTCGTCGTCGGCGATGTCGGCGGTGGCCGCAGCTTATCCTCCTCCCCCTCCCCAAGACATGCTCGCGTCGTGGAACAACAAGAACACGACGAGAGGTTTTTGGCCGTTTGCGGCCCCTGGGCCTGCGGAAACGGTCGGGACTTCTGTGGGTCTTCTGCTGAAGCAAACAAGACGTGGCATGTTTGGGATTCTTCCGCCTTCTCCTCCCTTCTCCCCAGAGGTCTCCAGAGGCTTCTGGAGGGCCACACGGGGCCAGGCACGCCAGAGAACCTCTGTTCGAACCTCGAGATCCTCCCCCTCCTCGGCAGCGTCATCGGCACCTTCGGGTCCTCGGCGGCGCCGCCTGCTTTGGCTTCGTCGGCGTGTGCGTCGTCGGCTGCGGCCGGCGGAAGTTCGTCGTCGTCGGTCGCGCCGTGGTGGGCCGCTGCAGGCGGCGCGGCAGGAGCGGGAGCTGCGCCAGGCGGAGGAGCGGGCCCCCGGCGGCCACCGCGGCCGCCGCGGCGGGGTGGAGGCGGCGACCGGTCGCCACGAACCGAAGCCGTCAGGTCGCACATCGGTGGAGGAGGGGGGAGGGCGAGAAGGAGGAGGAGGGGGAGGAGGGAGAGGAGGAGGGGGAGGAGGAGGAGGAGGAGGAGGAGGAGGAGGAGGAGGCGGAAAAGGAGGAGGAGGAGGACCAGTGGAAACCCAAGAGTCATCAACGGTGTTGGAATTAAACCTCCCTCCAAGCTCCCTCTTCATAGGCCCCTACAACGGTTCATTTCCATTGAGGGAACTGCCTCGTTGGAAGACAACAGTTTGAAGATCCTGAAGCGTGCCAAAAAATTGTTCCTGGGACTTCAACTCCACGTATCAACTTGAGTGATGCGTCTTCACGATCCAGAATCGCACCAGAACGTCATTGTTGGGACTTCAACACAGCGAATTAACATAACTGTTGCGCCAGTAGAATCCTGACTCCTTCCAAAACAGTATATATGTTGCGCTGATCTTGGGAATCCGTGAAACTCTTGTAAATGTTTAAAACGGGTGTGCGCGGCGCTAAGGCGAGGGCCGCACTTTGAAAAGGAACCGCCCTCAATCCGTGAAGCTCGTGCAAATGTTTAAGACGAGTGCGCGCGGCGCTAAGGCGAGAGCCACATTATGAAAACGGCCCGCCCTCAAACCCGTGAAGCTCTTGCAATTATTTAAACGATTGTGCGCGGCGCTAAGGCGAGAGCCACATGTTGAAAACCACCCGCCCTCAATCCGTGGAGCTCTCACATTTTTTTAAGACGAGTGCGCGCGGCCCCAAGGCGAGAGCCACATTTTGAAAGCGACCCGCCCTCCATCTGTGAAACTGTTGTAACGTTTGAAGCTTCAGAAACATACATGGTGAGGAAGGCTTAAGCGAAACGCCTGGCCCACCCTAAAAACTTGCCTCGGGGTGCGACAGGGAGGAGTTATTTATAAGGAGAAGGAACGGAGGAGGAGGAGGAGGAGGACCAGCGCAATGCCAAGACGCATCAGCGATGTTGCAATAAAGAATAAAGCCTTCCCCCAGGACCCCCCCTCACAGGGACCTGCCAGAATGCATTCTCATTGCGGCCAATGCACCATTAGACGATAAGCGTCGCAGAATTCTTAATCGTGCCAAAGCATCAGTGGAGGAGGAGGAAGACGAGGAGGAGGACGAGGACGAGGAGGAGGCGGAGGAGGAGGAGGAGGAGGAGGAGGAGTCGCAAAGCGGCGATGTCGGTGAGCAGGGCGGGGAAGGGGAAGGAGGAGGAGGAGGAGGCGGAGGAGGAGGAGGAGCAAAGCGGGCGGCGATGTCGGGGAGCAGGGCGGGGGCGGGGGCTGAGGAGGAGGAGGAGGAGGAGGAGGAGGAGGAGGAGGAATGCTTTGTGATGGTGGGCAGTGGGCGAGGGTTTGATTGAGGTGGACGGGGAGACGGACCAGAGTAAGCCCAAGACGCGTCAGCGACGTTGCAAGATTCCCTCCCTCCAAGTTCCCTCTTCTTAGGCCCCTACAATTTTGCTGTCACTGCGGGAAGTGTCCCGTTGGAAGACAAGCGTCTGAGAATCCCCAAACGTTCCAAAGCACTGTTCCTGGGACTTCAACTCTGCGAGTCAACTTTATCCAACTGCCTGCGGCAAACCCCGCCACCGTAACTATGCAATAGCGTAGCAGGACGGAGGCTGAGTGCAGGAACAGCGCAAATCCGACGAGTGATTTGATAAGGACGACGGGTCGTGAACTCGATGTAGTCTTCGCCCGAGCGGTATGAAGGATGTCGCGTTCACATCTCGCGGCAGTTCAGCGAGTGGTCTAAGTTGAGGAGGGTCGTGATCCCGACATCGTCTTCGTCCGTGGGGTAGGGAGGAGGAGGAATAGGAGGAGGAGGATGAGGAGGAAGAGGAGGAGGAGGAAGAGGAGGAGGAGAAGGAGGAAGAGGAGGAGGAGGAGGAGGAGAAGAGGGAAAACATGATAACGAGGAGGAGAACGCTTCCTGGGGCCCTGGTGGGGACTCGTGGGGGCCTCCTCGGAGCCTTTTTGGGGCCTCTTGGAGGGCCTCTTGGTGCCTTCTTGGGCCGGCTTGGGAGCCTCTTGGGATTTCTTCGGCCATCCGAGGGAGTCGCTTGGCCCGTCTGTTGCCTTGGAGGCCCTCTCTGGACCCTCGCGGTGACCTCTTGGAGCGCTTCAGGGCAGTATCCGGGTCATCTTGGGAGCCTGTTGCGCGATCTTAGGGCCCTGTTGGGCCGACTCCTGCAGCGTGCCGTCGTGCCGCCACGGCGTGGCAGAAGCCACCTGGGGTCCTCGAAGCTCTACACGTACGACTCGACCGTGCCCATCAGAGAGCTCGTGGAGTTAAGCGTCCCTTCGAGCCGGCACGCACTAAGCACTAGCAGCTCGAGGCTCAGCTTGCCACGTCCTGTCAGTCAGTGTTCCAACCTCGTGCTGGGTTGGTGATGGCGGAGGATGATCACCGCGACCTCGCCAACAAGTTCAATCAGGAGTTGCCCTCGACCTCTGCGGACAAGGACATGTCTAAACCTAAGCTTTCCGAACACGGCCACCTTCGATGGCGATCTCGGAGGGTCCTTCACCAGATCTTCCGAGGAAGAGCTGTCTGCTGCGAACAAGGAGGCTCTCTCGGCGCGGGTGAAGCAGTTCAAGAGCGGCATCGCGTCGATGGCTACAGTCGTTCTGGCTCAGGCATTCCCTCGTGCTTCCAGCAGCAATGTACTTCAGAACGGCTCTTGCTGATGCGGGCCAATCTGCTTTTCGCGTTCATTCACTTCCTTTTTGCGGGAGCACACCACCACGTCCTTAGGACGTGGTGGTGTGCGCAGCGCGGCGTGGCGGGCGCGGCGTTGTGGTGTGCGCATAGTATGCGCAGCCATGGCGTGGCGCGGCGGGCGAGGAGAAGGATGGAGGCAAGGGAAGGCGCCCATGGGTCAAGCCCTGGGCCGACGGTTCAGGAGCGGACAGTTCCCGTAGTGTTGGAGCTGTCCACGCGCCACCCAAGCGCCATAACCCTCGCCATTGGCCACAGCTCGTCCCTGGGCATGCCAGTGGTGCTCTGCCTGCTGGTCCGCGCTGGTCCTCAGCTTCCAGGGAGCCCTCGGCCCGCGTGGTCTTGCGACGCATGCGGATGCAGGAAACCAGAGGCTCGGTTCTACTTCTCGCCAAGCAGCGCGGTGCTTGCAGTTGCGTGCCGAGGTCAAGTCGTCAAAGGTCGACTCTCTCAGAGCAGAACATCAAGCACTGGCTACTCGAATGGCTTTTAAGAAGAGGCGAGCGGGAGAGGATGGAGGCGCTCAAGCTGGATGAGGCAGAGGCACCAGCTACAGTGGCCCCCGACGCCGCCTCACCTGTCGAGTCAGCTGCTGCTTCGTCGACGGCCGCAACCCCGACGTCGACGGCTGCGTCGTCCTCTTCGTCGGCCGCTCCTGGCACTGCGGTCCGTGAGCGCGCCGTCAAGATCGCGGGCCAGTCTTCTGAGCCATCCCCGCTGGAGCCGCTGCCTCTCCTTCTCGCCTCTGCTCCAGTCTGCCACCCCGTGCGCGGGCTGATCTGCGAGCGCAGAGGGCGGCTGCTGGACCGTGCCCGCGCACTGGAGAGAATGGGCTATCCCCGCGCCGCAGCCAGCCCACCTCCCTCCTCCTCCTTCTCCTCCTCCTCCTCCTCCTCCTCATCCTCCTCCCCCTCCTCCTCCTCCTGCCCACCTTGTCGGTTCGTTTCATCGTGTTACCTGTCAGCTTGCACAGGTGCCAGTCGCCCACCAGTTTCGCACTGCCTGCTGCCGCACATCGGGTGATTTTGTTAGGCGAGACTGAAGCGCGCAGAGTCGCGAGTGTGAATCTGCCTCACGCGTCCATGCGCGCCGGGTGGCGGGAAAGGGGGGGGGCGGCGACGCCGCGGCCGCGGCTGTTCGGTCTCCAGAGTTGGGCCCAACATCTTCTAGGGGGTTTGTTTTTTGTTCGCCCAGGCGCGGATGGATCGTTGTTTCCCAGGTCCAGCGGTTTAGGTGGCTTTCGCAGTCTCGACCTGGCTGACCATTCGAGTGCTGCCCGAGTGGGCATGAAGAGCTGCGTCTAGGCGGCGAGCCTCGGGCGCGCATCGGACCGCAAGGGGAGACCCCGTGGCCCGAGGGTCGCAGACGAGACCCAGCGCGGCTTAGCAGGCGCTGAGATTCTTGATGACAAGGCTGGAAAGGGGCCATCCAGCCATTTCCTCTCTGCACAGGCTTCGCCTTCTGCCGAACTACTCAGTGGCGCGCGGGGCCCTTGCCATCGACACCAACTCTCGGAGAACTCTCGCAGGCCTCCCGGAAGAGTCGCAAGCCCATGGCTTGCTCGCCCAGGGGCACGGGTTACATGCCGAGGAGGACCTCTACCAGGCCAGTAGGTGGTGCCGGTGGTGCTCTCGCGTCGCCGGTTCCGCGAGATCCTGGTTTGGGTTTGTCCGATTTGTGAGGCGTCGCCTCGGCTGGCAGGTGCGTCGCTGGCCAGGTTGACCTCCCTGGCACGTCCCCGCATCTGGTTGCATCGGTCTACCTTCCCCTCTCGGAAGGCGCGAGTGACGCCAATCTTGGCGTCGTGTCCCGATTGGGAGAGCCGCTGTCTGACCGTCACCTGCCCCTGCCTGCGAGGGCGGATTTTCATCTTTAGCACGGGGAGTGGGATGCCAGAGCTTTCGCGGCCAAGTGGCAGGGCTGCCTCGTCGCCCCCAGCACGCGCGCCCATTTTCCCGCTGGCAAGCCCACCGCCCTCGATTATACTGTCTCGTCTATTCGGCTGGTCTCAGCAGCGGGATCCGTCCCATCTGCACGAGGCACGGCGCCGCTCTCTGCCCCCCCCCGCCCCGTGGCGTTGGTCTTCAAGTCGCTTCTTCCGGTCTTGCATGCCCCATCCTTTTGTCGGCCCCCCCCCCGCTTCCTCGCCCCCCCCCCCCGCGCTCGGCCCTCGCCCTGGGGGCCACTGCCGGGCGGAAGCGAGGGCCTGGCCCACGCCGCTCTGCGCCGCGCGCGCGGCGGGGACGTCCGGGGCGCCCGCCGCCTCTTCCAGGCCCTCTCCGTCACGGCCGCGCCGGCTCGCGCCGAGAAGTCCGCATGCCGATCGTCGGCGAGCAGCTGGGTTCGACCGGGCACCCTGGGCCTCGGGCTTCGGCACGTCTGGAGGTCGATTCTGGGCAAGGGCGGCCAGGCCAGATATCCCGAGCATCGTGCCATCGGGTGGTTGGGTCGGCAGCTCCGTGGTCTCATTCGTGGCTTGCGCTCAGATGCCGAGGCATCGACCGCTCGTCGCCTCGCCCGCGCGCTACAGTTCCCCCCTGAGGGCATCGCGAGCCACCGAGGCGAGCACCTTCCGCGGTTTAAGTCGGTGGCCCAGGGTCTCGCGAGCAGTTTTCGCTGGCGGTGGCGCGGAGCCGCTCGGCCCTCCTTCCTGCGCTACGGCGCGCGAGGCGGTCACGGCCGCCGACGCAGAGCCCCGGGCGCGCAGCAGGTCGGATTGGATTTGAGGGCGCGGCTGCGCGTTGGTCTCGAGAAGGGGGGGGGGGGCAGCGAGCGCGCTCCATCCTCGGGGGCCCGAGGAGGAGGAGGAGGAGGAGGAGGAGGAGGAGGAGGAGGACCCCTCGGGCCCCTTCCTCCACCCTCTATCGGGGGGGCTGCGTTGTCGGCGACCCCCTCTCGCCCCCCGAGGCCGAGGGCGTTCGTTCTTCTCCGTGCCTCTGGGGGCAGGATCGCGGAGCGCAGCCCGACGGCGAGCTCTCGGTCCTCCTCCTCCTCCTCCTCCTCCTCCCCTTCATCCTCCTCCTCCTCCTCTCTCCTCCTCCTCCTCCTCTTCCTCCTCCTCCTCCTCCTCCTCCTCCTCTTCCTCCTCCTCCTCCTCCTCCTCCGCCTGTCCTCCAAGTCTCATAAACAGACGTCTACGGTCTCGATCGACGGATTTCACTGCCGTCGTTTCTCGCTTGCTCTCGGATGCTTCGCCCGACTGGTGGAGTTCCATCTTTGTGGTCATTGAAGCTCCGTGCCGCCTCCCTCCTCAGATTTTTGGGTGTTCTGCTTGCGCTGCTTCCGAAACCGACTGGGGGGCGCGGGCCGATTGGGGCATTCTGTTTTTGGTTCAGGGTTAGCGGCCGACGCAGGCGGCCTTTGCCCTGGACTGGGAGCGGGCGTTCCCAAGGAGGTACTGGGCCAGTGGTCAGTTTCGCGGAGCTACCGACGTTGCGTGGAGGCAGTCGGTCAAAGCCGAATGGGGGATCTCGAAGGGTAAGGCGTCTTGCAGCGGGTTGTTTATCTTCGCAAGTTGTGCGAGAGCAGTTCGTTGCGACAGCTTGAAATAAGGTGCGGGAAGCATAGCTTCTCTCTCGTCATTGCCCGTGTGTGTAATTATGCTTCTCGGTGCGGCCGACCCCTTTGTCTTGGATGCTGGCTGGGCGGCCCTTGTTACTGCCTCAACGAGGTCATGGCTTGCTGCTCAGTGGCCACCTCTTTAATTTGCGTATTTTGCCGGAGCGGGTTCTTACAGATTTGAGCTGAGCTCTTACAGAGACGAGCAGGGCTCGTCAGTCACGGACGCGCCACGCAAGGTCGTCAAGACCATTGCGCGCGGGGCCCAGGCTCGAGCTGACGTTTTCTGCTACTCGAACACAACGCGCGTCATGTAGCCTCCTACCCACCCGCCCACCCTGAAGATGACATGACGCCCCCCGCCCCACCCACCCTCTCTGTAGTAGCAACATCTACCTATACGACCACCCTTCGGGCAATAAGGAGGTTGTGGGGGGGACTCATTCGATCTGACTCAATCTACCTAACTATCGATCTCACCCAACGGGACACCAAGGGACACCACGGGGCACATGTCGATCTCAGTATCGATCCCTCTATCGATCTCACTTTTTGGGACACCACGGGACACCTTGGGGCACCACATCGATCTCACTATCGATCTCACTATCGATTTTACTCAACGGGACACCACTGGACACCACGGGACACCACGGGACACCGCGGGCCACCGCCGGACGGACGGAAGGCGGAGGAGCAACATCTGTCTTGATTTCGCCCTAGCAGCGGCGGGTTCATTCCTCTCGCGCGCTATCGATCTCACTATCGATCCCACTCAACGGGACACCACGGGACACCACGGGACACCGCGGGCCACCGCCAGACGGACGGAAGGCGGAGGAACAACATTTGTCATGTTTTCGCCCTAGCAACGGCGGGTTCATTCCTCTCGCGCGCCCACGCAGCTTCGCCTCGCCCGCCCGCACGCACGACACGAACGAAATGAAACGGTTTCCCGGTTAGGGCCAGGGGTCTCCGTTCCACTGCGATCTCACCCCCCAACCTCCGATTCAGCGCAGACGTGTGCTGTTCGTTGTGTCGGCAACGTGTTAGCTGTATGCGCAGGCGTGTGCTTGTGGTATCTAGAGGCGCGTGTCGCACACAGGCTGTTGTGGCACCCGCAGGCGAGGCGGCGCACTCACATTGGAAGGGACAAGCAGTTCGATGCGCACAGCGCACGCGCCGGCTGCGGCGGCAATCGTGGTGCACACGGGCGTGGTGGTGTCTAGCATTGCGGTATACAGTGATACTCTTATGCGCGCGGGCAACGGGTGTAGGGGCCGTGCCCCAGGCCAGAAAAACAATAAACAATAAACACGAACAGCCTGCATATTGAATTTCATTCGCTCGGGCCTGCCATGGTCTGTTGGAGCTTGACACCGTCGGACACCTGGAGGTGTACGCGCCCTGTGTGGTGTGAGCAGGCACTGTGATGTACATGCTGGCGGGGTACACAGGCACAGGTGTTCATTCGTACGAGGTGCGCAACATTTGTTTTCTTACGTGGGTTGCTACGTGACGAGCAGTGCTCTGGTGACTGTGGTGCGCCGGAACTTCTTGGAGCAGTTCCTGTACGACCACTGCGCCGACCACGGTTCAGTGACCACGTTGTAACCCCGCAGTGACCAGTTTATTGGCAAAGATGTGCGGCCGGCGCCGCCGACCCTGGGCGCTAGGAGGAGGGGGATGGGGAGGAGAGAAAACGAGGGGGAAAGGGAGGTGGAGGACGAGGACGAGGACGGGGACGAGGATGACGAGTTCGAGGACGAGGAGGACGAGGAGGGCGACGGGCAGATGCGGGGGGCAATGAGAGGAAGAGGGGAGTTCAGCGCTCTTGTGCCTTCTTGGGCGCGCTCTGGGGTCGATCCTGGGCCTCTTCTTGGGCTTCTTGGGCGCCTATTGGGGGCCCCTTGGGGTGGGCGCATTGGGGCGAAAAGGCCCGAACTGTGGGCCAGTGGCTCCTCTCTTGGGAACCCCGTGGACAGTCTTGGGCGGTTCTCCGGCCGTCGTGGGGCCGCCCCGCGCCGCGCCGGGGAGTCTTTTTGGGGAGCCGCTTCGGCCGGGGTTTTTTTCTGGCAAGGCTGCGGCACAAAAGTGCTCTCGAGGCGCCAAGGGCCCCCCCTCCTGGAGGGATCTCCGTCGCGCGGCTCGAACGTCTTGTCCGAGTGATCTCCCGGCGGCCATCAATTAAGAGCTACGAAAAGCTTGCGTGTTCAATGTGATACGTTCGCGCCCCCCCATTCCCCCCCACGAACACGAGTTTCGGTTTACGGGACTCGTCGGTACCGTCGAAGTGTACGCGGGTTCTGTGGTGTACATTGACAGTGTGGCACACGCGGGCGCCAAGCGCCGCGCTGCGCGCGGCTGCTATGGTGTGCGCGCGGATCGCGTTGTACACCTGCGCTGTGGTACACGCGGAGCGTGCTTGTGAGGCCGCATCTGTGTTGTGCAAAGGCGTTGTGGAGTACGCGTTCGCACTTGGGTTCGCAGGCCTTGTGGTGCACAGGAGCACTGCCATGCACCCAGTGATTATGATGTATACAGGCGATGTGGTGCATGCGTAGTTTGCGGTATCAGCATGCGTCGTGAGGGCGGGCATGGCGGTGTCAACACGCCTTGTGGCGATCGCGGCTGCAAGGCCATGTCGCTACATATGGCACCAAGAACAGCACAAGGGACAGTGCTGTCAGCAACAAATATTCGTGCGGTCGGACACAACTGTGTTAGGTTATGTGCCAGCGAACACACCCACCCACCCACCCACCCACACAAAGCGCGTTATGTGGTTTCACACAACTCGGGCTCTTCTCCAGCCGGTGGGCGATCACCCCTTTGGCTTCAGTTCCCTTTTAGGCAAGGCTGCTGTAGTGGCGTCTGCTGAGGTAATCGATGCAGGGGTGCAGGAGAAGCTTAGCAGTCTGGGGGACATTGCAGCAGTGCTGTCAACTTCGGCGTGGACACGGCTGGGCGCGCCATTCGCGTCGGCGGCAGATGCTCCAGACTTACAAACTCGTTTTGCTAAGTTGTCCAGGGCTGCTAGACGGGTCGCGAAGCAAAACAGGACGCTTCCTCGGGCCCGGGTGATGTTTCCTGGGACCTCTGTCTGGGGCCACTTGCGGCTCGGAGGTCACTGGCCCCAGCGACCTGGAGCTGCTTCGCATGCAGAGGAAGGTTTCTTCTGTTGTGAGGCCGAAGTCTCAGCTCCGCTCGCTGACCACGGCCGCGCTATTCTTGATCACGACCCGTGCCGGCGCACGCCCATT
>CAUYUJ010020805.1:77028-127028 GCA_963575745.1 Prorocentrum cordatum | reverse complement strand
CAGGCGTTCACGGCGGCCGTACACAACCAGTCAGCGCAGTTGTCATCTGAGCTGTCCACCATGCGCGCCGCGATTGACACATACCAGAATCGTGCTGCAGCATTGGAGACATCTATAGGTGTCTTGAGCGAGGCACAGACCAAAGACCTACGAGGACATGCAGTCCATGATCACGGGCATCAGTACATCACGGGAGGCTCGCTTCCATGGTCTCGAGCTGCGCTTAGAGGAGAATCGCACCCAACAAGAATGTTCCGACGAGCAGATGGAGGACCCTGAGAAGTTTAGCAGGGTTCAGGCCATGATTGATGGGAAGGTCGCATCGCTCCAGAAGCAGCTCAACTCCCTCTCTCGTCCAGCGTCTACTATCTCCACAGCTTCTTCATCAGCCTCGAGAGTTAAGATGAGGCGCGCAGAGGCAGGTCCCCCTCCGCCCAATGCGCGTGATGATGAGATCGACCCTTGTCGAACATGGGTTGGGGGCTTCCCACGTGCTATCCTAGAGAGTCATCGTCGCAACCACTTCGAGGCGGTCAAGCAGAAGATCGCGGAGACCGAGCCGACCCTCGGCACGGAGCTATCCGCGAAGTTCCACAAAGTATCTATGTCGTACAGCATCCACTGCGAGAACGACCAGCACGCAAAGAACCTTCGCGCCTGGGCCAGTGAGCACCTGCCTGGGTTGCTCGATTCTCGCACAAAAAGAATGGTACCTCTCCGCGTTCGGCCTGGTATGCCACTTCAAGCACGGCTTCGGCAGCGCACGCTGCCTCGTCTATGGCCCCACGTCCTCAGCAAGCTCCAGATCATAGGGCAGTGGACGCCCGACTCCAACAAGCTCGGGGTCAACGGAGCTCGCGGCGAGTTCTGCATAATCGACAGCAGCATGGACGACCACTGGGTGCTCTTCCTCACGATTGAGGAGAGTGACAACCAGTACAGCATCCAGCCGGACATCGGCAACCTCCAAGAGTGGGGGATCAGCATCGACGATGCCAATAAGCTCATCCAGGTCGCGACGGACACCTCCAGCGACGGCTTCATCTAGGAGCCAGCCTTGCCACCGTCTAGTTTTGTAGAGATTGTCACTGATCTTCCCGACTTAGGGGATCGGGCCCATTGTGGCTCAGTCGGGAGTTGATCCTAATTCCAGTCAGCAGCACAGCAGTTCTTTCTCTTCCTCGGCGTCCTCCTCCTCTGACTCAGAAGATAGTTGTTGCGGGTCCCCCGCCAGTCTCCCTCCCCTCTCTGGGCTCTATGGATCCTCTGTCCTCAAGATCACCACTTGGGGTTCGCAAGGGCTCTTTGGGTCTACTCGCGGGCATCATGAAACTACTGCTGGGAAACACTCTCGTCCCCACTCGCTTTGCGCATATCCTGGCATTGTTGGGGTCCAAGAAACTCATGGGCACGAAGGGGACCTCGTCGCCATCAAAAATGTGTTACCTCATCATAGGCTCTACGGCGCGTTCGACCCCCACTCGCACATTCGGGCGGGAATGCTCCTGGTCGCCCATCCTGTCATCCTGGCCAAACTTCGGGACACCCGACCCTTCGAGGTCGCTCCTGGTCGCTGCCACGGGATTCGTGCTCAGGCGGAGTCTGGAGAAGTTTGCTTCATCGATATCCACAAAAATCCCAAGTTGAGCAGAGCTGAGAAGCGTCAGCTCTTATTGAGGATCCGTCGGGCGACGCCCCCACCTGCGCAGGCTCATACGTTTCTGCCGGGCGATTTCAACTTCTCGGCCCCAGGCGAGGACATCCAGTATGTGAGTGGCGAGATCCACCAGATGGCCATTGACGGCCTCGCGCGCTTCTTTGAAGTTCAGTTCCCCGACGTGCTTGAGGTAGAGCAGCTCTCCCCCTCCCACAGGATCACTACCGAAAACGATGGCATACGGACCGTCAAAGCGTTAACCCGCATCGGCAGAATCTTCACAAACTCATACACAGCCGACATGTGTGATCATCATCCACAAACAGGTGCAGTCTGGGATGTATGTGATCTTCGGGCCCCCAGTGATCACTGCCCTGTATTCCGCTCCCTGAGGCTCTCTGGACCCTCTTCAGATCCTCCAGTCCCCTCTTGGATCTCTAAGCGTCGTTGGTTTCCTGCTGCTCTTCAACATATTATCGCAGACGTCGATTTCTCCGAGGACCCCCCCCCACCAGAGTAACAGAAATTAAAGAGTGTATGTATCTGGCAGCTATGCGTATTCGTCAGCAGACCACGCACTTCCCTCCTGAGACTTCCGCTCAGCATTTGTCATGGCTGTTTGCCATCAATCGCGCCATGCACTGCAGGCGCGAGCACGTGATCAAGCCAGCCTTAAAGATATTGCCGAAGCTCGCCTCGTTCATAGAAAGGGACACCTGCATGTGGATCGATAGACATGGGTTTCATCTGCACATGGGGGAGGTGGCGAGAGGGGGTCTCGAGGAAGAGAGGAAGGAGCTGATGCAGGAATTCGTCCCCGAACGTTTTCGAGATGCACGGCTGGCCAAGATTCAAAGATTAGTTCATAGCTGGGCCCCTCGGAATCGCAAGATGGCCCCCGCAGGTATCCGTGCGCCTGACGGGTCGCATTTCCCTTCGCTTGAAGTAGGGGCGGACGCGCTTCGCCACCATTGGGCCAAAGTACATAGCGCTGACGAAGCCTCTCACGAGGTCGCCGCCGAGCTTGCCCCGTTCATCCAGCCCGTCCACCCTGCAGTCGAATGGCAGCTCTCACGGGAACGTTTCCACCACATGGTCAGCCGCTTTCGGGATTGTGCTCCTGGCCCAGATGGGCTTTGTTACTCTGCTTGGAAATGTGGATGCGAATTTGTTATCGACGCTTTATATGATTATTGTTACTCGAGGACTTCAACAAAGGTTTGATGGTATTTATCCCGAAAGGCTCCCACCAAGAAGATGTGAACAGCTTCTGGCGCGCCCCCGATGATGTACGCCCGATAACATTGAGTAACACAGATGCGGAGATCTTAGGCTCGGCCCTGAACAAGGCCCTCTCCGACCAGTGCGAATTAGGCGCCAGTGAGGCCCAGAACGGCTGCGTCCGCACACGTCAGATGTCTGACAAAATTTTGAAGCTCGAGTGCAACATGCTGCGATATGGCATCTTGCAGTGCATCAAGAGCGCCGGCTCCGTCCTCCTGGATGTGAAGGCGGCCTCCCCGAGTTTATTGCGCTTCTGGATCGAGTTCGTGCTGACTAGCATGGGGGGTCCAGACTTTTTGAATTCGGTCAAAGCTCTCTGTAGCAAAATCTCCGTGGACATGCTCCTGGGAGGCCGTCGGTTTCCTGGATTCGAGATCGGCCGTGGGGTTCGACAGGGGTGCCCGATGTCAGGAAGTATGTTCGCCTTTTGTCTCGATCCAGTGTTGCGCCAGATTCAGACCAGACTGCCGAGCCCACAGCGCTCACTGAGCGCGTTCGCCGACGACATGGCCTTCTTCTCGCAGGACTTGCACAGCGCCCTGCCAGTGCTGATGCGCATCATGGTGCGAGCATCACTTGTCCCAGGTCTCGTGCTGAACCTTGCTAAATGCGTCATTGTCTTCTATAGGCAGGAGATCAACCGTGAGGGGGAGCTGAGGAGATTTCAACAACAGGGAATTCGCGCTCGTAAGTTTTCTATTCAGAATTGGGGCAATTATCTGGGCATTCACCTAGGCCACAGAAGTATCGTGCGCTCCTGGACTAGTCCTATCGCAAAGTATTTCGAGCGTTGCCGTTTCATCCGCTCTCTCGCTGGAGGCCTCCATCAAGCTATCATGTCTTACAGTTCCATCGCCATCTCCGTTCTCCTGTTCGTCGCCTCTTTCTTTGCCCTCCCAAAAGAAGCTACTGGCGCCGAGAGGGGCGGCCTCCAGATCTTGACAGCATGTCCGAGATATGCTATCCCGAATGCGGTCCTGTTCCAGTTTAAGAATATCTTCAGCAATAGCTGGAGTGCTCGCTCCTTATGGCACGAAGGGCGAGCTGCACTCTACAGGAATGTTGCAAGGTCTCCGATCTTTTGGGATTGTAAATTGGAGCTGGAGGAGGCATTGGAGGGGGATGACCTGATCTTGGGATGGAGGTTCAACAAGTTTCATCAACACTCCCCCCTGAAGCAGATGATCGATTTGTGCAATTATGCTTTGGTCTCCCGCGGAATATCCAGAATCGCCCCTGGGATGATGGTGTTCTCGAGTGTCCGGAGCTCCAAAGAGAGCTAAAACAAGTCTTCCATGAACTGTTCACGTTTAAAACCCTGCAGGAGAAGATCGGTGCCGGTCTCAGGTATTGGAACGTGCACGTCACGCCCGACCAGATATCTCTGGCTATTCTTCGTCTGTGCATTTTCTGTCACAAATATCCCTGCTATATTGGTCTAAGTACCGTCAGGTGTATGTGCAATGCTATGAATACCTTTCGTCGTTATCGTCAGGCATGCAAAGGCTGTCGTTTCGGATGTAGTGGTGCTGGTGATATTCTACATTACTTTTCGTGCCCTCATGTAGTTCCTGTAGTGAAGCGTCTCCTTCCCTCTCTTCCTGACTGGTGGGGTAATCTGACCCTAGGGCGTGCTTTGATACGTACTCTAGAAAGTATGCTTGCACCGACGAATTTCATGCCACTGCTGTCGTTGCTGACCTAGTGCTCACTAGTTTCAATAATTTACGTGCTCGTGACTTATTTTCTCACCCTCGGGGAGTAAAATTCCTGGAGGGGCGACTGCGCCTGTCAGCGACGAGGTGTGCTGGAGTGTGGGCTCTGACACACTGATGAGGGGTGCCTGGCTGGTCGCCTGGCTGGCGGACGAACTCGGCGCGCCTCAGGGAGCGCGTCTCTCCTCCTCCTCCTCCTCCTCCTCCCTCCCTCCCTCCCCCCGGGAGGTGTGCCAAGTCCTGCGAAGACGGCGAGGGGCCCCAGGGTCGCCGGGCCGACTCGCGACAGGGCGTTGGCAGGAGAGTCGCATGTCCCAAGCGGACCGCTTCGTGCTCGATGTGCTCGCCGGGAGCCAGCTCCGCGGGGTCCTCCTCCTCCTCCTCCTCCTCCTCCTCCTCCTCTCTCCTTTTCCTCCAAGCTATTGAACCTAAAGGGCCCGAAGCGTCAAACTCCTCCTCCTCCTCCCTCCGTCCCTCTCCTCCTCCTCCCTCCTCCTCCTCCTCCTCCTCCTCCTCCTCCTCCTCCTCCTCCTCCTCCCTCCTCCTCCTCCTACCTCCTCCTCCTCCTCCTCCTCCTCCTCCTCCTCCTCCTCCTCCTCCTCCTCCCTCAGGCGCCTCCCTTCCAGAGAAGTCCTAGACTCCGGTTCGCCCGGGCGGCGTGCGCTCTCGCCCTCCGCTGCCCCCCCCCCCTCCCGCGCCGCGAGGAGCGCGAGGAGAAGCTGAGGCACCGCGGGCCCGGGCGGCCTCTGGCGGGGGGGAGGCGGGGCGGGGTACCCGGGTATGGTGACCACACCGTGCGGTGAGTCGGTGGGGATTCGGGGTCACCGCACGGTTTTGGGACTCGGGTCGTTCTCCGAGGACGTCTCGGGCGACGGGCGCCTCCAGGGTCCCAAGACCGTGCGGTGACGGACCGTGCGGCGAGGTCTCTTGGGGTTCCGGGGTCACCGCACGGTCTGTCACCGCACCGTTTCGGGACTCCAAAGGTTTCGGGGCACAGTGGTCGAGCTGCCCCAGCCCGCCGGGGTGCAGGCGGAGTCGCCATCATCGGGGGGCCTCTCGCCGGGCTTACGAGACGGGGGTCGATGCAAACGGGGGTCGGCCAGAGCGCCGGATCGTGCATGGATCCTGCAGGGCCAGGTTCGCACTGACCCAGGCTTGGGTGCAGGATCCTGCCGGATCCTGGAGGATCCTTCGCATTGACCCGGGTTTGGGCGCAGGATTTTGCAGGATTTTAGTTGGATGGTTCAAGGCCTGACTGACCCGGGTCTGGATTGACCAGGATCGGAAGATCCCCACCCCCAGGGGCGGGGGGGCGGGGCGGGGTACAGTCAACCCGCACAGTAAGGATGGGCAACCTTCCCAAGGGTACCCTTGCATCCTTGCCTCCTCGGCCTATCCTTTGCCGCTTTCGTTGGCCGCGCCCCGCTCGAGAAGCTTCCATGTGGGCGTCCAAGGCCCCTTGCATCCTTATCGCGCATCTTGATGATACGGGCCGAGTAAGTCGAAGCGGAGACGACAGTCGAGACACTGAAACTAGGAGCAGTTTGGGCATGGAAGGGGCTCGATGTTCCTTGGGTCACTCTGTGGTTGTGCCTCTAGCCGCTCTCCTGGTGCACGTATGGGGGGCTCTTTGTACCAAAGAGGGTCTTCGTTCCTTGGTTACCGTTCCTGCTTTCAGCACCCCGACCGTATGGGATAAACGTCACCGCTTGGAGGTCCGCGCGGGTATCTCGGATCGGCAGTGTGCCCCACTAGCGGCGCCTCCGGCGCCGTCCCTGGCGCGGTCATGGAGCAGGCTCCGGGGCCGATCCAAGCAATCTGCGCGGATCTCCGAAAGCATCAGTCTATGCCCTTGCTGTCTTGGCATCGCGCGGGCGTGTGCATATTTTCGGCGAGGACCATCGAGGAGCATCTAGGACCACCTCGCGAAAAAAAACACTTTTTTGGTCTGCGGGGCGAGAGCGAACCTTTTCCGGTAAAAGCTAGGCGGGCTACGCACATGGGGAGACAGGGCACAGGCGGGCGGGGCCTCAGGCGGCCGGAGGGCGGGCCGGGGTGCAGGCGGTTCCGAGGAGCTTGCACAGGAAAAGGAACGCCGTGGACAGGAGCCGGAGGCGAAGGTCTGGAGGGTGAGCCAAGTGGTGTTACCGTCAACGGCACTCCGTAAACACCATCCTCATGGGCTACATATGAACGCGAAAAAATGCACGCACTACATCGAACTTTGCACGGGGGATTGGACGCCCCAGCGACGGCGAGTTGTTCTCCCTTCGAGCAGGCTACACGCCCTGCTGTCTTGGCATCGCGCGGGCGTGTGCACACTTTCGGCGAGGACCCTCGAGGAGCATCTGGGACCACCTCGCGGAAAACGTGCACGCACTGCATCGAACGCTGCACGGGGTAGTGGACGTCCCAGCGACGGCGAGTTTTTTCCTCCTCCGAGCAGGCGGGCAAGCGAGACGAGCGAGGGCCAGCGCCGGCGGGGCCGCCCCGGAGGAGGAGGGCCCGGCGCCGACCCCCCCCGAAGCCCGCCTCGGACCTCCGAGCACTTGCGCGCTCCTGCAGTCGCTGCTCTTTCGGGCAGGGCTTTTGGCATCGCCGGGCGTGTGCTTATGTCGGGCGTGTCCCCCTACAGGGGGATTTTCGACGAAAAATAAAAAAATACCCCCAACATAGTCAAACCATATTCCAAAAATAGTCTGGGGACTATTTTAAAAGTATTTTTTGACAACTTCGGTGTATTTTCTGAGTATTTTTCATTTTTCGCCCAAAATCCCCCTGTAGGGGGACACGCCCGACTTAAGCGTGTGCACTCGTCGTCGGCGGCGAGGGCCACCGAGGCGCAGCTCGGATCGCTCTGCGAGGAGGTGCACGGCGCGACGTGCGAGACGTGCACGGGGGACGGACGGCCGATCGAGGTCGAGGGGCGGGAGGCGGAGGCGAGGGGTCCGGCGCCGGCGGGAGCGCCCAGGAGGGGGACGGGCCAGGACGGGTCGACGTCACGGTGGGGCGCCCGGCAGGAGGGGCAGGGGGGGAGGAGGAGGAGGAGGAGGCGGAGGAGGAGGAGGAGTTGCGGAGGCGGACCGAGATGTTCCTTTTCAACTTCAGGGGGATTAGCCGCATCATATGAACTTGAGCAATATTCAAGTTGAGTTGTATTTGCAAACATGGAGCTGCAATACCACAAGTCAACTTAAAACCCTTCAACTCCTTGAACTAACTTAATGGAATGGCACATCAAATATGTTACATCAGAGCATAGATATATAAGTAGTGAGATGCGGCCCTTGCACCACGATGAACTTATGGAACTTATCTAACTTATGATTTCATTGAAGTTCAGTTGTGTGAAATGTTGTTTTTGATTTCGTAATGGGGAAACAGCAAAAATATGCGGAAATGTGCTAGTTGGGTGAAAAATGCACATCCCTCACGCAGATCGGCGGGGCCAGGGTCCAAAAGCACAAGAGATGTGCCACAGTTCTGAAATTCGGTGGCACCCCTCACGCAGATCGGCGGGGTCAGGGTCCAAAAACATTAAGGGATTTGCCACATTTCAAAAATTCGGTGTACCCCTCAAGCAGATCGGCAGGGTCAGGGTCCAAAAGCACATGGGATTTGCCACATTTTTGAAATCCGGCGGCACCCCTCACGCAGATCGGCAGGGTCAGGGTCCAAAACACAAAAGAGTTGCCACATTTCAGAAATTCGGTGGCACCCCTCACGCAGATCGGCGGGGTCAAGGTCCAAAAACATTCGTGACTTGCCACATTTCAAAAATTCGGTGGCACCCCTCAGACAGATCGGCGGGGTCAGGGTCAAAAAGCACATGGGATTGCCACATGTTTGAAATTCAGCGGCACCCCTCATGCAGATCGGCGGGGTCAGGGTCCAAAAGCACAGGGGACTTGCAACATTTCTAAAATTCGGCGGCACCCCTCACGCAGATCGGCGGGGTCAGGGCCCAAACACTGTTTGATGGTATTGGACCTCTTGGAACAAGCCGCTATGGCATGAAATAATATGGAGTATGGTATGTTTTTTTCATCCAGGTGAAGAGCGGCTGGCCCGCTAAACTTCTCATTGCGAAGACGCCAACAAAAAAGGCGCCAGCACTGATGCCAGCACTGATGTCAGCACTGATGCGCTGATGCCAGCCGACCCGCTATGTATTGATGCACGTATGCCAGCACTGATGCACTGATGCACTGATGCAAGCCGACCAGCACTGATGCAGTGTTGCCAGCACTGATGCCAGCCGACCCGCTATGTACTGATGCACTGATGCCAGCACTGATGCACTGATGCACTGCTGCCAGCCGACCAGCACTGATGCACTGATGCCAGCACTGATGCCAGCACCTGCGGAGACGATGGCTGCGGGCTCAGCGGGCATGCGGATGCACTGCTGCCAGCACCTGCAGAGACGACGGATGCCAGCATTGATGCACTGATGCTGGCACCTGCAGAGACGATGGCTGGCTGCGGGCTCAGCCAGCCAGCACTGATGCCTCGTCATTGACTGGAGGCTGCGGGCTCAGCGGGCTCGGAGGCGATGGGCTCAGTCGAATTCGCAGGGGCTCTGGGGACGAAGCAGAAGAAGCCGTACTCGGGGGGGATCCAGTAGTGCCCGTACCTCTGGATGCGGATGGCCATCTGGCAACCGTATGGGGACGGGCCCAGGGGAGGGAGTGGATGGCGACCCCAGGGGCACGAAGCAACGTCTTCTCGGGCATCCGTCGCCCAGCCAGCCCAGAACTTGCAGGTATACAGTATACATGTTTGGAAGCAACTTCTCATGAGGTCGAGGGGGGGGTGGGAGGGATGAAGGGTGAGGTCAGCGAGAGTAGAAGGGGTCAGAGGAGAGGGGGAGGGACGGGCTCCTCGGGGCTCAGGGTCAGGAGTGAACGGTACATTACATCGCCGTAGAGGTCTGCGAACACATCTACCATATCAAGGGACGCATCGATGTTTGGCGGTTCGCAGTCCGACCACCATATGCGTTCCATGTCCCTCTCTGCCACATCGCGCCAATCGGTGGGCGTCAGGAGGGCGTGGGGGAGGGGGTGGGGGTGAGGTTGCGAGCGGGGTGGGGCGCCGCCAGGGGGTCACCAGCTCGCCCTGGAGACCAGAAAGACCTGGGGGCCCCCTGTCCACCCCTCACCCCGCCCCCCTCGCAACCTCATTCCAACCCCCCTTCCCACCCCGCTGTCCGGATGCCTGCGATGCTGAGCGGTGGACATCCTGTCAGGAGCTGGCTGCTCAAATGTTTGGATTGGCTTGCCAGCGCAACCGCTGGCGGCTCTCGAGAAAAGAGCTGTAGGAAGCTGATGCATCTGGGAGGGTGGTGAGGTGGAGGGATGGCGAACACGGCGTGGAACATGCCAGCAGAACTTTCAGCACGTGCACGCGCAGGGCGCGGTCTTATGCGATGCTATGCGGTGCTATGCGGCGCTATGCGAGGCTATGCGAGGCTATGACATGCTGGCACCTCCCACGGGCCCCGCAGCAGCGCGATCGAGCCTCCCCCTCCATCCTCCCCCCTCCCCCCCTCCTCCACGAATGCCCTCTCGGTCCCGTCCCCTGTGTGCGCGAGCAGCGCGCAATGATGTAGCGCGGGAGAATTTCCGATGATTTACGCACGTGAGTTGCCCAGGGGTATTGTTTGGATTCATTGCTCATCAGCTGCGTACTGCTACTGCTCCTCCACGAATCCGAGCCGTGCCCCCCCCCCCCCCTGCTTCGGAGCCCCCTCCCCCCCCCACCCCCGTCTTCACCGCTGGGCGCGGCTCGAGGAACTGGCGCGCCCTACCGCAGCCAGGGCCTCGCCTGACTCGTAGCCCCCTGTGCGCGTCATCAGCGGCACTCCCGCTTCGGCCCAGGCCCGAGCGCATATTCCGTTCGCCCCGCCGCCTTTTAGGATCAAGCGAATATCCAGTCAGGACCGAGAGGGGATCCCGCCCAGTGGCAGATCCCAGACTTTTACTTCGCCCAGCGGAATAGTCAGTCAGGCCGTCCCAGACTTTTACTTCGCTCAGCGGCATATCCCGCTCAGCAGCATATTTCGCCAGTCGGCGCCCAGTCTGCACTGCCGCCGCTTCCATGGTGCCAAACGATGATGACTATGTTGCCGAGTCTAGACATGGTTTGCTTCTCTCGAAATGGGTTGTATCAGATCTAACGCTCGATGTGATGAAGACTCACAGTACTGCCCGACGTATGGATATGCACAGTCGGGGAGTCGAGTTCGCTACGGCAGATACCCTGCGGCTCAAAGACGTGGGGTGCCCATTGCAATTCCATGGCTCACTGCTCGTTGTGATGTCGAACTTGTGGCCGCCTTCAGATAGCAGAGATGATTTGCGGCGCTTGATCAGAGACTATGCTGGGTTGTGGACTGGTTCTTCTGATCGGGGACAGTACTTCCAGTCGATGTGCTTCGAGTCGGCATTGGGCCAATTGTCAAGAGGCAGGGCGACAGCGGTTTCGGTCACCCGGCGATCGGACACTCTCATGACAGGGAGGACTCCAGCTCTGATTGCGCCAATGCTCAACGTTCCAGGGTACGAAGCGAAGGCCTGCAACCACCATCATGCTCAGGCACTCCACCAGC
Organism: Prorocentrum cordatum; assembly: GCA_963575745.1. Taxonomy (NCBI): domain Eukaryota; class Dinophyceae; order Prorocentrales; family Prorocentraceae; genus Prorocentrum; species Prorocentrum cordatum. Next base: position 115,759 of record CAUYUJ010020805.1, on the reverse strand, counting down.
TCCAAGGCGGACGGGAGCTCCAAGCGCGGGTGAACCACAGCGGGCCATTGGAACCGCTCGGTTTTTTGACGCCAGAAGGGAAGTTCGATCTTGTGGAATGCTGTGCGTCGGCGACCGCATTGGGCTTCAGAGTTGTACTCCTTGCTGAACGGGATGCAGCTCTTTCGCACGGCTGCGCCCAAGGGGTTCGCAGGCTTGACTTCGAGAGTGTGGTTCCGCCGCTGCAGTACAAGGCCCCGTATGGGCGCCCGCCGATACTGCGCTCGCCGGCATGCTATGCGGGCACATATGAAGATTTCGTCGATTACGCAGAGGAGCGCCAGATATAGAGAGGATTATGGACGCTATGGGCAAGTACATCTACGAGAGGAGCCTCCCATATATCCCAAAGTATGGCCTCGTCGGCAATGTTTCGAGCCGTGCGTGAGTGTGAATGGTGCGGCCATGTGGTTTTTCGCAACCCCATATTCAGGGGGCGCATGAGCCTGGCGCACGACGACCAACCGAACCACTGTCAGCTGGCGCGGGTCTGGCAAGGCAAGTATTGACCTGGAGGTGTCTACGTTTGTAGGTTTTTTCTTGACAAGGATGGCGCGAAGGCCTCCGTGCTAAGCTGATTTCTGGCTTGGCGAGTGCATTGTGCGTAGAATCTGGACTCACCAGGACGCCGGTAAGTCTGAACGGCCACGATTCTAGGCAGGTGGGCAACTCATAATTGTAAGCAGGCGTCGAAGATACAACCATCAAAGGAATGTGTATAATCCTGTTGCTGTCAGGGGCTTAGGCGCTCCTGTTGCAGCCGCTTGAGGTTTTAAGCGCTGAGGCGCTCACAGGCCCCAAGGCCATCCTCCGAACATCTCGGAAGCTAGGGCAGTTCGATCGCGTCGCCAGGAAACAAGCGTCTGTGTTGAAGGGGGCGTCCGCGCACTGATGAAAATCGTGGGTGGTCATCCTGCCCCCCCTCCTCCAGCTCCATATCCTCCTGATATTCCTCCCCCATTCTCCTCATCAGTCTCCCCATCCTCTATATGTCACTCTTCTCTGAACCAGCGGCAGCGCCGCTTAGCGGTAATGCCGCTTGCCCCAGCGGCGCAGTCCGCATTGCGCCGCCGCCCCATTTGCGCACGCCCCTCACGCGCTTCGTGGCCCCATGGCCCCAGTGGCGCAGTCCGCATGGCGGCGCCACCGCACTTTGGCACGCTCCTCGCACGTTTCGTGGCCCCGCCGGGGGGCCCACCAAAGGCACAGTGGCGCAGTCCGCATGCCGCCGCCTCCTCAGGCTGCGTCCTCCCCCCCTTCCCTCCCCCTCCCTCCCCCCGTCCCTCCCCCTCCCTCCCTTCCCTCCCTTCCCCTCCCTTTCCCTCCTCCTCCCTTCCCCCCCCCCCGTCGCGCCCTCCCGTTTTCGCTGCTCCCCGCCTGGGCGCGCGCGCGCGCGCCGCGCGGCGTTCCCCCCGACGGACCCCCCCCCCTCGCAGCAGGCGTGACGCGGAGCTGCTGCAGGGCCTGGCCTCGAAGCGCGAGGCGCCCCTGGGGGCCTGGGCCCATGTTCGGGCGTTGCGTACGAGCCTGTAAAAAAGATCCGGCAACTTTACTTGCATGGCGTTCCCCCCCCCTCTCGCCCCTCTTCAAACGAATATTAGCGTGCAAGCGCATTTCGACTTGCGTGGTTTCCACACGTCGAGTCGTTTGCGGCTTGCGTCAGGTTCAGCCCCTCACCCCTCCACGGCCGTGCAAGGAATGTTCCCGGAGTCTGACAAAAACAGGCTCCTGCGTACCCAGACCCCCTCGCGCTGTGAAACAACATCACGAAGGGAGGTTCTGCGCTATTTTCGGGCCCTGGGGGCCCTTGCCGGGCTTCGGGGCCGTCGCAAGAGGAGACTCAGGATTGAAATCGGGTCACGGGGAAGGGGTCCAGACCGTTGGGGGTAGACGTTGTGAAAAATTCACGACGTCGGGGGTCTGAGTCTGAGTAATGGAAGGAGAGAAGTTCTGGGCCTCCCAGGTGGGGTCCGAGCAGATGGGGTCGGAGGAGCGCGTCGCATCGCCGATGCATCGGCGACGCGGCTCTGTGCGGAGCCCGATGTTCTCCACGCCGGCGTCGCAGATGCATCGCCGACGTCGCCAGTGGAAGGTGCGCGTTCCGTCGCCCCCCTGTTGATCGCCCCCCCCTCTTGAGCAACGCCCGGCTCGTAGCGAACACCGCCCGCGTGGCCGCCACGGGCGGCTGCCCCGTCGTCTTCGTTGTCGCCTCCGTCTCCGTCTTCGTTTTCGCCTCCGCGGCAGGGCAGCTCCTCACACGCGTGGTGGCGGCTCCTCTGCGCACCTGTTCGCGCCAGAGGGACGCCGACCTCACGGCGTGAGGGCCCCCGGCCCTCCCGCGCCGACCTTCGAGGGCCCCGCTCCCGCGGAGCTGCGCGCTTCGCTCCGCCGTGGTCGGTCCGCGGCGACTTTCGACGGGGTGCCGTCGAGCAGCGGCGCCCCGCGGGGAGGAGGAGGAGGAGGAGGAGGAGGAGGAGGAGGAGGAGGATAGGAGGAGGAGGAGGAGGAGGAGGAGGAGGAGGAGGAGGAGGAGGAGGAGGAGGAGGAGGAGGAGGAGGAGGAGGAGGAGGAGGAGGAGGAGGAGGAGGAGGAGAGGAGGAGGAGGAGGAGGAGGAGGAGGAGGAGGAGGAGGAGGAGGAGGAGGAGGAGGAGGTGGAGGAGGAGGAGGAGGAGGAGGAGGAGGAGAGAGGAGGAGGGAGGAGGAGGAGGGAGGAGGAGGAGGAGGGGAGGAGGAGGAGGAGGAGGAGGAGGAGGAGGAGGAGGAGGAGGCGGAGGAGGGAGGAGGAGGAGGAGGCGGAGGAGGAGGAGGAGGAGGAGGAGTTGGAGGACTTCCCCGGGATGCCCGGGTGGACCCGATCGCACGCCGGAGATCCGAGCTATGGCCCGCTTCTCCCGCCACGCCTGCAGCATGGGGCATCCTCCAGGCCCGCCGGGCGGCGGTGCTCCGCCCGGACGGCCCGTGCGGCTCGCTGGGCTTGGCAGTCGTTTCCCTCCAAACAGGCGCGGCGGAGGACCCGAGCACGCCACACGACCACGACCACGACCGCGTGCGCGCCCCACGGCCACGCCCCACGATCACAACCAAAAGAGACGTCCGAGCTGTGGCCCGAGAACCTCGGAGCGAGGAGGGCGCCGTTGCCGTCGCCCCGTCGCCCCGCGCGCGCGGGGCGGGGAGTCGGGTGGAAGGACCGGGCAGCGCAGGCACGTGGCCAGAGGGCACGCCCCGAAGACCTGGCGACCGAATTGCGCCACTCGGGCCGTCCCCGCTCCAGACTGAACATTGCCATACTATACAGTGGAGTGTCATGCCCAGAAACATCCTGCTGGAAGGTTTTTTGTGGTCGGGCCCCTACTGTACTATCTGGTCCTGGCAGGGGCCATGCGTGGTCGGATGGATTCCACTCCACGGTGGCGGCCAGGAGGTGCACCTTCCCTTCTCGCGTTGCCGGCGTGCTCGGCACCAGGCCCTCAAACCGAAGGAGGTGGGAGGAGGGAGGAGGTTGGAGGAGGGGGGGCGGAAGACGGAGGAGGGGACTCGATTTTTCCGCGGTTGCCATCTCTTTCGCCTGCACAGGTGACCGTTCATTTGTTTATTCTTTTTCCGATCGGCGCTGGCCCTCGCACCCCCTCCCCTTTCCCCCCCCCATGGAGTAGATCTTGGCTGTTTTTGGCGCCTGTTTCGAGCAGGTGGAGTCTCCCACATAGGACGCACCGTTCCAAACAGTCGCACCAAGCAGAGGTCCGGAGCCAGAACCCCCCCTCTCCCCCCCGTCCGCCCAATGCCGAAACGTCGAATACAAAGAACGTTCGCCAGTCACGCCAAGGCTCGCTCCACGCTTCGCTACTTACGGCCGAGGCCGCTTCCAGCGGGGCGAAGGCGCGCCTGCTTTGAGCCAGCCGAAGCGCAGAGATCCTCATCGAACATCGCAGTTCGTCGCCCCGCGCGCGCGGCGGGGCGTGCGCGCGGAGGGAGGAAGGGAAGGAGGGAGGGAGGGAGAGAGGGAGGGAAGGAAGGAAGGAGGAGAGAGGGGAGGGAGGGAGGAGGGGAGGGAGGGAGGGAGGGAGGGAGGGAGGGAGGGAGGGAGGGAGGAGAGGGAGGGGGAGGGAGGGAGGGAGGAGGAGGAGGAGGAGGAGGGGGGGGAGGAGGGGAGGAGGGGAAGGAGGAGGAGGAGGAGGAGGAGGAGGAGGAGGAGGAGGAGGGGCCTCCAGGAGGGGGAGGAGGAGGGGAGAGCGGAGGGGAGGCGGAGAGGGAGGAGGGGAGGGGGAGGGAGGGAGAGAGAGGGAGGAGGGCGTGAGCTCGCAGGCCTGCGCCGAAGCCGGGAGCCCTGGCGCACCCTCGACTGGGGTCGGCGAGGAGCCCGGCCCTGCCTCCTGCCTGCCTCCACTGCTCGAGAGACGGGCGCGCAGACGCCGCTCCACCCACGCTGCCGGTGGCGCGGCAGCAGCGACGGCGCAGGCGGCGCGCGCCGCGGGCACGGCGCCGCTGCCGCCACGCCCGCGCGCGGGGCGCGCTGGCCGCACGGTGCCGCACACGGCGCGCCGCGGTCGCACGCTCGCCCTCGTCGGCCCGCCGCGCGCAGAGAGCGGAGCCCGCTCTCCCGGAGCACCTCCCGCGCGCGGAGGGGCCGCGCGCCCCGGGGGAGCGCCCGGCGCCCCGGCCCGGCGGGCGCGTCGCCCGGGGAGGGGCGGCGCCTTCGCCCATATGGGGGGCCTCGCGATCCGACGGGCCGGGCGGCGAGCAAGTCTGGGCCGCCCGTGTGGGGTCGGAGCAGACGGGGGCCGATGCGGCTCGGAGCAGACGGGGCCGGAGCAGGGGGGGCCGGAGCAGGGGGGGCCGATGATCAGCCGGGTGGGGTCGGAGCAGGCAGGGCCGCAGCGCCGATGCATCGGCGATGCGGCTCGATGCGGGGCCTGGTTTTCTCCACGCCGACGTCCCCGATGCATCGCCGACGTCGCCAGTGCAACGTCGATGCATGGCCGATGCGGCGCGATCCTCCGACCCCGTCTACTCCGCCCCCATCTAGGAGGCCTCGAGCAAGAGGGGGTGCGACAAGTGACCTTTTGCGCCCGAGAGGGGCCCAAAAGGGGCCCGAGAGGTGCACGCCTCTTCGCCGCCCCAGCCATCGGCCCCCCATCGACTGAGGCCCTAGCGAGGGGGGGGGGGGGCACCGCGGGCCGACCGCCCCGCGCCCCATCCGCAGTTCCTGCTCGGCCGTGCCGCTGGGGGCCCCTCGGGGCCGCGCCCGTGCGCGGGCGCCCGGCGCGCAGCTCTCTGCCGCCGCCGGTTGTACGCAGCCTGCGGCTCTCAGGGCGGCGGCGGCGGCGGCGGCGCCGCCCGCCGCCGATCCTCCACGTCAGGCGCCGCCGCCGCCGCGCCGCCGGGGGGCCGGCCCCTCGGGGCGGCGGCGGCGCCGCTCCTCGCGAGGCGCCGCTCCGCGGAAGGTTGCAAGGGGATTGAGTTACATTACAGGGGCCCGCATTTGAGAAACCAGGTGCGGCAAATCTGCCGCTGGAGTGCCGTGACGTGCCGCGTCTGCGTGCCGTGTCGCGTCAGGGTTCTTGACTTTGGAACTCAGCGTTGTCGTGCCCGCGTGAGCTGCCGTGCAGCGCCGTGCTATCTAGAATGCGAACAATGTGCTGTGCCGTGCCGTGCCGTGCCGTGCGTTCTAGACGGCGAGGTTCATGTGCCACGAGGTGCCGCCCATGCCGTGCCGTGCCGCGCCGCACTCACGCCCTGGAGCAGAAAGGTGTGCTGCGAGGTGCCAAGCCCGCGCACCGTGTCGTGCTTGAGTTCAGAAACGCGAGGCACGTGCCGTGCCGTGCCCGCGTGCCGCACCGTGCCGTGCCCAGGCTCTCACGTGCGGCAGAACTGTGCCGTGCCGTGCGCGCCGTGCCGTGCCCTGTTCTGTAGAGCGCGAGCAGCGTGCCGTGCCGCGCCCCGCGCGCCGTGCCGCGCTTGGGCTGCAGAAGGCGAGGCGTGTGCCGTGCCATGCCGTGCTCGCTGTCCGTGCGCGCCGTGCCCGGCGCTTCCCAGATGCGTGCCATGTGCCGCCGTGCCGTGCGTGCCGTGGCGTGCGTGACAGGATGCCATGAATCTGCCGCGGCGTGCCCGCGTGCCGTGCCGTGCCGCGCTTCCGAGGCCGATTGGAATGTGTACGGAGTTCTGGCCTTCCGTCCCCCCGTGTCGTGCCGTCCGCGCTTATGGGCTCGAGCATGCGGCGACTGTGCTGCGCTGTGCCCGCGTGCCCCGCGCCTATGTTCCAGAGTGGAAGGCTTTGCCGTGCCGTGCTGTGCCCGCGTGTCGTGCCGCGCCGTGCCGTTCGGTGCCGTACTTGGGCTCTAGAGTGCGAGCAAGGTGCCACGGCGTGGCGTGCTTGCGTGCCGCGTGCCGTCCTGTTCTCCCTGCCTCGTTCGCCTTCCCTCTCCTCCCTCCCTATGCTTTCAACTCGTGCTGCTGCACTGCCTGCGTGCATGCAGCTGCAGGTCGAGGCCGTTCCCTCTCCCGGCACTGTCCGACCCTCCAGGCCGCCTCGGTTTTCCCAGGACCGCCTCGGGCTTGCAGAGTGCCTCCAGCGGGGTTTGGCCCCCTCGTGGCCACTTTATGCCAACTTGGTTCTGATGCGTGCGTCGCACCCAGATTTGGCGCACGGCTCTGTTCCATGCGCGTTTGCGGGTTTGCCAGGCGCATCTTTTTTGTGACTGCGGATTTCAGCGTGTTTCTCGCTCTCCCTCCCCCTGCCGGTTCCCCGCTGTGGGGCACCAGGAATTCGGGACACGATCCTGCCAGTTGTCGCGCACGGCGCTGCGGTTTCTCATTTGCTGCTGTGCGATGCGCGTTCATATGAATGATCGGCTGGATCATACGGGGATGCATTCGCAACACTATCATACCTCGACCATGGCCTCGTGTCTGCGTTCCTTGTCTTCCCTCTGCTCCTCCTCTCTTGCTTCCCCCCCTGAGCTTGACGCTGGCCTAGCGTCGCATGCTGTTGACGTCTCAGCTGGGGAGGTGCTGAGTCAGTGCTCTTGGGTCGCTGCGTTGGCCAGAGTGGCAAAGCGCTGCACGGTTCAGCGTCGGGCTACCAGCGTCGGGCTACACCCCTCTCGACTGGGGTTGCGGATCTGCTTCGCCATGTCCTCTCACTCGGCTCACGACGACGGCACGCGCGCCAGCTGACACCTCTTGGGGTGCTGCTGCAGGTGTGCCTCGACGTGCCCGCGCACACTGCCGTGCGCGCGGGACTTCGCCCAGTGGGCCTGGCCGTGCCGTGCCCGCGCCCACGGGCTGCACTGCGGCGGGCGTGCCGTGCCTGTCCGCCGCGCTGTGCCGTGCCGCGCCCACGTGTGACACTGCGGCGGGCCGTGCCGTGCGGTGCCGTGCCTGGCCGCGGTGCCGTGCCGCGACGTGCCGTGCCCACGTGTTACACTGCGGCGGGCCGTGTCGTGCCGTGCCGTGCCGTGCTCGGCTGCGTGCGGCACCGAGCAGCTGCACCGAGCGCGCCGCGCTTCGCGTGGGCCCGGCGTGGCTTTGCAGGCAGGGTCTCTTCGCGTGGTGCAGTGTTGGTTCCTTTCCCGGGGTCTCGGGAAGCCACACGGGTCCGCGCCAGTCGGGGATGAGGATGGAGCGGGGGCGAGCCGGAGGAGCAGGAGGGAGGAGGAGAGGGCGGGGGGCAGGGGGAGCGGGAGGGAGCCGGAGGCAGGAGGGGCAGCCCAGACCCCCAACGATTGTTCACAGGTTGCCAAGGCTTCGACCCTTTCCTCAGGTGCGCCCTTTCATCCTGAATCGTCTTTGACGGCCCTGGGGCTGGGCAAAAACCCGAGAGGGCGAAACATGTCAGGCGACCTATCCTGGTGCTCTGTCGGCATGACGCGAGAGCTCCTGCAAAGGACGAGCAGGAGCAGGGGTAGCAAGAAAGAGGAGGGGGGGGCGGCATGGAGCAGGAGGGAAATGGGAGGAGGGAGGGGCATGCCTCTTGGGAGCCTCTTGGGAGCCTCTTTGAGCTGGAGCCTCTTGGGGTATCTTGCTAGTCCCTGGGGGCTTCTTCGGGGAGGAGGGGGGAGAAGGAGGATGAAGAGGAGGATGAAGAGAAGGACGAGGAGGATGATGATGAGGAGGAGGAGAAGGAGAAGGAGGAGTGCGCTTGACAGTCGACTTGATCTTGCGCTGCTTTTTTCATGCGCAACGGCCGCTCGCTCGCTGCCAATGCCGGAGTAGCGCAACAAAAGAGAGAAAAGGAGGAGGAGGAGGAGCAGGAGGAGGAGGAGCAGGAGGAGGAGGAGGAGGAGCAGGAAGAAGGATGATGATGATGATGATGATGATGATGATGATGATGATGATGATGATGATGATGATGATGATGATGATGATGATGATGATGATGATGATGATGATGATGATGATGATGATGATGATGATGATGATGATGATGATGTGATGGATGTATGATGAGAGGAGGAGGATGAGGATGAGGATGAGGATGAGGATGATGATGATGATGAGTGAGGGAGGAGGAGGAGGAGGAGGAGGAGGAGGAGGAGGAGGGAGGAGGAGGAGGGGAGGAGGAGGTGAGGAGGAGGAGGGAGCAGGAGGAGGAGGAGGAGGAGAAGGAGGAGGAGGAGGAGGAGGCGGAGGAGGAGGAGGAGGAGGAGGAGGAGGAGGAGGAGCGGAGGGAGAGGGTGGAGGAGAGGGAGGAAATGGAGGCAGGGGAGGGAGGGAGGGAGGGTGGGAGGGAGGGAGGGAGGGAGGAGGGAGGGAGGGGGGGAGAGGAGGAGGAGGAGGAGGGAGGAGAGGAGGGGAGGAGGAGGAGGAGGAGGAGGGGGAGGAGGAGGCAGGAGAGAGAGGTAGAGAGCAGGAGGAAGGGAGGAGGAGGAGGAGGCAGGAAAGAGCAGGAGGAGGAGGAGAGGAGGGAGGAGGAGGGAGGAGGAGGAGGAGGAGGAGGAGGAGGAGGAGGAGGAGGGAGGAGGGAGGAGGGAGGAGGGAGGAGGGAGAGGGAGGAAGGGAGGAGGGAGGAGGGAGGAGGAGGAGGGAGGAGGGGGAGGGAGGAGGGAGGCGGGGAGGAGGGGAGGAGGGAGGAGGGAGGAGGGAGGAGGGGAGGAGGGGGAGGAGGGGAGGAGGGGAGGGATGGAGGAGGGAGGAGGAGGAGGAGCAGGAGGCAGGAAGCAGGAGGCAGGCAGGCAGGCAGGCAGGCAGGCAGGCAGGCAGGCAGGCAGGCAGGCAGGCAGGCAGGCAGGCAGGCAGGCAGGCAGGCAGGAGGAGGAGGAGGGGGGAGGAGGAGGGGGGAGGAGGAGGGAGCAGAGGCAGAAGCTGGGAGGCAGCAGCATGCGCCCAGCGCCGCCCGTTTCTCCGCTCGAGCGCGAGTCCGAGGGTTTGGGTGGGGCGCCGCAGGCCGATCTCACCGCGGCGGTGCAGAAGCAGGATCGGGGGGGGGGGGGCTGCAGCCCCCGCTGGTGGCTGTGCCAGGCTCCATCTCCTCCTCCTCCTGCTCGTGCACCTCCTCCTCCTCCTCCTCCTCCTCCTCCTCCTCCTCCTCCTCCTCCTCCTCCTCCTCCTCCTCCCGTCGTTGTCGTTGTCGTTGTCGTGGCTGTCGTCGTCGTCGTCCTCGTCGCCTTTGTGCTTGGGCGGCATTGGATCAGGAGAAGCGACGTCTTCTCGGGGCCCAGATCCTGGCGCATTCCCTATGTGGCCCACGCAGTGCCGCCCATCGGTCGCGAGACACTGGGCCCCTCATCGAAGGAGGTGAACTGAGTGCCTTGCAGCGCGCGCCGCGCCTTTTCCCTCGAGGTCCTGCGCCACCCAGGGGGCGTGACTTTGCGGGGGGTTTTCAACGCCCCGTCGCGTCCAGCCGACCGGGGATACCGCATAGCCTGTTTAGCTATGGCAGAGACGAAGTAAATACATAATTCGAGTAATCATGCTTCCCCGATGTCTCGATCACAAAAAAAGATGTGGCCCACGCGTGGCCGCCCATCGGTCGCGAGACTCTGGGCCCCTCATCGAAGGTGTCCTTATCTAAAACATCCACCGTACCCTGACATCCTCGCGTCGTGGCGAATCGCCGAAGCCAGCGGGATCGAGGTCGGTTCGACGAGGGTAACTACCCCAGTGTTCTTCGTGTTCGTTGGACGTTCTGGTACATCCTGGGGAGGGTACCCTTGGCTGCCCTGTGTGTTTTGAACGACGGAGGGTCTCGTGCTCTTGAAGAATGTTCTTCTGGCCTGGGTTCGACTGTAATTCAGGAGAGCGAAAAAACACAGACACAATTAATCGTCGATGCCCCAGAAAACTTGGGACAATATGGGAAGTGGGGGGAAGACAAAACCCAGAACACATGTGGAAATGTGGGGAATCCTGTTATTTGTGTGTATTTCTCTGTGTGTCCCAGGGCCCCTTCAGTAATGTTCGGACTCCAGGGCCCGACCGTCAACAACCGTCTCGGGGTGAGACGATGGTCGCGGAGAAGAGGCCTCAACCTCGGGGGGTCCACGTTATGCGCAGAACGCGATGTTGGGCAGCATCGTTGGATTCGTCCTCAGGGGGGAAAGGTCCTGATACTGCTACCCTTCCTCGTTTTTGCTTTTGACAAAGGCAAAAATGAGGAATGAAGCGACGAGGGGGTCCCAGGAGGCTCACAAAGTTTGTGAGCCTCCTGGGACCCCTCGTCGCTACGGCTGGAGACGCCCCGAAATTCTGGTAAGAACGCACCTTGGGAGAGGTCCTGGAGCAGTGGCATCGGTACTTCATGATCTCCTCATTCCCCAATCCTCAATGAGGAAGCCTCACCCTCGCTGTCCGACGCTAGCCCCCCGCAGGTGGTGGTATACGGTCAGAAACTTGTGTGCTTAGCGTGTCGCGTTGCCGGCTCTAGCCCGCCTCATTGTGGCGCGATAGCAACGTCTCACAATAACCCGTGGGGTGGAGGGTTTCTCCGAAAGGGCTTTGGAGACCCATCCCCCTCCTTTCTCCTCCTCCTCCTTCTCCTCCTCCTCCTCCTCCTCCTCCTTCCCTTTCCCCCTTCCCCTCCCCCTCCTCCCCCGCCTCCTCTCCTCTTCGGGTCGCGTGCGGCCCCGGGGGAAACCGTCCACCGTGGGGCAGGCTCGCCTTTCTTCGCTGGACGGTTAAAACACGTGGGGCAGGATCGCCAAGGGATGCCTTCGGTCTCCCAAGAAAGTTGGAGTCCCAGTCGACCCCGCCACGGTGTGCGCGTTGTATGGCAAAGGCAGCGCGGTCGGCTCGCGGCCTCCCGTGCCTTCCGCGGGCGTCGGGGGGTGGGCCGTCGACTGACCGCCCCGATGTTTCTGTCCGATGGGCCCAGGGTGCACGCTGCTGGTGGCCAGGTGGATCTTGGCGGACAGCCGTCCCAGGATGTTGCGCCGGCCAGGAGGGCAGCGCCGCCTTCCCCTCCCCTTCGTGAGCCCCCCGCAGGAGGAGCTCGCTCGCGAGCGGGAGGTCGCCGTGCAGCGTCAGGACCGCGGGCCGCAGCTGCTGCTCCCAGGGGCTCAGAAAAGGGAGGGGAGGGTACCTCTCCTCCCTTTTCCTCCTCTTCCTCCTCCTCCCCTTTCCTACTCCTTCCTCCTCCTCCTCCTCCTCCCTTTTCCTCCCCCCTCTCCTCCCTCCTCCTTCTCCTCCTCCCTGTCCTCCTCCTCCTCCTCCTCCTCCGGGCGTCGCAACGGCAAAAGTCGCGGCTGCATGCTTTGTCACATTGTTCGACGGCCTGGTCACACCGCTTCCCGGCCCAAGGGCCGTCAGAAAACAATTCGGGATGGACAGCACCGACTGCGTGCAAGGGATAAGCATCGAATTTCCCGTGCGCCCGCTCCAAGAAATAATGCGAGGTCGGAGGAGAGGGATGACGATCACGACGACGACGAGAGAGGACGATGACGACGACGACCACGACCACGACCACGACCACGGCCACGGCCACGGCCACGACCACGACCACGACCACGACGACCACGACGACCACGACGACCACGACGACGACGACGACCACCACCACCACGCCGACGACGACGACGGCGACAACGACGGCTGGCGGCGGCGGCGAGTGAGGAGAGGAAGACGTTGCACGCCTGCCACGAGGGAGGGACGACGAAGCGACGACGAGGCGACGACGAGGACAAAAGGGGAGGGACCACGACCACGAAGACAAAGACAACGACGACGACGACGACGACGACGACGACGACGACGACGACGACTACCACGACGACCACGACGACCACGCCGACGACGACGACCACGACGACAACGACGATGACGATGACAACGACGACGACGAGGACCACGATGACGACGACGAGGACCGAGGACGAGGACAATGACGAGGACTTCGGCGGTGGCGGCGGCGAGCGAGGAGAGGAAGACGTGGCACGTCTGCCTTGGTGGGCGTCAACCAGGGGGGTGGGGAGGACTAGAGGGTGGGCATACCATGGCGGGGGCCATGGTCAGAGTGAGGGGGCCGACCGGTCTGACACCGTCCCTGGGTGCGTGGGTGAAGTGGGATCCCGTTGCCTGGATTGTACCTGGTCGCTGCTTGTTGTCATCGTCGTCGTCCCCCCCGCGACTCACCCGCGACCCACCCGCCGCCCCACCCCGCGACCCACCCCGCGACCCTCCCCGCGCCCCGTCCCGCCGACCCTAGTGGTGTGGTGGTCGCTGTGTTGTGTTAGTGGTGTGGCGTTGGCAATGTTGTGTTAGTGGTGTGGTCTTGGTAGTGGCTGGTTGTGCTGTATGCTGTGTTAGTGGTGTGGTGTTGGTGGTGGTGTGCTGTGTTAGTGGTGTGGTGTTGGTAGTGTTGTGTTAGTGGTGTGGTGTTGGTAGTGTTGTTGAGTTGTTAGTAGGTAGTAGTGCTGTGGTAGTGGCAGTGGTGCTGTGGTAGTGGTGCTGTGGTAGCGGTGTTGTGGTGTTGTGGTTGTGGTATTGTGGTAGCGGTGTTGTGGTGTTGTGGTAGCGGTGTTGTGGTGTTGTGGCACTGGTATTGTGGTAATGGTGCTGTAGTGTGGTAGTAGTATGGTGCTGTAGTGCTGGTGTGAGGGAATACCATCCATAGGGGGTACTAGTCCTAAAGAGTACTAGCCGTAGGGAGTGCTAGCCCCAGGGAGTACCAGTCCTAGGAATTACTACCCCTAGGGCGTACTCGTCCAAGGGAGTGCTCGTCCTAGCGAGTACTCGCACTACGGAGTACCAGCCCCAGGGAAAACTAGCCCTAAGGAGTGCTAGTCCGAGGGAGTGCTAGGAAGTGCCGGAAGAAGAGGCTCTTCGGAAAGCCCAAGAGGCTCTTCGGAGGCCCCGCGAGGCCCTTCGGAGAGCCCAAGAGGCTTTTAGGCGGCTGCAAGAAGGTCTTCGGCGGCTCCATGAGGCTCTTCGGAGAGCACCAGAGGCTCTTCCGAGAGGCTCTTCGGTGAAGGGGGGGGGGGGAAGAGCCTTTTTGGCCTCCCCCCCCCCTTCACCGTATTCGATAATTAATACACTCCGGAGGACCCCTGGCCATACTAACACCCACCGGGCCGCAGTAACAACCAACGGGCCGCAGTAACACCTTATCTCCCCCGCGACCCGCCCCCCACGACCCACTCCCCGCGGCCCACCCCGCGACCCACTCCGCGCCCGCCCCCATTCGCTCTTGCCCGCAACCGCGAGATGTGCTGCGTACCTGCCGGATGTCATGGCCCCTCTCCGTTTTCTGTCGAAACATCTGCTGGCCCTCGCCGCCGTGCCCCAGGCCATGACTCAAGGGAGGAAAAGCCACCCAGACCCCGATCATTGGCGTCTCCTGAACGGCCCTGGGCGTTTACTAAACCAGCCCTGCCCGGTTCGATTCCGTCCCTGGATGCCTTTACTACACGGCTTCCTTGTCGGGGTGATGATTTGGTGGGCTTGTTTTCCACTGCCGCCATCAGAAGTAGGAGGGGGAGGGGTCCTCCTCCTCCTCCTCTTCCTCCTCCTCCTCCTCCTCCTCCTCCTCCTCCTCCACCTCCTCCCCCCTCCAACTCCTGGTGGCGGTGGTGGGAAACAGGCACACCATTCTTCCTGGGGTGGACCTCCTGCCCTCGAGTGATGCGCCGCTCGATCGTTCGGTCGGCGCTCGGGCGCCGAGGGGGGGGAGGGGCACGCGGCGACCACCTCGGCCGCACGGCCGCGCGCGCCGCGAGCGGCCCCCGTGGCGCGGGGAGGCCACGCGCCCGAGCGCGCAGCGGCCCGCCGCGGTCGGTCGCGCCCGAGCGCAGCTTACCGGTGTGAAGCACATCCCCATCCCTGTGTTTGGCATCACCTCACCTCGATGCCGATCTTCAGGATTCCCTCAGCTCCCGAGGGCCCGTCCCCAAGATTCTCCTCGCTTTTGTTGCGCGCCCATCTTCAGGGATAGGGATGAGTTCGAGGCCGGTCAGCAGCGGCCGGCAGGTCCGGGCACTACAGAGGCCCCTCCTGCCCGTAGGGGTCGCTCTTTCTCCCCAAGGGCTTGCCGACTTCTCGCCAATCGACCTGTGGCGATCGCGGGCCAGGCAAATGCAGGCACAGCGAGGTCAGTCCAGGCAAATCGAGGTACGTTCAGGTAGATCCAGGTCAGTCCAGAGCTCTGCAGGGCAAGTTGGAGTAACTTGCGGCCGCTCCAGCGCGAGTCGAAGGACGGCAGAAGTCGTTAAGTCTTTAACGATCTTGCGCGTATGGTAAGTTCGCGTCGTGTCGACCGGCGGCGACCCTGCCGCTGGCGTTTAACGTTGAACGCCGCCGGCGACCCAGAATCGGTCGATGATGAACGATCTAACGTTTCGCACAGGGCCGATCTTTCAAGGTTTAACGATCCCCGCGGTGTCAGGAACCAACGCCGGTGTCGTAACGACACGAACTTGCCGTAGGCACCAACGGTCCCTCTTGCCTATAGGGTCGCTCTTGCGTGTAGCCGACCACTGCGCGCCAGGCGACGCTGGCAGCGGCGAGTTGCCACAGGTCGCGGGCGATGTGGGGCGGGGCGCTTCGACGGGGCGCGAGGGCCCGGTGGAGCCTCGAGCCGATCGTGGCCTGCAGGACGTGCGCGTCCCGTGGTGGAGGCAGACGGCGTTCCCTATGCCAGCCGCGCAACGCCCCTGTTGCAGTGTTCCCGGACCTCGGCTCGACCTGCCAGGATCAAAGCGGGAGAGCAGCCCGAGAAGAACTGCGTAAACGCAAACTGCCGCAGTTCCGCACGGATTTCTTGGATCGGCGCTGGACCACCCCCTCCCTGGCGCGCGTGGCGCGCGAAGCTCGCCAGGGGCGGCGCCGGAGGCGCCGCCAGCGCCGAGGCAAGAAGCCCGCACGGACCTCAGAGAGTTTGTGCCGCTGTTTGGCCCCCCCGTCTGCAAAGTGGTGGGAGGAGTTGCCCTTTTACTCCTCGCCTGGGAAGGCCCCGAGAGGCGCTCGTTCAGAGTGTGGGGCGATCGGCGCGGCGTCGGGCATGCATCTGTTGGCACGGTGCGCGCGCGCCGGGGTGCCCGCGCCACGGCGCCCCCTCCGAACGCCGCACCGCCCGCTTCGGCCGTCGAGGGCCTCGCCAGCGGCCGGGAGGCGAGCGAGAGGCAGGAGGGAGCCCCTCCTCCCAGGCCTAGAGAGGCTGACACCAAAACACCAAGATCGGCGGTGTGCCTCCACCGAGGGAAGACGACCCCGATCTGGGCGATGGTGGTCATATTCCGGCTTCCAAGGTGACCGAGCTATTACCGCCAACACCGAGATCTAGGAGCATCTTTCCCTCGTGGAAGCAGACCCCTTGTGCTGGTGTTGGTGCCTATTTCCAGGCCTCCAAGCCCCTCCGTCTCGAGGAGGGGGTGGCGGAGGAGCGGGGGGCAGGCGCGCGAGGGCGGCGGGCGGGGGGCCGCGGGAGCCTCCTCGCCAGGAGGCGCTCGAGAAGGAGCGGGACGCCGCCGTGCAGCAGCAGGACGGCGCCCGCCCCGCCCCCCCCCCCCCTAGGAGGTTCTCCTCCTCCTCCTCGTCCCTCTACTCTCAAGTCGGGCCTGTCCCCCTACAGGAGGATTTTCGACGAAAAAATAAGAACCCCAAAATAATCAAAAATGATACGAAAATAGTCTGGGGTCTATTTTCTAGTATGGTTTGTCCTTTTTGGAGCATTTTTGGGGTATTTTTATTTTTTCGTCGAAAATCCTCCTGTAGGGGGACAGGCCCGACATAACTCTACTCCGATGCTGCTTCTGAGCCCAGAGCAGTGGTCCCAGTTGCAGTAAGCTTCCAGGAGATCGGCAGGTCGGTGCGCCGGGTACGGCTGGTCGTGCTCCCTGCGCTCGACAGGGCGAGGATCAGGGATGAAGCAGCTGAGGTGCAGAGTTGACCAGATGCCGAGTACCCACCACCACCACCACCACCACCACCACCACCCACCACCACCACCACCACCACCACCACCACCACCACCACCACCACCACCACCACCACCACCACCACCACCACCACCCACACCACCACCACCACCACCACCACCACCACACCACCACCACCACCACCACCACCACCCCACCACCACCACCACCACCACCACCACCCCCTCATCCCTCCGCCTCCTCGCCCCCCTCCTCATCCCTCCTCGGCCCTCCTCCTCCTCCTCGCCCCTCCTCACCCCTCCTCGGCCCCCTCCTTCTCGCCCCTCCTCGCCCCTCATCCCTCCGCCTCCTCGCCCCTCCCTCCTCATCCCTCCTCGGCCCTCCGCGCTCTGGCGGCGGACGCGGCCACCAGCGTGCGCACGCACACCACGTCCCAGCACTGACCACTTTCTCTGCTGCTGTCGCAGCGGCGAGGGTCCACGCCGCGCTCGAAGGCAGCGGAGGATTTTTGTTGGCACCAACGTCGCTGAAAACGAATGAACCACCTCAATCAGGGCTGTCAGAGTCGGCGGCTCCGATCCCCTCCCCAGGAGACCTGGCGACCTCTGCTCGAAGGCGCGAGCGCACACCCTCGAGCACGGCAGCGCTCGAGAGACAGGAGGAGGAGGGGGCAGAGGTGGAGGCCTTCGGGTGCGAAGAGCGCAGAGATCCTCGGGCGGAGGACGGCCCTCGAGCGGCAGAGTCCCTCAGGGGGAGCTCTCGAGGGGGCCGCGGCCTGGGGGCTCCCAGGCGAGACACGGCCCTCGAAGGCGAGCCGAGGGGTGCAACGGGCCCGGTGCGTCGGCCACGCGCAGAGGGGGGCAGGGGGAGGTGGGAAGGCTCCTTAGAAGCAGGCGTGGGTCTTAGAGGGCGCGGGCCGGATCTATGGATGCAAGGCGGGCGCCTTCTGAGAAGCAGCCCACTGCTAAGGAGCCTTCCCCCTTCCCCCCACCCCCTTGTGCGCGCCACCAAGCGCGAGGAGCGCGCTCAGAGCATGAAGCTCGTGAGCGTGTGTGCCAGAGCACGGCCACAAACTCGGGCGTCCCGGCACGGGCCACACACGAGCGCGCCAAAGAGGGCACACGCACACGAGCGCACGCGCGCGCGCACCCACGAGTGGGGGGGAAAGGGACGGGTGGGTGGCGCGCGCCGTGTGCGGCCCTGGCGCCTGGACGCCTCCGCCACCTTCTCAGAGCGTCCTATCTTGATAGGGAGCGCACAGCGCGTAGTGGGCACATTGCGGTGGGTGGCGTCGAGGGGCCCCGCGCCCGCGGCACGCACCGTGAGAACAAATATATGTGTGTTGAGCGCTGCTGTCCAATCCTGGCAATCGGTTGCCCTGGCCAATGCACGTGTCCACTGGGCTCTGGGCTCCGTTGCCACGACGGCCCGAGCTGGTGCATTGAACCTCAGGGCGCACCTGTGCCACCTTCGCTTCTCAGACCACCCGCCCGAAGCTGGTGGCAGGCGGCGTGGTCACGCCAGCTGTGGCGTGACCGTCAGCGGTGAACCGGTGTGCGCGCTGTCGCAAAATGTCCTGGCTCGCTGCTCTCTGGGATGCTATCGGTGGTGGTGGAGGGGTGTGTGCGTTGTGCTCCTCATCATCCTCCTCCTCCCTCCTGCCTCCGCTCCTCCTCATACTCCTCCTCCTCCTCCTCCTCCTCCTCCTCCTCCTCCTCTTCCTCCCTTTTCCCGTTCCCTTCTGAATAACTCCTTCCTGCCGCACCCCGTGCCTTGCCGGTAGGGCGGGTCGGGCGGTTCGCTGGTAACTTCCTCAACATGTGTGATCATCGACCTTCAAATCCGTAACAACTTCACGGATGGAGGGGGGGCCTGCTCATAATGTGGCTCTCGCTCGTATGAAACGTTTGCCAGGGTTTCACGGATGTTTTCGCATGAGTGCCGCGCACATTTCTTTGACATGTCGTTCATTCGTCGCACGGATGGCGGGCAGGTTCTTTTCAGCAGGTCGTTCTCGCCGCAGCGCCGCGCAACTTCGTCTTGAACATTTTCAACGGTGTCAAATATTCTAGTAGCTGACGTGCCAGAAACTGTGGCATGGCACGAGTCTGGCCTGTCTGGGCGCAACTGTCACATTATCTCGCGGTGTTGAAGTCCTAGGGGTGGTGATCTGGCACGACTCAGGACGCAACACGAACGGTGATTCGAGGCGTTGAAGTCCCAGGAATGGTGTTTTGGCACGGTTGATGTCTTTCAGACAGTTGTCTTGCAAGGGCGCACTTCTCGCAGTGAATCTCTGTAGAGGCCTATGAAGAGGGAAATTGGTGGCAGGAAGGATTTCAACATCCTTACTGCGTCTTGGGTTTACACTGGTCCTCTTGTTCCTCCTCCTCTCCTCCTCCTCCTCCTCCTCCTCCCCCTCCTCCTCCTCCTCCTCGTCCTCCTCCAGTTTTGGCGCGAGCCCCGCTCGTGCTGAGACTAGCGCCGGCCGGGCCGCGCGCGATGGACCTGCCGGCCGGCGGCTGGTGGTGCTCGTGCGGCCTGGCGAGGTGGGGCACGCCGGTGATCGGCGTCGTGCTCCACACCTGGGCGGACGTCGGCGCGGCGCAGTTCGTGGCGCCGCTGGACTCCCCCCTCCTTTCCGCTCCGGCGCAGCACCCGGGCTGCGGGCAGGCGGACGGCGCGGCGGCTGGCCCCGCGTGTGTCGCGGAGTACGCGGCAGGCGCGGCCGCGGACAAGGGTTCGGCGCAGCAAGCTCCGGAGCATGAGCAAGCTGCCGGGCGGCTCGTGCAGGCAGCGGCGGACCAGCAGCGTGATTACTCCGATGACGTCGGCGAGAAGGTCCATGGCGTGGGCTCTGCGCCGCAGCCCCCGTGCGCAGGACTGTTCGGCACAGCTGTATCATCCGAGCAGATCAACACGGCGCTCTCCAGCGAGGTCACCAAGGTGAAGGACATCGACGGCGCGAAGGTCCGGAGCGGGAGGTACGCCGCCCTCTCCACCGTCGACGACGAGGACTCCCACGATGCCGACGGCTGCTCCAGCGGCGGCGAAGGCGGCATGGAGGTCAAAGGCAAAGCCGAGAGCCGCCTGGGTCATCGCGGCTCGCGGGGTGGCGGCACCGAGGACGACGACGCGATCCTCAACCAGGCCATGGCGGTGGCGGCGGCCGAGCGGGCGCTCCACGAGGCCGAGCTCGTCGGGAAGGCGGCCGTCGGCGGCGACAGCATCGTCGGCGGAACCAGGCGGCTCCCAGAAGGCGGGGTGCAGTTCTCCCACTCCGCGCGGCTCGACACCCAGGACAGCGACGGCCTGGAGGGGGAGCCCGCCGATCTGGAGGAGCAGAAGCTACAGCAGCATTGCGACCTGCTGCGCGCCAAGGAGCTGGAGCTCGACCAGCTGACGGCGGAGGAGCAGGGGCTACAGCAGCAGTACGACCTGCTGAAGGCCAAGAAGCTGGAGCTCGACAAGCGGACGGAGAAGCCAATGAACCGCGGCCAGGGCCCCGAGGTGAAACGGGGACGGGCCGCGGCGAGGCGACGAGGACCAGCCAATGACCTGCGGCCAGGGCCCCGAGGTGGAACGGGGACGGGCTGCGGCGAGGCCAGCGCCGCGGCCAGGGCCCAGAAGCGAAACTGGGACGGGCCGCGGCGCGAAACGGAGGCAGCAGACTCTGAGAACTCTCTTGGCGTCGACGCTTCAACCTGAAGAGCTACTTCATCATGTTGCCCCGCTGAGGCGGGGGCTGGGCAGGCGCCCGAACCGCGTTGCGCGGCTTGCTTCTTCTTCTTCTTCTTCTCCTCCTCCTCCTCCTCCCTCGCCTCCTCCTCCACTCTCTCTTGGGCGCTGGGGTCAACTGCTCGCCTGCAGTGCACTGTAGAACAGCTGCAGTCAGGGCGGCAGTGCAGAGTTCGCACGAACACCTGTTCATACGAAGAAGCTTCTGTGCCACCGCGCCATGCTGCCCAGCACTTGCATCAGAGGTGCAGGACGCCGCGGCGACAAGCCTCCTGCAGCTCGTGGCTGGATATACTGCTGTCGACAACGGACACCAGCATTCCAACAGCGAGACGCACATAACGATGGTATTCAGACGACTTCAGCATGATGCTGTCAGTGAGCCCGTGAAGGACAGTGCGCAAAGCACGCTCACAATCATCAGGGTCGCATCGGCGATCCAGTTTTCGATGCACATCGTGGCTCTGGTATCCCTCTTGCTTATGGGCCTAAGTGAACTCCTTCCTGCCGGTTTCGAATCGCAGCCGCCAGTCCCGAAAAGACCACGACAACTCCAGCAGTAAGCTCCACTTCAGGTGTGGGAGGATAGTCCAGAACGCTGCTGAGTCCCGAGCCCCAGCTGTCGCCAAGCAGCGCCCAAGCCGCTGCCAAGCGACGCCTAAGCCGTCGCCGAGCACCGCCCGAGTTAATTGTCGCCGAGTGCACCACCCATGCAGGGGCAACACACACTTTCAAACGGATGCATGGTTAGCGTTGTGAAATGTGTGCTCCGGTGCCCAGAGGAGTTCGCCAGAAGCTCCAATGCGATATGGTCCTGAACATACATTACACGGCTGCGAAGCATAATCAAAACATTGCTTTGGATATTTGTTCCCAATTCATGCTGCAGATGTCATGCGGTGTGTTGAAGCATGCGGCTCGAATAATTGTCTTTCCTCCGTCCCTTCTTCTTCTTCTTTTTCTTCTTCTTCTTCTTCTTCTTATTCTTTTTGCTCTTATTATTATTGTTCTTCTTCGCCTTCTTTTATAGTTTGTAGATATATGACAGGGCCGTCTTGGAGCCAAGACACCCGCATCCCCGCAGACAATCATCTGGCGGCCCCCCACTCCGCTGCACAGCCTGTAACTAACCACAGGACAGAACATAAGGGAAAACACCATGCCAGATAGGCTGACCTTCTTGCAGTTGACTACGGGCGGCCGCTTTCCATGCCTTATGCGCAGTCTCTCTTCTGCATATGCTGATGTCATACTGGAGTTCGAGCGGCCCCTGTGGGAGGCACTGCTTTTCTCCGGCTTTGTTCCGATGTCAGGACCCGAAGTAAGAGCCGCTCAGTGTTTTGCTGACCTCATCGCTTGAGGGTTTCGGTTCCACCTCCCCATCCTCCCCTCATCCCCTCCTGCCTCTTGATGGTGTTCTCAGTCTCTCTTCCTCCTACTCCTCTTCCTCCTCCCGACGCCGACGCCGAATGCAGGCCCGTCGGAAGAGTGGTGCCCCAGGGCCCCGCCTGGCATTCATCCCCCTCCTTCACCACGGGCCCGCAGCCCATGCTTGGAGTCGCAGCGCCGCACCGCGGCCGGGCCGCAGCAGCAGCAGGCAGGGGGTCGGGAGCCTTGAGGCGGGGGTCAATGCAATGGGGGGTCAGCCAGGGCGCCCGATCTTGCAGGATCCTGCAGGGCCAGGGTCGTAGTGACCCGGGTTTGGGTGCAGGGTGCTGCAGGATCTTCCTTCGCATTGGCCCGGGCTTGGGCGCAGGATCTGGCAGGATTCTGCAGGGCCTGGCTGACACGGGTCTGGATATGACCTGGGTCAGAGGATCCCCGAGGGGGAGGGGGCTGCACTGAGCTCTGCACGACTTCAGCCCAGGGACCGCCCCTTGCCGCTTACAGTGGAAGCCCATGCCAAGAAACACCCTGCTTGCCTCCAGGGTGCCCTGGGCTTCTCGGATTTCAAGGGCTTTGCTACGGAGAGCGTGACGTGCCCATACCAAAAGACACTTGACGTCCTGGGATCTCAGGGTGGGTTTTTGTTGTGGAAGGTTCCTTGTGTTCGGGCCCCTACTGTACCCTGAGAGCCTTGCGCTGCAGGCTTTCCACGCTGGGCGTTCTCGCCCAGGAGTGTGGTCCCCAGGACCATCACAGATAGATCGGGCTCGGAAGATGCCGCATAAAAAGATTGGGTCTGGGGCTCTGGTCGTGACGTTTCGCGGTGTTGCATCTCTGTCCGCATCGTCGGATCTCAGGGTCTGCGTCACCTCCCCTTGTCGGCAGCTCCGTTGTCGGAACGGTGCCCGGTGCAGCTCGGGAGGCTCCCCTTCGCCCCTCCTCGCTCCTGTTTCGTCCTGGGGGGGCCTCCTCGCTGCGCCCTCCTCGTGTCGTCTCCCTGCCGATGGGGGGGGACGGCTGGCGTTGGGAAGGTAGCGTGCCACGTGGTGCCGCCGGCCCGCTCATGGCACGCGAGCCCTCACCTTGGGGGGGCCGCGTGCACCGCAGAAGCCCTGCCAGGGTTACGTCGGGCCTGTCCCCCTACAGGAGGAAGATGCAGAAGTAGTTTTCAACAATAGCCCGGGGACGATTGTTGAACCATTTTTGGGCAGGTTTGGAGCATTTTGGGGGTATTTTTCATTTTTCCTCCAAGATCCCCGGGGGACAGCCCCGACCTAATGCCAGGGGGATCGCGCGCACAGAGAGGGGCCATCGCGGGGGGGTCGCCTCACAGGGGCAGCACACTCTGCGGAGATCCACGCCGCGCGCTATCTTCCCGACGCCAACCGCAGGGGGGCCAGCCGAGGTCGGCGACTTGGATCCGTCACGTGATGCGAATCGGAGGAGGAGTAGGAGGAGGAGGAGGAGGAGGAGGAGGAGGAGGAGGAAGAGGATGTAACGAGGAAGAGGAGGGGGATTCGGATGGGGACGGGGGAACTTCGCACCACTTGACGAGCTCCCCTCTTGCCTGGGAGGGGAGGTGCTGGAATCGGCGATGCGTGGCCAATGGGTCAGCGGTGGGCGACGCCGCACGCTCCTGGGCGGGGCGGGGCCGCTCGTAGGCGGCTACCGTGGCTGTGGGCCGTGGTGAGGATTGAAGGAGGAGGAGGAGGAGGAGGAGGAGGAGGAGGAGGAGGAGGAGGAGGAGGAGGAGGAGGAGGAGGAGGGGAGGGGAGGAGGGAGGAGGGGCAGGGGGAGGAGGGGGCCAGAGGTTTTCCTGTTCGCCGTCGGTGTGTCGATCCCGCAGTGGGCGCGCCACTGGAGTCGTCGACGACGACGACGACGACGGCGGCGGCAGCGGCGACGACGATGACGTCACGACGACGACGACGACGTCACGACGACGACGACGACGACGACGACGACGACGACGACCACCACGATGACCACGACCACGCCCACGCCCACGCCCACGCCCGCGTGCCGCGAGGCGGCCTCGCGGCAGGCGGAGCAGCGGGCCGAGCAGCGGCGCGAGGAGCTGGACGCGAGGGTGCCCCGCGCCCCCTGCGGCCCTGCTGAGCGGGGCGGAGTTGCGCGGACGGCCAGAGGGCACTCTCAGGCTTGTTTCGGATTCGAGGGCTTCCCTTAGGTCGGGCATGTCCTCCTAGAGGCAGATACGGGAAGAAACAATGTAACATAGTCCCAAAGTAGTCGACAATGTATATATATATATATATATATATATGTATATATGCATATGTATACATATATATATATGTATGTATATATATATGTATAGAAAAATAGCCCCCCCTGACTTTTCTTTGACTATTTTAAAATAGTCCTCCAGTAAAGGTGCGTGACCGACTTAGACCTTCCCCCCTCCCCTCGAGCGGCCGCCCTCTTGCCTTCCACTTTGCACGCCCAACCCTTCGCCTCCCGGTTGCCGCGGTGAGCCTCACGCTGGTGCGGACTGCCTCAGCCTTGTCGCCGACGGACAAGAAAAGTTTCGGGCTCGAGGCCCGAGCTCGGTCGCTTTCGCAGGCTCGCGACGGGCTTCGGCGTCGGGGCGCTCTCTCGCAGGCGCGCCTCGCCGAGAGCGTTCCAGGGATGCCCGAATCGTCCCGAACGGCCGCCGGCGATCGGAGGTATGACCCGAAAGCCAGGGGACCCCGTTAGGGGGGGGGATTGCTCAATGGGGGATGTATCGACCCCAAATCGCCCATTCATCGCCGATAGGGGTCTGATAGCCACACCCGCCCAGGAGCGTGCGGGTTCGACATCGGGGCCTGTGGCCGATCTATCGGCGATGTACCGCTGAATCCAGCTGGATGTTTCCCGCCTGAGCGGGCCCCCCGGTGGTCTTCGAGTCATAACTGAGGCCTCCAGCGGCCGTTAAGGACGATCGGGGCACCTTTGGAACGCCCTCGGCGAGGCGCAGCCGCTGGAAGGCATCCCGAGGCCGGGAAGCCACCGAGAATCAACGAGGACGTCCGAAAATCCAATCTCGAATCTCGAGCCCCGAGCCTCGAACGACCCCCCCTGACGTTGCCCCTCGCCTCTCCTGCTCCCTCCCGCCTCCCGCCTCCCGTGGCGTCCCAAGCGCGGCCTCGCCTTCGGCGCTCCCTCGCCGCCCTCGGCGGCATGGCGGCGGAGGTGATGCGGCGGTGGGCCCGCCGGCGCCGTCATTTTGGGCGCGAGCAGCTCATCAGTTTTTCCCTCGAAGCAGAATGACTAGAAAAGTGGTCGGCCGAAATTCGGAAAGCATTGCGACATCGTTCGCTCTCGTCTTCGCGCGCCTTGAAACTGGCTGGCAAATTGAGCTGGGGAGGTGGCGGAAAGAGGGACGAGGCGTCCGTAGTTGTGCAGGGAGGGTTTCTGGGATGGCCCTCCTGCTCCCTCCCCAGACCCCCTCGCGTGGTGCGCAAGACACGACGGGAGGGTTTTTCGCTATTCTCAGCCTCCGGGGGCCCTCGCCGGGCCTCGGGGCCGTCAACAAAAAAGACTCAGGATGAAAAGCTGGTCCTGGGGGAGGGTCGGGTGTAGCCAGGACCCCGGTTAAGGTGAGCCAGTTAGTGATTGGGCCCCGAAGCCCAAAATATGAACTGGAATCACTACACCAGGTCTGCCGTAGCTGGTGTTTTTCGGTTGACGGCAGTTCCGGCTTGTGGAATGGGGCGGGGGGGGGAGGCGTTCCCCAGTACACATCACTAAACCAGGTCCCACTGAGCCCAGCTCTGTCAACGCCCGAAAGGGGTCCAGACCTCTGGGGGTCGACGTTGTTCAGGAGGGAAAAACACACACAGACACAATTAATCGTCGATCCCCCGGGGAACATATGGGAACCTATGGGACGTTGGGGGGAAGACGAAAGCCCAGAACATATGGGAAACTGTTGGGAATCCTGCTATTTGTGTACATTTTTGGGGGGTCCCAGGGCCCCTCACGACGTCGGGGGGTCAGGGTCCTCCCCTCGTAAGGCCTGGGCTGCGCACAGCCGGGCCCCGCCAGGCAGTCCCGGCCGGCCTCGGCAGGCCCCCCGAGTGGCCCCGGGCGGCCTCAGCGCCCCAGCCTTGGGGCGCGGAGCGCCCGAGAGGGCGCTGCCGGAGGAGGCGCCATGGGTCGGGCGAAGAGAGCGATGCGCACGCACCGATCCTGACAACGTACTCCAGATTTCGAAAGGGAGGGGGGTCTCATTTCGGGGGGGGTCTCTTCCAGGCTATCTTGGAGGGCCTGGGGGGGTCTGGGGACGGTGTTTTGGAGGGTTCTCCCACAGGGGGGGGTCTGAAATGGCTTGTCTTGGAGGGTCCAGACCCCCTCCCTTTTATTACGAAATCTGGAGTACCTTCCTGGCCAAGGTGAGAGGGCGTGTGCACCGATCCTGGGCTCAGGATGGGCCTGGCCAGATTCGGTGTATGTGCCTAGTCCTCTTTCCTCTGGGGTTGAGACCGTCCCGGGCAATTCGGGGGGGGTGTTGAGGCCAGCCGGGACTATTTGTTAGGACTCACGCCCCGGGGGGTTCAATCCAGCATCGGCGCTGGTATGCCCACGGTCGACAGGCCGTGGGGGGGCTGTCGATGCGCAGCCCGAGGCCTTACCATCCTCCCGCCTGTCTCATGGCGCCCAAGAGACCAGACTTGCTCAACAGATTCTGGCGTGGCCTTCGACCAAAAGGTCCTTGTCGGCAAGTGGCGTTTCGTGTTTTCGATTTTCGGGTCCTGGATTTCTGGAAGAGTTCCGTTCTCGTCGTTTTCGTCTTTGGACAATGCCTTCGCCTCCCACGTTCTCCTCCCTCCGTCAACGCGACAATTAGTCAATATGGTTGCTATATACTCTCATGGCTCCCCAGATTTGCTCTGCCAGAAATAGGGTCAGCCCTTTCCGCGTCTTATGCTTACACACAGGACTTCAGACCATGTGATTGATGATGTGTGTTGTTCCTATCCGATCGTTTTCGGTGCCTCTATATGTAGCTGTCCCAATGCAGCGGTGGCCTCATTTCGGGGTCGGCGTTTTGCTCCCGTCGTTCAGAGTGGCGCTTTCGCCCGAGCGCGGGCCCGGTTTCTGGATCGGAGTCTGCCCTCGTCGTTGTGTCGCCCCCTTTTTCCTCCGCGGCCTTCCCTTGGCCCTCCAGCTCCTCCCGCGCCTGCTACTCCTACCCCTGCTGCTGCGGCTGTTCCTCCTCCTCCTCCTCCTCCTCCTCCTCCTCCTCCTCCTCCTCCTCCTCGCTCATCCTCCTCCTTCCTCATTCTCCTGCTCATCCGCTACCTCTTCCGATGCGCACAGCTTCCCTTCTCTGCCTGCGCAGAACGCGGTGGGGTCATCTGGGGGTAGCAGGATTGCCACGACACACTGCAATTCCAGCGCGATAAAGACTGCGTGGGGGGGGCAGGATCTCAGATATGAAGCGCGCGCACCTCGCTCAGCTCTCGCCCCCCCCCTCCATCCATCCCCAGACCCCCGACGTCATGACTTTTTCATAACGTCGACCCTCCGAGGATTCGACCCATTTCCCTGGACCGACTTTTCATCCTGAGTCGTTTTTTGACGGTCCCGAGTGCCCGCAAGGGCCCCCAGAGGCCAAACATGTGGAAAAACCTCCCGTCGTGATTCTTGCAACTGCCCGAGGGGGTCTGGGTCCCGCCTCCGCCCTCATCCCCGGGGGCCCCCTGGCCCCCCCCGGGGCCCTGCGGTCTGTGGCCGCTGCCCCGGGCTGGTCGCCCGACACGGCGCTCGCCGGGGACGCTCGGCTCGGTCCTCGTCGCCGAGCGGGAAGAGGGCGCCGCGCGAGGGAGGCGGGAGCCGGAAGGGAGCTGGCTCCTCCCATTGCTGCTCCCTCCCCCCCTCGGGACGACCGACATGGGTACGCAAAGAATGGGTACAATGCCTTACAGCAGTTCCTGTTCGTTTTGAACAGGACTCGCTGTCCACGCCGCCGCGGCCTGTGTCCATTCGAGACAGGAGGCCGCCTGCCCAACAGCGGCCGCTGTTGGTTTGGGACAACATTTGTTGTTGGGCATTGTACCCATTTTCCGTACCCATTTCGGGCGTCCAAGCTCCCGGCCTTCCCCTCCCCCATTTGGAGGAGGAGGAGGAGGCGGAGGAGGAGGAGGCGGAGGAGGAGGAGGTCCCCCTTCCCCGCCTCGCGGCCGCCTTCGCGAGCGGCTGCTCAGCAGCCCCTCGGCGTGCTGGTCTTCTTGCGGGGGCCAGCCTTGAGAATACACCGCCCCCGCCGCTGGGCGCCCGCTGGCCAGACTCCGGCCGCATCTGTGACCCGCTCCCCGCCCCTGCGCCGAGTTGTCGGGGGCGGGGCCGCGCGGGAGTGCCTTCCGTTCGCTCGGTTCAGGAAGGCAGTGATCGGGTTGGGGAGATAGGGGGTTGGGAGGAACGAGGACATCATTGCCCGCCGGCGGTCGAAGGTGTCGTGCACTGCATCCGAATGCTATTTCTCATACCCTTCATCCTCCCAGCCCCTTTCCTCCCCAACGCGATAACCGTTCTCCTCATAGGGGGAAAAGCGCTCGCATCCCAACATCCGATCGTGCCACGCATTGGTTCTTAAGCTGTGGGAGGGAGGGGGGCGACAGGTGGGGCCCTCTGACTCGCTGGACCTGGCTATCTTGACCCTTACCTTCGGATGCAATTCTTGGGAAGTCAAATTCTGAGCTTGCCCTGGTCCGAAATCCGAGATCCATGTTCCTAAGTCCCGATTGGTCCCGTTAAACCCCGCTCAATCCGGCGTAATCTGGCCCCATCTGGCTTAATCCGCAGCTGAATCTTGCGTCGCGGCTCCCCAACGGGGCTGAATCTCCTTAGTTCAATCCTTCCGACGAAGAGCTCTGGGCAGTTGCCTCCTAACTTGCCCCCTGCCCTTCTCCCTGCCTATCCCCAGGAGGGAAAGAGACACACAGGCACAATTCATCGTCGACTCCCCAGAAAATAGGAGAAACTATGGGGCGTGGAGGGGGGAAGGCGAAAACCCCAGAAAAGGTAGGAACATATGGGGAATCCTGCTATATCTGTGTGTATCTATTTGTGTGTCCCAGGGCCCCTATTCATATCTGCTCGGGCGCGGCGGCCCCGCCCCGCCCCACCCCCGCGTGGCACGCAACGTCGTCGGCACGACCATCGCCTTCAGTCGTAGGTCGTGAGGCGGTGTCCGTCCACCCAGACCCACCGACGCGCCAAATTTGATCATGATTGCCACCCCTGGTCCCCGCAACCCGGTGCAGCTTTGTCGCATGTAGCTGTCGACGTGCTCGACGGGAGCCCTCGGGGCGCGCTCTCTCGGCGCGGGGGGGCCCTGCCGGGGTGCAGGTCGCGGGCTCGTCACCCGGCAGGCCCCGCGGGAGCTCGGGGCGCTCCAGGGAGGGCCCCAGACCTCCATGACAGCCAATGCGGGCAATACGAACTTCTGTCCATATCCACTGCCTCCTCCTCCTCCTCCTCCTCTTCCTCCGCCTCCTCCTCCTCCTCCTCCCTCCCTCTCCTCCTCCTCCTCCTCCTCCTCCTCCTCCTCCTCCTCCTCCTCCTCCTCCTCCTCCTCCTCCTCCTCCTCCTTACTTCTGTCCATATCTACATGCATGGAGTGCCGGGCTCCCTTCCCCAGAAGCCCGAGGCGCACTGGATATGGACAAACTTGCCCCCCTGGAGGGTCCATTTGTAGCCATACCCAGTGCGCCTCGGCCTTGGGGCACCCCCTCCGAGAAAGTCCAAGACGCACTGGATATGGATAGAAAGCTTGCCCGCAATCATCACGGAGCGCTGTCGAGCGTTTGCCGCGTCTGGCAGCGCCCGCAGTGCCCCTGGACCGTCCAGCGATAGCCCGGGACGAACAGCCCGTCCCCTGGGAGGGGGCCCGGAGTTTCGAGGGCCCCGCACCGACACAGACATCGAGACGACTTTGGAGGCCCTCGCCTGCGAGGGGGTCCGAGGTCGACGTCTCGTCCCTGGCTGTGAGCTCGGCTGTGCTGAGCTGAGCTGAGGCACCCTCGACACAGCAGAGCCGAGGTGTGAGCCCGAGGAGTTCGAGCTCCGAGGGCAATCGCCAGACAGCCGTGTCCTCCCCCCGACCCCCTGCGAGGCAACGTCGTTGGACCCTTGGGCGTCGGAGGCAGAGCGGGGGGCGGCTCCGCCGGCGGAAGGCCGGCGGGAGGTGTGACAAGGGAACGGTCCGCATGCTTTGATCCAGGGTTTGCGACATCGGCCACACGTCCACCGCGCCTTTGGCCAGGCCCCCCGTTGGCTCGGGATGGGCGTACGGTCGGCGTTGGGAGGGATGCCGTGCGGTGTGGCGCCGCTGGCCCGCTCCGTGCACGCTGTGCCTCGCCCTTGGGATGCCGCGTGCGCCGGAGGGGCCCTGGCAGGGGAGTGGCGTAACACAGAACCCTCGCAGGGGGGATCGCCTCACAGGGATCGCGTGCTTCTCGGAGGTCGAGGTTGCACGCTGCGTATCTGTTCGACGGCAACCGCAGATCCGAGGCGGGGATCTGTCCATAACCACCGCCTCACGGAACGATCTTCCTGGACTTCGGCAGGCGGTGGATGTGGATAGATTCGGAGCATGGGGCCAGACTATGTATGTTATAGTCAATACATACATATCTATATATATAGATGCGTATAAATCCATGTCCATATCCGTATCCATATCCATACCCAACTCCCGCTGGTGTCCTAGTTCGTCGTGTTCCCACGCGGCGGATGTAAGTGTACCCCCGCCTCGAATTATGTGCTCCCCCTGGCTAAGCCAGGGGCGGCGTATGCACCACTCTTCAGCGCACGATGGGCCCGGCCAGGGGTGGTGGATCGGAGGTTTTGGAGGGTGAGATCGAAGTGGAACGGAGAGCCCCCCTACCAGGAAATCGGTCTCGGTTTCGTGTTCGCGCGTGCCGTGCGTGCGGGCGAGGCGAAGCTGCGTGGGCGGGCGAGAGGAAAGTCTCCTGTGGCTGAGGCGCGGCCGGACCAAATGACTCCCTTCCGGCGTCCGGTGGCCCGCGGTTTCCCGCCGGTGTCCCGCTGTGGCTGAGGCGCGGCCGGACCAAATGACTCCCTTCCGGCGTCCGGTGGCCCGCGGTGTCCCGCCGGTGTCCCGCCGGTGTCCCGTCGGTGTCCCGATGATGACGGAACTGATGATGACGACGACGACGACGACGACGACGACGACGACGACGATAATGATGATGATGATGATGATGATGATGATGATGATGATGATGATGATGATGATGATGATGATGATGATGATGATGATGATGATGATGATGATGATGATGATGATGATGATGATGATGATGATGATGATGATGAGGATGATGAGGATGATGAGGATGATGAGGATGATGAGGATGATGAGGATGATGATGATGATGATGATGATGATTGTTATGATGATGATGGTGATGATGGTGATGATGGTGATGATCATGTCGATGATGATGATGGTGATGATTGTGATGATGGTGATGATGGTGATGATGGTGATGATGATGGTGATGATGGTGATGATGGTGATGATGGTGATGATGGTGATGATGATGGTGGTGATGATGATGACGTTGATGATGATGGTGATGCTGATGATGATGTTGTTGATGTTGATGTTGTTGATGATGATGACGTCGATTGTGAGATCGATTGTGAGATCGATAGTGAGATCGATAGTGGGACCGAATGAGAGATCGATTGTGAGATCGATATTGAGATCGATCGTGCGATCGATCGAATGAGATCGATAGTGAGATCCGGTGTCCCGCCGTTTTCCCGTCGGTGTCCCGATGATGACGGTGATGATGATGACGACGACGATGATGATGATGATGGTGATGATGATGGGTTTCTTAAACAGAATCGGGGCTCATGGGGAGGAGAAAAGCGTGGGACAGCAAGTGAGCCCTCTGCCCGTCAGCGATGACGTGAAAGCCATGGCAGCACTGGTCGCGCAGGCCGCACAGCCTGGCATGTGCAGTCTGTCAAAGAAAGCCACTGTATGAATCGTCACTAGTGACGCGCACAGAGGCTGCATAATCTGCAACGGCCACAACGTGAAATTAGCAATGCTACAGGGTGCACAGCAGGATGCTTGCACGGGGGCCCAGCCCCTCGGCAACCGCATCGGGCCTGCCGTGCGCTAGCGGGATGCCCGCCGCTGATGACGTCCTCGGCGGACGCATCGGGCCCGCCAGCCCGCGGTGGGATGCACGCCACTGATGACGTCCTCGGCGTACGCATCGGGCCCACCGCGGAACAGCCTCAGAAGCGTGAGGCCGCGACAAGAAGTGCACGTAGAGCACAGCCTGCAACCTAACAAGACATTGTCAGAATGCCGTGCGACTCCTGAACAATGCCTTCGTGCAGCATTGCGTATATCACCTGATTCACTACAACTCGGAAGGGGATGTGATACGTCGGGGCAAAGTCGAGTACTTCTGGATAGTCGTCGGCATACCTTTCAAGGAAACTCTCAACGAAGGAGTCCGTGGTGACCGAGCCGAGGTCGTCCAGCAAGTCGAAAACGTTAGACTCTAAGTCCGCCAAGGTGTCGGACCGGCCGCGAGCTCGAAAGAACAAGGAAAAATGAGTTACGATGGCGGTGCGTCGCCAGAACAACAATCACCACTGTTGCCCATTGCTGGGCCCCTCTCCCCCCAACCTCCTTATCACCCGCAGGGTGGTCGCATAATCAGGTATGTATAGGCCTCGTCGCCCCAGAAGCGCCGCAGAGGCATGGCAGGTTCGCGCCGCGTCGACGCGGCGGCGGGGCCTTGGGATAGAGTCTCTGGCGTTCCCGTGGCTTGTGGGGGTACCCATCCGTCGTTGAAAGTAGCTATTCTTGGATTCCCCTTTTAGTTTAAGCGTCCAATCTACTTTTGGATTTTTGGATTCCCATATTCCAGTCTACTTTGAGCGCCTTCCTACTTCAACGATCGAGAGGCTTCCCCTCCTCCCTCCTCCTCAGGGGGCGGGCAGAGGCCAGATCTACTTCCCATGCCTTCCTACCTCCTGTTTCTACCTACCTTCTTCCGACCGATGGGCGCCCCCTCGCGTGTGGCCACGGCTGGGCGCAGCTCTGGAAACCGGTCAGGACGGTGGGCTCGTACGGGTGGGGGCCGGTGTCGTCGTGGTCTCGATGCCTATGCCGACGGCGATCACATGGTGGACACGTGCGGGGGGGGGGGGGCTTCGAGTATCTCACAAATGTGACGTGAAGTTTCGTGCTCTGGAGCCTGGACTCATGGGGGTATGGTCTCATTGTTCTGATTAGCGCGTCGGCGACGGCACGGTGTGCTTTTCTGGAAGGGCCCATGGGGTCCTCTTCGAGTGCGGGAGTGATCCCTGGCAGATCCGTGCCAATCCCGTTTCCGGCAGGACGGCACATCGCGGGCGCCGGCGTTCCAGATCCAAGACGCTCGACGGCCCGTGTGCCGCCCTCGCGGCGGCGGAGAGCCTTCAAGGTCAGGTGGCCCGACGTGGGGCACGCCGCACAGGAGCACCGCTCCGTCCACCCACGGACGCGGTGCCCCCCTGGCGCATCGGCCAGCTCTCTTGCTCGGAGTTGACGTGCGCCAGAGGTTCTGGGACGGGGGGCTGCAGTGGAGACCCATGCCAAGAAGCACCCTGCTTGCCTCCAGGGTGCCCTGGGATTGCTGGGTTTCGATGGTTTTGCCATGGAACGCGTGACGCTCCCACACCAAAAAAGAGGAGAAGGAGGAGGAGGAGGAGGAGGAGGAGGAGGAGGAGGAGGGGGAGGGAGGAGGAGGAGGAGGGAGGGAGGAGGGAGGAGGAGGAGGAGGAGGAGGAGGAGGAGGAGGAGGAGGAGGAGAGGAGGAGGAGGAGCAGGAGCAGGAGCAGGAGGAGCAGGAGGAGCAGGAGCAGGAAAAGGAGGAGGAGGAGGAGGAGGAGGAGGAGGAGCAGGAGGAGGAAAAGGAGAAAGAGAATCTTGATCAGGGGCAGCGCGAGGGGAGGGACAGGATTAGGGGGGAACGCACCGGATAGGGAGAGGCCAGGCTACGAAAAATCTGCCGCAGGCGCCTTCTCTCGACACAGCGGCGCCACCTGGCGCCGGGAGGCTCGGGGGGAAGGCCGGCTGCGGGAGCTTTGTCGCGGACCCCTCTCCTCTCTTGCCCTCCCCTCCCGCCCGCCACGAGAGGAGTCGGAGGTGGAGCGCGACCGAGGAGCGCGCGCTTGGCATCGCTCGGACGTGTGCATTTTTTTCTCGGCGAGGACCATCGAGGAGCATCCTTGATCGTTTGGTGAAAAATCCACGCACGAAGCTGACCAAAAAAAGGAAATGGACGTCCGAGCGATGGCCAGTGCGCGCATGAGACTCGAGCGTGCGTCCGTGCCCTCCCTGCCGGTGGAGGTGCAGACGCTGGAGAAGGAGTGCGCGGAGCTGCGCGGCATGCTAGACAGCAAGAGCAGGAGACGCGCCCTTTTTCTCGTGGCCCCCGGCGACCCCACGACTACGAATTGACGCCGCGGGAGGTACAGTCCACGCGCCTAGTATGGACGCGCGCCTTCATCTAGGGTACCCTTGTGTCCTTGCCTCTGCGGCCTGTCCCTAGCCGCTTTCACTGCCCGCCCGCCGCCCCAAAATCCCCAACTTCGGCCTCCAAGGGTCTTGCGTCCTTACCACCCGTCCTCCTTCCACGGTTTGACTGTCGTTTGTCGCCATGGCGCACACGGCGTCCCGCATCATGGTTGCATAGTTGATTTGTTTGTCCACAAAGAGTTCCATAGGAAATGCGCCGATCCCGACCTCCCGCTGAGTTCTTCAATGGTCTGTATGCTTTGCAATGAGGAATTCGCGCGTTCCGGCAACTGATTCCTCTTCAGCACCTTCACGAATAATGGATGCGCACTCTCGAAACGAGTTCCGTCGGGAATATGCCGGTCCAGGAGGCTTGCGGCCGCTGTCGGGCCCCCGGGGCCCGCCTTCACGGGCCCCGGGGCCGCTGGAAGAAGCAGTGCAGGAGCAAATGTTGGGCTCTGGGCGAGGGCCCCGCCCAGGGTCCAGGACCCGTGTCCTCTCAGGACCCGTGTCCCTCGAGCCAGCGATAGTCAGGAGGGAGAAAACACACAGACACAATGAATCGCCGATTCCCCAGAAAGTAGGAAATATGGGGAGTGGGGACCCCGAAAATGTGAGAAACTATGGGGGATCCTGTTATTTGTGTCTATTTATTTGTGTGTCCTGTGGCACCTTCAGTTAGTGACAGTTTTGCCACATTGCTTCCGAGGCGGGGATTCATCCATGAGTGCCGCCCGTGGGATCGATCTTCGCGGACCTCCGCAGGCGGTGGACATGGATACGTCCGGGTCCCCAGGGGCCAACATATATATAGATATATATATATTATAATATATATATATATATATAATATATATTATATATATATATATCCACATCCGCCGCCCGCTGGGGCGCCAGGACGTCGGTTCCCAGGCGGCGGATATGAATCAATCCTCCGCCTCGCACTGCTGGGTCTGGAGCAGCCCCTCGCCCCGGAGCTGAGGTCGGCAGGGAGCTGCAGGCGGTGCCCATCCCCGACCCCGCTTCAGAGACCCGAGGCTACTGATCGACCAGAGCTTCTTGGCGGAGCAGTCCGACCTCGCGAGGGGGCCGCGCGAACCATCTCAGGACTAGCAGGTCCCCTTGCGATCGTCCAAGATACCCTGTCGAGGCGTTCTCCTCCATCGTTCTAAGAAGCTGTTCATCGACCATCGGCGCACCTACAGTGGGGGCCCATGCCAAGAAACACCCTGCTTGCCTGCGGGGTGCCCTGGGTTTCTTGGGCTTCGATGGTTTTGCCATGGAGGGCGTAGCGTTCCCACGCCAAAAATCAGTGGACGTCCTCGGGTTCCATGGTTGGGCTGCTTGTGGAAAGTTTCTTGTGATCGGGCCCCTACCGTGTGTTTGGGGACGGGCGCGCAGGCCGCTCGTCTTGTCGATGTGTTGTGTTCTCTCTCTCTCTCTCTCGGGCCCACGGGCGCCGAGGCAAGCGCCCGACGGCCCGACGCTGCATCTCTGGCTCCGAGCGGCCCCAGAGAGCTCCCTGCTTGCTTGGTGGGGCGACCTGTTGGGCTTGAGGCGCTCTCCCCAGACCCCCGACGCCATGGTTTTTCGTAGCGTCGACCCTCAGAGGTTTCGACCCGGTCCCCAGGACAGGTCCTTCTCGTCCCGAGTCGTTTCGTTGACGGTCCCAGGGCCAGTGAGGGCCTCGAGGGGCCGACAATACGGAAGGGCCTCCCGTCATGGTTTTTGCTTAGCATCGCTCGGACGTGTGCATTTTTTTTTCGGCGAGGAGTGTCTGTCCTCGGAAACGGTCGGCCGCACCGTCCAATTGCAATAAAAATGCCCTACCGAACCAATCCGCCCAGCGCCCTGCTAACCCGATGTGGTCGGTGTCACGCATGGCTCGCCGTAGGTTTCCTGGAGACCGTTTCCGAGGACACGGCGTCACCCCGCAGACAGTGGAACATGCCATCTTGCGGGCGCGGGACGGGACTGCCCCACAGCGACCTTAAACCCCAGCCCAGACGATCCTCATCAAGACCTCATTCCAGCGCGTGGCCGCCTCCCTGCTACCCAGGGCAACTGTTCGGGACCTTGAGATGCGGGTTCGCCACAAGCTTGAAAGGTGGCGGGTACCTCAGTTGCCCCGGGCTCGAGTGGCGCACAGCCTTGCGCTCTTGACGGCTCTACGCGGGCGCGCTCCTCCCAGAGTTTGGGCGGCGATGTGGCGAACCCTCTGGAATGGATGGGCCACCTCCCGACGCACGCAAGGTCGGCATGGCGTCGGCGGCTGCATGTTCCGATGCACAGCGACGGCCCCCGATTCCATTGAACATTACTCCAGCTGTTCATGCTTGCACGCAGTGACGGGCACGCTGCTCAATCTACCGCGGGCCGATACACCGGATAGCCGTTTGGCTGCGTTCGTGGGCTTGGACTTCCGCGACGGCGACGACCCTGCCCTGACTGTCCGAGTGGCCATCCGCGCGGCAGCAGCTTATCGCACTCCTCACTGCCTGTGCCGCCACGGGCAGCTCGCACCTGGCCCAGCCGCCGGCGAGGCATTGCGACAGGCTTGCAGGGAGATGGTTCGGGGGCACCCCCGTGCGGAGCGCATCTACGATGCGGCGCACGGCTGGAACTGACGGCATCGTGTGGCACAGAATCGACCAGCGTGGCGACAGCGTCTTGGTCCTCATGTTCGGCTTTATATTTTCGCTACTCTTGGTCGACATCGTGGTTCGCAGATTGACTTGGTGTCTCAGAGTGACAACTTTACGGCCAGTTCTTCGATTCCTCCCCCGCGCAGCACGCCGGTTACCATGAGCAGCACGACGGTATCAATGACCAGCCACGCCATCGCCGACGGCAACAACGACGCCAGCACCACCGCTTCTTCTTGCCAGCACCAATGCTTCTTCTTTCGCGAGCACCAGCGCCGACGCCCACACCAGCGCCGACGGCAGAACCGACGCCCGCACCAACGCTGGCGCCTACATCACCGCCGACGCCAGCACCGACGCCAGCAGCCACGCCGGCGCCTACGACAGCACCAACGCCAAAGCCTACGCCAGCGCCGACGCCCAGACACACACACACACAACGAAAATGTCACGAATTACGGCCCGCAAAAGCGGCAACACGCCATCGCCGACGCCATCACCGACGCTGCCATCAATGCCTGAGAATGCGCCAGCACCAACGCCAGCGCCTACACCAGCGCCGACGCCAGCACCGACGCCAGCACCGACGCCGGTGCCGCCAGCGCCAACGCCTGCGCCTCCGCGGACACCAGCGCCAGGCCCTTCACCAGCACTGACGCCTACATCGACGCCAGCACCAACGCCGGCGCCTACGACAGCACCAGCGCCAGCGCCTACACCATCACCGACGCCAGCACCGACGCCAGCACCGACACCAGGACCGACGCCAGCGTCTAGGTCAGCGCCAACGCCATCACCGACGCTGCTATCAACGCCTGCGATTGCGCCAGCACCAACGTCAGCGCCTACACCAGGCTAGGTGTCGTATCGACGCCAGCTTCGACGACGGCACCAGCGCCGGCGCCTACGGCATCGACGCCAGCATCGACGCCAGCGGCTGCACCAGCACCGACCCATGCACCCGTTCCAGCACCAACGCCAGCACCGACGCCTGCGCCTACGCTGGCTTCAGGTGGGCCAACGCCGGCGCCTACACCAACGCCAGGCCGCAACGTGGCAAGCCGATTTTGGAACGCCGTTCCAAAATTCATTCCCGCTAGCCTGGCTGCTCCAAATCTGACTTGCAATGACAATTGATATGACGCTCGTCGCACTGGGGGCTTCGTGATGTCACGGAATACCCGCCTGGACGTGTCACGGAATTCCCGCCTTGAGCCAGACGCCGGCAGGATGGTCGCCATGCTTGCTACAACCACTTACCCCTGAACCCTATATTTCAAAGTCAGGGGCCCTCTGAGCGGCGCCTTACTTGAGCAGGGACCGACCGTCCCGGCATTCCAATACTTAGTCCTACCACGAAATGTTCTTAGTAGAACCCCAAAAAGTTCGAAGAACAACAACGGTGCTCTTATGAACCAAGACAGTCCCGGCCAGAAATGTTCTGAGCACATGTCGCGCAGACCACAAAAAGGTTCTTAGAACATTGCTTGCTGGGGCTGTAGGCGAGCCAGGACGCTTCGCCGCTGCTCGACTTGGGGCCATGTGGGGCCGACCCTGAAGCGCGGCCTGGGCGCCTCGCCCAAGCTCTGCTCAGCTCTCGTCGCGCCCTGCCCCCGGCCGTGCGTGGCCGCCTCGGCGGCGTCTTGGGCCGCCCTGGGGCCCACCCCGCGCTGGCTTTTGGGCCGCCCGGCGGCTGGAGAGGCCAGCCCGCCGTGCAGGGGCCTCCCGGATGGCTCCGGGAGGGCCCAGCACGGCCCAAGTCCAGGCCTCCAGGATGGCCCCGCGCCCCAGGACAGCCCCGAAGGGTTCCCGAGACGGCCTCCGGGCCCTGGGAGGTTCCCAAAAGGCCCCCCGGAGATCTCCCGGGAAGCCCCGAGGAGGCCCGAGGGACCTGCGAGGCCACCAGGCAATAGGTCCCCAGGAATGGCCCGAGAAGCCACCGGGAGATCTCCTTTTCCTTCTCCTCTCCCGCTTCCCTGGGGGGTGAAGGGAGAATGGAGGAGGAAGGAAGAGGAGGA
This sequence comes from Prorocentrum cordatum, assembly GCA_963575745.1. Classification (NCBI taxonomy): domain Eukaryota; class Dinophyceae; order Prorocentrales; family Prorocentraceae; genus Prorocentrum; species Prorocentrum cordatum. Next base: position 77,051 of record CAUYUJ010020805.1, on the reverse strand, counting down.
GGAGGAGGAGGAGGAGGAGGAGG
>CAUYUJ010020805.1:5000-76928 GCA_963575745.1 Prorocentrum cordatum | reverse complement strand
GCGCCTCCGCGACGATGTCATTGCCGCGCCCTGCGGCGCCCACCGTCACGTCCAGCACGTCGTCGGCTTGCCCTACCTGCACGACGCCGTGGGCGTCTGCAGCAGCGGCCGCCGCGTCCAGGAACTCCACGTGCGACACCTCGCCGAACTCCTCCTTGAGCCCGCCTGCGGTGGGGCCCACCGTGGGTCCGTCCTCGTCGACGTCATCGAGCGCCTCCGCGACGATGCCATTGCCGCCCTCTGCAGCGCCAACCGCCGCGTCCTGCGTGTCCTCGGCGTGTGCGAAGCCGGCGGGGCCCGAGCAGGCGACCTCGCCGCCGACCGACTCGTCCGCCTTCGGCGCCACGACGTCGTCGTAGCCGAACTTCCACCACCTCGCTCCCGAGGCAAGCGGAGCCGCCACATGTGCACCTGCGCAGCGGACCCGCTCTCCGAGCGCGAAGCATGCGCCTGCGGACAAGCTCCGCCCGCGCCTGCGAGCGATGGCCCACTCCTGCGGGGCCGCGTCACAAGCCGCCCGCGCAGCGGGCTGGCGGCGGTGAGGCGTCACCGTAGGCCGCACGAGCCTCCGCGCCCGATCCCGCGCACCGCCGATCGCCGTAGATCCGCCCGACCGCTGCAGGCGGCTCAGCGACGGCAGCTGCATGCGGGCGATGCTGGCGCCGCGCCTGCTAGCGCAGTGGAGTCCAGCGTTACGCCTGGACCTCTCCACCCGCTGCGCAGGCCCACGCCCCCGCTGCCGGCCAGAGGTCGCGGCCGCACCGGCCGCAGTAGCCACAGCGCCGCCTCCGCCAGCTGCTCCGCGAGCAGCGTCTGCGAGCACCTCCTCGACGATGGGCACGGCCAGCGCCACGCGCGTGACCAGCTCGTCGCGAAGGGTATCGGCAGCCGCACGCACGCCTGCCTGGTCGTCGGCAAGGAGAACAGCCTGAGCAGCTGCCGCCTTGTGCCGCTCGCTCACGGCCTCGAGCTGCACCTCCAGCAACTGCACCGTGCCCTCCAGCTCCGCGATGCGGCTGAGGGCGGCTGCGAGCTTGCCGAGCTCCACGGCCCTCGCCGCCGCCCGCCGCGCCCGCCGCGCTGGCCACAGGGACCCCCCTGCGGCAGCGGCGCCAGGCTGCTCTGCCGCCTTGAAGGCGGCCGTGCAGCCGACCGCAACCATCTGCGCCCAATGGCGCCGCCCCGAACGCGCCGAGCCCGCCCGCGCGCCCGAGGAGCAGCTCTTGAGCCAAAATGGCTACGGATGATGATGATGATGATGATGATGATGAGGAGGAGGAGGAGGAGGAGGAGGAGGAGGAGGAGGAGGAGGAGGAGGAGGGGGACCGCTTTGGACTCGCTGTTTCTTCGGTCATTGCGCGGTCGTTCCTCCAGCATCCCTCGTGCTCCCTGGCTCTCTTGTCTTTTGGCGCCAAAGAGGTGCCTCGTTCCTGATCTAGCGTTCCTTTTATCTCAGCAGCCGACTGTGGCTCTGGCGCGGCCCGCCAGCTGTCCGAACGCATTTGCGTCCGCCCTCGGTGCTGAATCGAGCGAGATTGTTTCTTCGACAGTGCGGTCGGGAAATCTGGATCGGCGTGTCGCTCCGCAGATCCTGGCCATCCGTGCTTCGGCGCGACGCGCTATCCACGTGCCCGTCCCCAAGCGTCAGCTGCGTGAGCTCATGTGCTCACCCCTCTTTCCGCTGTCCCCTCCTTTCCGCTGACCCGTTCCCCCCTGGATGCGCATGGCATGCTGCGGTCGGGAACGTCTGGTTCGCGTATCGCTCCGCGGGTTCTGGACCACGCTTCGGCGCGACACGCCATCCGCGGCCCAGCCGTCCCCAGGCGTCAAGATCCCGAGCATTTCCCGCCTCCCGCCCCCCCGGAGCGGAGCGACGTGCGATCCGCTCGCAGGACATAGCGTATCGCCCGGGCCGCCGCCGCGACGCGTCGGGCAAGAGCTCCCGACCGTAGCACGCCGATGGGTTCTCCACGGCATCGTGTCGTTGATGCGGTGGGGGCGTTGCTAAGGAATGTGCCTAGGAGGCTTCAGACCCTGGGGCGCTCCTCCTCTAGTGAGCGCGGCGGCGAGGCTGTGGCATCCACGGCCAGTCCACGATTGGAGTTCCACCAGCTTCTGGGCCCCGGATGCCTCGTTTACTCGTGCCTTATCCAGCGCCCTCACCGAGGGAGAGCGGGCGCGTGGACAGGGCGGGGAAGCAGCGACCCGCGGAGAGCGCAGGGGCCACAAGCGAGATGATTCTCTTGATGCGTGCAAGCCCTCCTCCTCTCCTCCTCCTCCTCCTCCTCCTCCTTCTCCTCCTCCTCATCCTCCGCCTCCTCCTCCTCCGCCTCCGCCTCCGCCTCCTCCTCCTCCGCCTCCTCCTCCTCCTCCTCATCCTCATCCTCTCTTGATGCGTGCAAGAAGGCGCCCTCGCCGTACCCCCCCTATGTGGGATCCCCAACCAGCGCAAGCCGCGCCGGTGCGCCGCCCTCTGCCGCGCCAGGGAAGTGGCCGCCGCGATGCGGGAGGTGGAGAGGAAGGCGCTGGAGGTGCGCAGCCAGCGCCAGGCGGGCCGCCGCCGCCCCGCGCTGGCTGCCGGGGGCCTCGAGTCAGAACCGCGCGAGGGCGTCCTGTGGGATATCTTCCCACGGGTGCTTCAGGTCAGAACCGCGCGAGGGCGTCCTGTGGATACCTCCACACGGGTATGTGAACGTGTGGCTTGCGCCATCTGGGCAACCTTGGAGGGGGCACGGGAGGAGTAGGCGGATGGAAAGAAAGCGAAAGAGAGAGAGAGAGAGAGAACGAGAGAGAGAAACAGAGACAGAGAGAGGCAGAGAGAGAGAGAGAAGGAGAAATAGAGAGGGAGGGCGGAAGAGGAGGAGGAGGAGGAGGAGGAGGAGGAGGAGGAGAAGTGGCTCGCGGCTGAGGAGAGCTGCTGCTGATGCGGGCTGTCGCACCACCGACGTCGAGTGCCGTCGTGGGCAGTGGTCGTGGCTGCGTCGCTGTCGGATATGCTGGAGCTGCAACAGTCTTTGTGCATTAAGGTCGAGTCGCACGGAAACCTCAACAGGCTGCGCAGGCAATGCAATTGCCGTCGTCGTCAAGGGTCGAGGTGTTCCCGCGTAGAAGTTTCAGCAGGCTGCGCAATGATCGGGGGCTGAAAAGAGGGGGGTGATGACTAGGGGGGGGTGGATATCATGGCGTGGGCCATGATATTTCCCCAGATTTCATGGCGCCTCTTCTTATTTCATTACGTCCCTGGCCCCCCCGCTGGGCCGCGCACATGCCGCCGGTCACGATTTGCACCCCCCCACTCTTGGACACCCCCCCCTTTGCCGCTCCCGAACTGAATTCATGCAACTTCCGTCGTCGTCACGGGTCTAGGTTTCCGGGCGTTCTTGAAAGGTTTGGGTTGCCTTTCTTGGAGGGCTCTCTGGGGGCAGGTGGAGTGCCACCGCCTCTGCAGGTGAGCGACGCAGAAACACGGAGTCGACTGAGCCGACACGGGTGGCGCGTAAGTTTCAGGAGGGGAAGAAACACACAGACACAATTAATCGTCGATCCCCAGGAAAATATAGGAAAATGTGGGGCTTGGGTGGAAGACAAACACCCAGAAAATATGGAAAAAATATGGGGAATCCTTTTATTGGTGTGTATTTGTTTGTGTGTTTGTGGGCCCCTTCATAGTTGCCCGCGTAGTTACGCGCCCTCGTCTCCAATGTGGCGTGTCGGGCTGGCGGCCCGCGGAAGCCGCGGCGCAGTGTCGCAGAGCCATCTTGCGTGAGGCCCGCTGGGTTTCGTCGCCGCTCGGCTGGGGGCAGGTCACCCGCCGGGGCGAGAAGACGATCGCTCCTCGCGCCTCGCGGTCTGAGCCCAGAGGCCCGTCCCCCCCTCCCTGGGGCGGGGGTGGGTGGGGGCGGAGGTCTTGCGGGGGCAGTCGATCGCGCTCCGCGCCTCCCGCGAGGCGCGAGGTCAGGTCGCCCAGGCGCTCGCTGCCGCCTGTGCTGCGCCCCACTTGGCGGCGCAGTCCGGATCCCCCTTCCCCGCCGATCAGCGATTCTCGGAGGTGGATAGACCTCCTACCCTGACACGTCGATTAAGGAATTGGCCGTTTTCGGTTCGCGAGAGGGCGTCCGGCCGTCATGGCCGTCATTTCTGCGGGTCCAGGTCGGTCGGTTTCGGTCCCAGGCCGTTTTCATGAATGGGAGGTTTACTAAGGGGAGAATTGCCCACCGCCGAGATTCAGGCCGCTGGATGGGCGGCGGGGGTAGAGGTCGGAGTCCTTCGCGCACGCAGCGCAAACCCGGATCCCACCCCTGGCCCCCATCGGTTCAGGAGAGTCGATGGTTAGCCGGGGCAGGGTTCGGATGTGGTCACCTACCCACGCCGCCGCTGCCCCAGCCACTTCATCGTCGGGGCCCTCTCGGCAAGGGAGGGAGGAAGCCCCCCCCCCCGACCCCCCCCCCCCCACACCTGGCGTCTGCTGAACGGTCCAGGGCGTTCACGAAGCAGTTGCCCTGCACGCTTCGGTTCCCTCCTCTTGGCCAAACGGCTTCGCCTGTCGTGGTGCTCACTAGGAGGGGTCTTCTCCTGCCCTCCTCCTCCTCCTCCTCCTCCTCCTCCTCCTCCTCCTCCTCCTCCTCCTCCTCCTCCTCCTCCTCTCCCTCCTCCGCCTCCTCCTCCTCCTTCTCCTCCTCCTCCTCCTCCAGCCCACACGGCGGCCGAGTGGGCCCGATTCGCTCCGCCCTGCTGGAGTTGAGCCCGTCGGCCGCTCGCTCGGGGGCCCAGTTGGCACCGACGCCGAATGAGCTCAGGAGAGGGATGCCTGCCGGGGCGCGCCGATCACTGCGCTTTTCGCGAGTCGCGGCCTGGGCTGGGGAGCTGCCCTTCACCGGGTGCGGCGGCGCGAGGGCGCGAGGATGACCGCGGCGAACCGCGCGTGACGCGTCGCAGAGCGCGATGCGCGAAGTTTGGTAACCTACTCTGGGGTTCTTGATCAGCGTGGGGGGGGTACCCCCCCGACGAGGATCCACCTCGCCTCGTCGTCGCGCCGCGACGGGGGTCGGAGCGGGTCGATGTGGGGCTGTCGGCGGGGGTGGCGCCCCCCCGACGCTCATTAGGAAACCCGGAGTGCAGTCAAGATGCCGCAACAATGACAACCTGGGGTTCCACCGGGGATCCCGTTCTCGGGCCATTCCTTCGGTCCAGGTCGGGGGGCACCTCTTCCTGGCCGAGGCTCGCCGCGTCCACAAGAAAGCCCCGCCGGTCCAGAGTCAGCGCCCCCTGTGGTAGCACGATGGCCTGCAGGGCCCCCCTGGGTGGTGCTGCACCGTGGCCCGCCGCGGCTTGCCGCCTGCGCTCGGGCCGCCGCGGCCCGCCCACCGCCCGCGCTCGGCCCGGCAGGCCGCGGAGCGCGACAGGAGTGCAGTCAAGATGCCGCAACAATGACAACCTGGGGTTCCACCGGGGATCCCGTTCTCGGGCCATTCCTTCGGTCCAGGTCGGGGGGCACCTCTTCCTGGCCGAGGCTCGCCGCGTCCACAAGAAAGCCCCGCCGGTCCAGAGTCAGCGCCCCCTGTGGTAGCACGATGGCCTGCAGGGCCCCCCTGGGTGGTGCTGCACCGTGGCCCGCCGCGGCTTGCCGCCTGCGCTCGGGCCGCCGCGGCCCGCCCACCGCCCGCGCTCGGCCCGGCAGGCCGCGGAGCGCGACAGCGCCGAGTCGCGTGCCGTGCTGGAGGACTGGCAGAAGCGCCACGAGGAGTCGAGACCTGCAGAAGCGGCCGGAAAGCCCGTCGGGGCGCACGCGGCTGCGCGCACGAGGGACCCTTGGCCGGAGTGGCCTTTGGGTACGCGCCCATCGGGGCCCCCCGATCGCCGAACGCGAGGGGCAGTGGCGTCTGGCGCTCTCGGGTGGTTGCCCCCCGCGGCCCCCAGAACGCCGCGCAACGAAAGGCCACTCCTGCCCAGGGCCATTCCTGCGTGTGGCCGACGCGCAGCACGGGGATCCGCCTTTCCCCTCTGGCCGACCCGGGGTCGGCAGCCGCGTGCGGCTGATGCCCTCTTAAGCCGCCCTCCCGCGGGCCTGGGTCCGGGAGCCACTCGGCGGCCCGCGGGGCTGCGCGGCACAGCCCTGGCCGACCCGGGGTTGCGTTGACCTCCATGGTTACTCCAGATTTCGTGATAAAAGGGAGGGGGTCTGGACCCTCCAAGACAAGCCATTTCAGACCTCCCCCGTGGGAGAACCCTCCAAAACATCGTCCCCAGACCCCCCCAGGCCCTCCAAGACAGCTTGGAAGAGACCCCCCCCCGAAATGAGACCCCCCTCCCTTTATTACGAAATCTGGAGTAGTGCTCTGGACGCCCGAAATGGGTACGGAAAGAACGGGTACGATGCCCAACAGCAGTTCCTGTTCGTTTCGGACAGGACTCGCTGTCCGCGCCGCCACGGCCTGTGTCCATCTGAGACAGAAGGCCGCTTGCCCAACAGCGGCCGTCGTTGGTTTGTGACAGCATTTGTTGTTGGGCATTGTACCCATTCTTTCCGTACCCATTTCGGGCGTCCAAAAGTGCGTCCCCAAGCCCGTCTCCACCACCCTGCGACCCAGACCCCCTCTCCGTCCACAGCTTCCCACTCATCCACACCTTTATCTGGCTAGCCATTTTATACTTGGACACTGCACCCGTATGTCGTGATGCATCAATATAGCTAGTTTTCCTGTCTGTCCGTCTGTCTGTCTGTCTGTTTGTCTGTCTGTCTGTCTGTCTGTCTGTTTGTGTCTGCCTGTCTGTGTGCCTGTCTGTCTGTGTGTCTGCCTGTGTGTCTGTCTCGCTCTCTCGCTCTCTCTCTCTCTCTCTGCCTCCCTCCCTCCCTCTCTCTTTCTCTATCTCTCCATCCTTCCTCTCGTCCTCTCTCTATCATTAGTTGTGTTTCGTTATCTCTCTCTATATAGATCTATATATATATGTATATATATATCTATATAGATATAGATCTATCTATATATATATACATATATATATATCGATATATCAATATGTCTCTCTATATATATACACCGATATATATGTATGTCCATCTATCTATCTGTGAATATGTATGACTATATCTATATATACATATATATATATCCATATATACATTTATATATAGCTATATACATATATATCTATATACCGATATATATGTACATGTATATATATATGTATATATATATTTACCTATGTATATATCTATATATATATCCATATATCTATATATATAGATATCTATATATATATCTCTATATATCTATTTATATATCTAACTATGTATATATATATATCTATCTATCTGTCTATCTATCTATATATCTATCTATATATCTATCTAGCTATATATCTATATATCTATCGATCTATCTATCTACATTTATATACATATATATATATATATGTATATCTATATATGTGTATATATCTAGCTATCTTTCTATCTATCTATCTATCGATCTATATACACAGATTAGCGCACACATGCACAATTGAAGAGGAAGGAAGAGTCCACACACCAGCTCTCGACGCCAACAAGGCCCTGGGCGGGACAGAGCGCTAGCGGCGTCGGAGCGCACACCACGTCTCATGAAGCACCCATTGGGCACTTTTTTGTGTTATGTGTTGTTGTTGTGTTGTTGTTCTCTCTCTCTCTCTCTCTCTCACTTATCCATCATCCCTGTCTTCCCACACCGTCATCCTCCCTTCCTTCCTTGTCTCTCTTCCTTTACTCCTCCCTTCTCGCTTTCTCACATCCCTTCCTCCTTTGCCCCGCCCTCATGTTTGCTCTTCCCCTCCACATCTCACATGCTCTCCCTTCTCCTTCCCCCTCTCTTTCTTCTCCGCCCCCTTTCCGCCGCCCCTTCTGATGAAACTCCTCTTCCACCTATTTCTCCACCCCCGCCTCCGCCTCCCTCTCCTTCTCCTCCGCTCCTCATACCCTCCCTGCTCGTCCTCGTCCTCCTCCTCCTGCTCCTCCTCCTCCTCCTCCTGAGGAGGAGGAGCAGCAGCAGCAGGCGGTGGCAGGGAGGAGGAGGGGAGGGGGAGGACGAGGGGGGGAAGGGTCAGGAGGACGTGGAGGATGAGGAGGGGGGGCGTGGACATCCATCTCCCCCGATCCTTCCTGCCATCGCACCCCCAGCCAACCCCCCTTTCAAGTCCGCTGCCCCGCCACCAGACCCGTGGTAGGCCTGGGGTCCGCGGGGGCCAGACTTGTCGGCCGGAGGTCCTTGCCCGCCACGACGTTTTGGCGAGCCCCATTTCGAGCATCGGATCGACTACAAAACTGAGATTCCCCAAACTTGTTGTTCTCGTCGACAAGGAAAAGACGTACGCATGATGTTCGTAGGCCTACGAGCATCATGCGCAATTTTCGCAGGCTCGACGAACCCATCGAGCTTGATGCAAATCAAATCTCCAGTCGATCCCCTGCTCGACCCTTGGCGTCGCCTGGGGAGCAGCCCCCCGCCCCCCGCAGGAGGCCACCAGCGCCTGCGAGAGCTTCGAGGGCGAGCTCGCGTCGCTGCGCACCCAGCGCGCGGGGGCCCCGGCAGCTCCGCTCCGAGCGGCCCGGAGAGCGCCCGCCGGGCCCCAGCCTCAACCGTGAGGCCCGCACACCAACTGCCATTGGAAACTTCCTCCTCCTCCTGCTCCTCCTCCTCCTCCTCCTCCTCCTCCTCGCTCCTTCTCCCTTTGCTCCTCCTCCTCGCTCCTCCTCCTCCTCCTCCTCCTCCCTCCTCCTCCTCCTCCTCCTCACTCTTCTCCTCCTCCTCTTTCTCCTCCCCCTGTTCCTCCTCCTCCCTCCTTTTCCCCCACCTCCCTCATTCTCCTCCCCCCTCCACATCTCCTCCTCCTGCTCCTTCTCCTCCTCCCCACTTCCCTCATTCTCCTCATCCTCCTCCTCCTCCCACCCGACCTCTCCTGATCCTCCTGACTCCCCTCCTCCTCCTCTCCTCCTCCTCCTCCTCCTCCTCCTCCTCCTCCTCTCCTCCTCCTCCTCCTCCTCCTCCTCCTCATCCTCCTCCTTTGCTCCTCCTCCTCTCCCCTCGCTCCTCCTCCTCTCCTCCTCCTCCTCCTCCTCCTCCTCCTCCTCTCCTCCTCCTCCTCCTCCTCCTCCTCCTCCTCCTCCTCCTCCTCCTCCTCCTGCTCCTCGGGCGGGCCCAGGACCAGGGCAAAAATCGCTTCAGACCGTCCGAGAACGCTCCTCGGAGCTCAGAGGACGACGAAGAGGTGCCAATGCCGCTGCTCGTCCTGGGAGGCCCTCGTCGCCACGGCTGGATTCTTTTCGCGACTCTGGCCAGCGCGCGCCCCGGGAGCATCGAAGAAGAACAAAAACGCCATAGACATAACTGTTCGACGCTGTGCGCGGACTTCTCGGATCCGCGCCGGGTGCCCCCTGGCGGCGCGTCCGGCGCAGCCCCTGGCGCGCTCCGCGCGCCAGGGAGGGGGCCAGCGCAAAATCCGCGCGGAGCGCCAAAAGTTTATGCTCATGCTGTTGTTTCTCCTTCTATGGATTCCTGAAGAATGCAACCAGAATCTCGTGAATCATTATTTTCGAGATTCTCGTTGGCGTGCGCCCTGGGAGAGGTCTGGGGAGTAGCGGTATCGCCACTTCTGTGCTCCGCCAAGAGCGTTCCAGACGCCCTGGAACGGCCGCGGCACCCGACATTTCCTCCAGAAGCGGCCACGGCACCCAGTCCGAGGTTGCCTCCGTTCTGGCTGCGTCTGGGTCACAGAATGACGCCGCGATCAAATAAGGAAATCCGCTGGACGTTTGGAGCAGCAGCAGGCAGCGACAGCTCGATGCCTCCGAAGGGCGAGTGGAGCGGGCAGGTCGGAGCGTCGCGTCGCCCCGCATCGCCGATGCATCGGCGATGCGGCGCGATCTGGAGCCAGATTCGCAAGGGGTGCCGATTGCTCTCGCTCCGCGGGGCTGGACGCGCAGAGCGCGGAAAGGAAAGTCATCGAGAACAGGAGAGCCCGTAACCCAAATAGCACGATGAAGACGTGGCCTCACTGAGGTTCCCGTCTTCGCATGAGGGCGGCTTGGCCTGATACATCTGCAAAAAAGACCCCTTTATCCCTGATGCGTGAGGCCCTCCTAGCTTAGGTCCCCTCCCAAAAGGTTCGTGGTACTTGTATTGCTGACCATAAAGTTTTGGGTTTTGCAGGGCTTCTTGGGGGCCTTCCGACCCCCCTCATCGCAACGCGATCTCAGAGATCTGACCCCTTCCCGGGGGCCGGCTTCTCACCCTGAGTCTTTCGTGGACGGCCGCAGGGCTTGACAAGGGCCCCCGTCAGTTGCCGAAAATTGCCAAACGCATCGCGTCGTGCTGTTTGTCCCGCGGAGGAGTCAGGACAGTCCCCCCTTTCGGTTCCCTTCATCGGCCACGGCCCCGCTTGGGCGGCTCCCAGCAAAGGATGCAACGGCTGGGAGATCAAATTAAGCAGTCGCGGTGGTATTGGTATATCCGTAGTGGAACGCGGGCTTACTCAGGTACCGTCCCGCGTAATTATCCACAATCTCCGCGCAATCCGGCTTCATCGATCTGAGCCATGGACCTACTCTGGCTAATCCTTTTTCAGGGCCTCTAAATCATAGAGGGCTTTCTGGGCCCTTACAGTTCCACCACGGCATCCCACGAGTTGCCTCCCAACCCTCTGGTGGCCACGATGGGGTGATGGCTACAGGGGAGTTGATATCATGGCCAGGGCCATGATATCTCCCAGGATTCCATGGCCCCCTCTTCTTCTCTGAACACGTCTCTCGGCCCCCCCCCCTCGTCCGCGCACATGCCTCGGACCATGATTTGCGAGCACCCCTTGGACTGGTAAGGCTTCGGGTTGCGCACAGGCAGCCCCCGTAGTCCCAGCTGACCTCAGCAGGCCCCGCGAGCAGTCCTGGGCGGCCTCAGCGCCCCCACTCTGGGGCGCGGAGCGCCCCAGGGGCGCCGCCAGAGGCGGCGCCAGGATGTCGAGACAGGCCCAGACCACTCGTTGGGCCTGTTGAGGCCAACTGGGACTGCTTGGGGGACTGTCTGCGCGCACTCCGAAGCCTTGCCATCTCGGGCGCTCCCCTCGCAGGGTCCATTCCGATCCGATCGATGCGGCTCGACGCCGATTCTGGCCGATCCGATCCGATTCGACTTTGATACTTTGGCAGTCTGATGCGGCACAATGTTTGCATGGCGCCGCCGTGCATCCGAGCGCAGCCGATCGGGTCTGATTCCGATTCCGTGCCGATGCGGCCCGAGCAGACGCGGGCTCCGGTCCCATCCGATGTCCCCCGAGTCGACGCGGACTGCTCCTGCATGGTGCGTGAACCTGTTCTGCACGAGTGATTGCAAGCATCGCATTGGTTGAGATCAGGACGACAGGGTTGGCTGACGGCGGCGACGAGGGCTGCAACTGATACGACGGTGATGGTGGCGGCGATGGCAATCAGGATCGTTGAACCGACCCCATATCCGCGTCCCCCGTCCCCATCCCGAGCCCCACGATCTCAGCACCCTAATCGGGGAGATCCCCCTCGAAACCCGAAGTGAACAGCTTATCACATCCTCATCCAGGGGGGTAAATCGGCCAGTGGGGCCCAGGCCACACCAGTGTGGACAGGGGTCGCTTAGACCATGCTCAGGCAGAGCCTCTTCCCAGACCGCCGACGCTATGATTCTTTCACTCCGTCGACCCTCGAGGTTTCGACCCCTTCCCAGGGACCGGTTTCTCGTCCCGAGTCGTCGTTTGGCGGTCCCGAGGGCCGGGAAGGGCACCCAGAGGCCGAAGACAAGGAACAATTTCCCGTCGCGATTTTTTTGTCATCACCCGAGGGGGTCTGGGTTTCAGTCGGGCGTGTCCCCCTGCAGGGGGGATTTTCGACGAAAAGCAAAAGTACCCCAAAAGTATTCAAAACAGGTGCCCAAAGATACCCAAAAAGTGGTACCCAGACTTTTTACCTAACAGCGAAGACTGATAGGTTTCTAGTTGACTCAAAAGAGCTCACAGATCACTCCACAGGGGGGTCCGGGCAGGTGTTGGGGCGTTTCCGGGCGGCATGAGCCGGGCTCGTTTTTCACCAACAGTCACACACTTCGTGCTCTTCGCCTTCCCAGAACTCCATTCCCAGGCCACATTCTGGGGGGCCGGATGCAACAGTCACACACAAAGTGCTCTTCGACATCCCAGAACGCCATTCCCGGGCCACATTCTGGGGGGCCGGATGCAACAGTCACACACTTCGTGCTCTTCGAGTTCCCAGAACGCCATTCCCGGGCCACATTTTGGATGCCCGGAGCCAACTGTAGGCCACTTCGTGCTCTTCGAGTTCCCAGAACTCCATTCCCGGGCCACATTTTGAATGCCCGGAGCCAACTGTAGGCCACTTCGTGCTCTTCGAGTTCCCAGAACTCCATTCCCGGGCCACATTTTGAATGCCCGTAGCCAACTGTAGGCAACTTCGTGCTCTTCGACTTCCCAAAACTCCCATTCCTGGGCTACATTTTCAGCAGGGGCAAGAGCACGACGAGGGGGAGGACGAGCAAGACCAGGAGGACGAGGACGAGCAGGAGCAGGACGAGGAGCAGGAGAAGCAGGAGAAGAAGGACGAGCAGGAGGAGGAGGAGGACGAGCAGGAGGAGGAGGACGACCAGGAGGAGGAGGACGACCAGGAAGAGGAGGAGGAGGAGGAGGAGGGGAGGGGGAGGAGTACCAGGATGAGGAGGAGGAGGAGGAGGTGTGTGTGAATCCCCCTACTTTCCTCCTATCTTGCTCATATCCATCGCCCCTCTTGGCTCGGATGACAGGTACTCGATACTTGGAGGTACGTTGGGTAAAACCATCGTCCCTCATCGTCTACCGACGGACACTCGGGGGTGGGGTCGGTCCATTGGTCCTCCTCACCCTCACACAGGTTATCAGCCTTCTCTTTTATATCCGACATCGCGTCCAACCTGCGCCCCGACCTGACGACATCGGACTAGTTATGCGAGATGACGGCACGACACCAGTCGTCCGTCCTCCCGCATGATGAGTCGTCGCCGTCAGTCGCGCGCAACTTGGATGCTGATATGTCCGATATTCTAGGAGTTTCCCCCAATTTTGCGGCCCGCATGGCCATCTCTCCAGGAACCGACGGATTGGACGAAGCTATGCCTCCACCCAGTGCAGCGCAGTCAATGCAGCGGGAAACCGCAGCAATGCCAGCGTTGCCCACCCAGGCGGCACTTCAGCTCCACGCTATGCAAGCTGAGTTGCAACAGCTTCGTGCCTTGCATGCTCATAGCGTTTCCGCACCCCCACTTCCTATTGGAGATCAGACCCCCCTACAGCAGCGATTCTTACACGCCGCTCCAGGGCTCACGCCTCAATTCCCCACCCTTCATACCACATCTGACGTCCCTCCCGCAGCACTGCACCAGTCAGCGCGGCGGGAAACCGCAGCCCCGCCACAAACAGCGCAGCGGGCCACCGCAGCACCGTCCCAGACAGTGCAGCGGGATACCGCAGCTCCACACATGCCTACACCTTCCTCCCCTCCGAGAGAGAGAGGCACAGGCACACGAAGGTGGGGCCATGGGACGCCCGAACAAACAGGGATTGAACAGGGACAGGTTTATGAGCGAGTCCGTGAATTCGAAAACCGTACTTCTGACCATGGCCCTAGTCGCCGTGCTCATTCTAAGAGCCAAGCTCCCAGGCGTGGCCCCGAACAGTACATTATTCGAGACGATCGCGGCAGTAGGAGTCCATCTGTCCGGGGGGTTCGTATTAGGCCCCATAGTTCCCCAGCCGCAAACCGACATAGGGAGGCTCTGCCAATGCAAGACATGGCTGAGCTACGAGATCACGTGCACACATACGTTGAATATCAAACTAGCCTCGTCCACAAGGCTGTGGCCTCTGATACCGCCGTCCTCCGGAGTGACCTCCAACAGGGTCTTTCGATCCTGGACGCTGCCGTCCAAGAGGACCGTCGGATCATGCAACAGCTGATGCAGCGTCTCGATACACAACGAGATCGCGAGACTAACGAACTTGTGGCCGTCAAGTCCGACTTCGATCGACTTGAAGCTAGCGTCATTCAGATTCGTCAACACAACGATGAACGTGCACGCATTCTTCGCGAAGAGCTGCGAGAAGTCGCGGGCACAGCTTCAGGTGCCTTCGGAGCGCCTTCCACCGCACTACAAGGTCATATTGCCACGATCCGTGGTGAAACGGAAGCTGCAGCACGTGAGCTGCACGATTATACACGCTCCGTTCAGCAAGATTTGTATGGCAAGTTATGTGAGGCCGAGAACGCTTTCCAAGCTCAACTCTCTTCCTGTCAGGTTCAACATGTACCACAGCTTCTATCCAGAGTCCACACTCTCGAGCAGACCGTAGCTGAGCTGCAGGTCGCACGGGCTCATACTGCGCAGGTGAGTCCCACTGCTACGGTGACCAACCCCGACGTGACGGCAGCTGTTCTACAGACCGTCCGAGCGGAGGTGGCCCACTTGCAAAGGCAGCTGCAGGATTCTGTGGCCGAGAGGGATGCCGAGTCAGCACGCGCGAATGCGCGCCTGGATCAAATGAACGCTGAGATGGCTCGTCTTGCTAACGAGAATGTTGACCTGCGTACTCTAATTGTCAATCTTACTACCCACAATAAGGATGACGTTCGATTCCTCACAGACACTCAGAAACATCAACACGCTGAATGGGAAGTATTGTCTGATTGTGTCGCAAAACTGCAAGCAGACAACACCACGCTTGAGCAAACAATACAAGATCACATCGCGGACGCAGCCAAACATACACCTGATACCGGCTATCGCCGCCCCTCCCCTGACGCCGCTGCTCGCGATGCGGGGGGTTCTACTGGGGCCGCTTCCAAGCCGACACTTCCTCAGGCAGGAACTGGTGCTGACGAGCAGCGGGGAACCGCAGCCCAGCCTTCTGCCCCTGAGACAGCTGCAGACAATGCTAGCTTTCGAACACACTCTCCCATTAATATAGGTACACTCGGCTCCAACGTTGCGCAATCCCCGTATAATGCTGGCGGGTCACTACTTCCTGCCACAGTCAAAGAAAGTGACCGTGTTCGGGTCCCAGGCTTCCCTAAGATCACAGGAGTCGCCGATTGGATGAACGGAGTCCGCAAGGGTTTCAGAAACGCCTCTGGACGCCCAGCTCAGGCGTACGCCTTCATCATGGTAGCGGAGAACCCTGAGATGACTTTTGAGGATCTCGCCGACAGCGGCGACTTCGAGAGCCTCGACTGTAAGTTAGCTGACGCTCTTCTCGAGATCCTCCCACATGAGTTAAGATTGCAAATGAAGCTGTTAGAGGACGTTGAACACAAAGCCAAGCGCATGCTTAAAGGACGTCAGGTATATCAGAAGATTATCCGTTCATTTGACGTCACCGTTGCCGAGGATCACCTTCACGACTTTGATCGCATTAAGAATCTACGCATGCACGGAGACGATCTCCAGCGTTTCATCGTCGAATGGGATCGATTACTATTGGCTCTTAACAAACTACCCGAGATGTACATCATGGAATCCCTCTTTCGTACTCAGGTTCAGAGACATCCTTGGATGAAAGAAGACATGAGCAAATACAACAAAGCCAGGGCTGGAGCCAAAGATGAGAACGGAGAGGAGATCAAGACATACAATTGGCTCCATCAAAGAGTTTACGACGTTCTTGATTTACACAAGCTACAGAAGAATCAATACAGCATGCAAAAAGAATCGCGGGACACCGTTGCCCCTGCCAAGACTAAGACCAAACAATCAAGCCGCAACTCACATTGCGTCCCTTTCTTCAAGGGCAAAGGGTGTCCCCGCCCAGATACATGTAAGTTTTTGCACACTGCTGAAAAGAAACCGCCGCCCAGACGCCACCCGTCATCTCGTGATCCTCCCAGGAATCGCCAATCATCTCAACATCGTAGAGACGCTCGAGGCAGCGCCTCTGGCGCGGCTACTTCGAGGCCTCCGGCTGCCAGGTATTTTTGCTACGATTTCGCAAAGGGTAATATGTGTCAGCGCACTGGTTGCAACCGGCACCACGTGCATCCTTGCGTCTTCTATCAGAAGGGCAATTGCACCAACGGGGATACCTGCAAATTTGCCCACTATAAAAATGGCTTCAAGACGCCGCCTCGCAGCCCCAGCAGGCCCAGAAGCGAACAGAGGTTCCCCTCCCGAAGCCCAGGTGGTAGACGCTGGTCGCAGAGATCACGATCTTTCACCAGGAGTCCGGGGGGCAGGGCTTACTCCAGGAGTCCGGGGGGCAACCGTCGTTTCTCAACGAACACTCGACAGCCCTCCAAGAGCCCAGGTGGCACTCGCTGGTCCCAGAAGGACTCGCGATCGCCGTCTCGTTCGTCTCAGCGGCAAGGCCGATCACGTAGTCCAGGCGGTACAAGATGGTCTCAGAGAGATTCACGATCTGGCTCCCGTTCCAGTCGGACATCGCAGTCCAGTCAACGACAGCGCTCTCCCGCTCGGAACACCAACCGAGTGTACGTGATACGCGAGAAGATCCTCGCAGTTTCACCTACACATGGTATCTCAAAGGCCCAGATTCTCAAGACCAAACCGCCTGCGACGACATCGACACCAAAACTAAAGGTTCGCTGGAACCTTGCTGCTACCGATATCGACTTTTTCACGGTTCGACGTAAGATGAGACCGTATCGGGAGTCACCAAACAAAGGCGGTGCTGTCCACGTTCCAGATCCAATACCCGATTGGTGGTGGATCCGTTCTCAGGCTCATCTGACACGCGCCCAGGAGAATGCATTCGCCCTCATACGGAGGCTGGACGACGACGAGGACATCCACTTCGATTATTGCTACGTCGCAATTCCACAGGAGGACGTGCTGCTCCACACATATGCCACGGCGCAGCAGGCAACTGCAGCACCAGAGCAGCAGGAAACTGCAGCTTCGTCGCGGCAGGAAACTGCAGCCAGCGCCCCTCCAACAAAGGACACGGTAGCAATATCGCGTTCTTTCGTCCTTGATAGCGGTTCGGCATTACACATTTCAGATAAAGCCGACATGACAGAATCCGAGAAAAAGGGCATTCGCATTGGACGAGAACACATTTTGGAAACCGCCAATGGCGAGAGAATCGTCAACCAACATGTACGTGTCAAAATCCCAGCACTCGGCATCGAGAAAGACACCCTGGTCATGGATAATTGCCCGTCCGTTTGGTCCATGGGTCGTCTTGTCGAGGAAGATGATTGGGATATACATTGGAACAGAAGAATTGGATGCGTACTAACACCCCCACATGGCCAGCCTAAACAGGCTGTGGTACATAACTTTATTCCACAGATCAATATCGACCACATGCATGATGCTCCGCCACCTCCACCGACCCCCTTGTATTCCGCGAGGCGACACACGAAGGAATGCCCACGCCGACGCGTCAGGACATCATGCTGCGGAGTGATCCTGCCACAGTGGAAAAGCATGTCTCACAGGGACTGTGGTCGTGGTCGCTTTCAGACCTTTCCCATCGACCCCGCAGAGGAGACCCCCACTAAAGGCCCATGCTGGTGTTACACCCTCGAGGTTCTAAATAAACCCTCGTGCAGCGGTGACCCGCAGCAGGGCCCTGAGTGCGCTCTCCCTGTCGTCGAGAGACCGAGCATTGACCCCAGTCATTACTTGACTCATTCTCCCAAACACCCAGATTGTGAGATATGCGCTCGAGCTTTGATTCGCAACAAGCCTTGCAAAAGAAAACATAAGATGCGTTCAGATCTCGAGAAAAACGAAGATGATTCTACTTATGAGGCGTTCGTACCGAAGAAATTTGGAGATTCCTTGACAGCAGATCATATCATTATTGGAGATGATGAGGCCACTGGCAGGCTGAAGGAAAGGTGTGCTCTTGTTGTCCTAGACAAGCACACGGGCACCATGATGGCCTATCCAGCATTGCACAAGGATGCCGAAACCACCAAACTTAGTCTGACGAAATTTGTCGCCCCCAATGATGAGGTTAAACATATTTATACCGACAATTCCAAAGAACTCATCAAAGCATGTGCCACACTTGGCTGGCGCCATGATACCAGCACGCCACACCGACCTCAGACTAACGGGACTGTAGAGCGTGCTGTGCAGCGCGTGGTCAAAGGCACAAAGGCTGTCCTTATGGCTTCTGGTCTGGGACATGAATGGTGGTGCGAGGCTATGCAATGTTTCTGTAATGCCACCAACTTCTCTCTGTCTACTACCGGTACCGCATCTTCCGATCCAAATAAGGCGGAACTTACGCCATATGAGATTCGCTTCGGAGAGTCATTCAATGGACGTACAGTACCCTTTGGCTCCAAAGTATATTGGAAATGCCTGTACCCGGAACTCAACACAGATAGTGATGGCAAGAAATTCACGAAGACGACACGCGAGGGATTGTTCATGGGTTATCATATGCATGCTGGCGGACGATGGTCTGGAGATTACCTAGTCGTCGACACCGCCACATATGCCAAATACCCAGACAGCACCCATTGTCACGTTCATCGTGTCAAAGATATCGTCGTACCAGCTAAACTTGAGTTCCCAGTCGCTGACGGCGTTCTTACCCATCATAACCCGCCCATGCACGAGTCCATTGCAGATGAGGCCAAAATACCTCTCGGCGACTGCTTGGACCCCATGCGCAACGATGCCCCACGACTCAGCAACTACCCTGTGGACTGGGACGACCCTGCTCATGCGCCGATGCAGGGGGAAACCTCAGCCGTCGCAGAGGCAGAATTACCAACCGCCCCTGCGGCAACTCCAGACTATTGGGAAGTACGTGATGCTACGATTCTTCGTCACATATGTACCCCACGTTTGTAGTTGTTTATCCCTACGGACGCCCCAGAAGGGCTACCGGTACCATTGGAAAAGTTCGATGTAATTCGTGAATTTGAAACTACATCGACATTCCAGGGACAGGACAAGTTCAGAGACACATGGGATGGCGTCAGTGAGAGCGATCATCGAGCCCTGGGAGAACCCTGGACAGGCACCGTGCGATTTTACTATGCTCCAGAATACACTTCCGATGGCAAAATTAAATCAATGGGACGTGATACCAAAATACAGAAAACTACTAGGCCCGATCACTGTCTCGTGGAGTACTGGAAGTGTCTTTCTGGTCGCCAGCGCGATCGCGAACGTGCATTCGGTAAGCTGGTTTCCGAAGCTCGTGCTCGCCGACATGAGGCAACTCTGAAGACCTGGTCTCGTCAGGATAACAACGCCAAAACACTTAGAACAACACGCTCGGATGGACCGAAATGGGACCGTGTCGAGCGTCGAATCACTCTTGACACGCACACCGGAGACACGATCCGAGATGAACAAGTCAA
The DNA here is from genome assembly GCA_963575745.1 of Prorocentrum cordatum. NCBI lineage: Eukaryota > Dinophyceae > Prorocentrales > Prorocentraceae > Prorocentrum > Prorocentrum cordatum. Next base: position 57,544 of record CAUYUJ010020805.1, on the reverse strand, counting down.
GGGCGTCACAGACAAAACTATTTTGTACGCCCCTGTCCCTGGTGGTCCCCGAGACATTACTACGGTGCTGTATTATTTACCCGATAATGAGCACCGGGAAACCAGTGCATCGTCATCATCGCCGGCTAGAGCTGCAGTGGCGATCGCATCACCGACAAACATTGAACACGATGGTCCATCATTCGGTGCTTTGAATCCACTTTGTCTCACACTGAAACCGACCTTCGCGCAGTTTGTCCGGCAGAGAGAGGTTTCTGGTTTTGTTGATGCTCCTATCATGGCCGTCCTTCCCAAAGACACGCCTGATCAGCCACATCGTGAGCGTCATGACACTACCTCATATGCACTGGTAACCCAGAGCCTCAATAAAAAGCAAATAGCAGCAGAACCACGCGCTCAGGCCGCTCTCCGTGGAGAATATGATCGCCTTCGCGCACAGACCACATGGATGGAAGACACCGTCGCTGAACGCGCCGATGTCAAAGCGCAGGCCATTAAGGAGGGCAAGGACATTCATTTTGCGCATTTACTCGAACTCGGAACTGTGAAGCATTCCGAACTCCCACCTGAACAGCGCAAATACAAAGGTCGCGTTGTCTGCCAGGGAAATACTATGAAAGATCAAACAGGCCTGGCAGCGGTTTTCGCTGATGCCGCATCCAGCGCATCACATATTGAGGCGTCAAAGCTCGTTGATGCTGTCGCACACATGCCCGGTTACAATGGTGGCCAGAGTGATGCACCATCAGCATACACGCAGGCGCTGTTGTACGGTGATGGCAGAATTGACCCAGTCGATACATGGATCAGCCTCCCACCGGCACGTCGACCAGCATCATGGGCTAAATACAAAGACCCAGTGTGCCGACTCCGTTTGGCTCTCTATGGTCATCCTCTTGCTGGCGTCTTTTGGGAGAGACACTGCAAGACATGCCTTGAGAGCAAAGGATTCGTTCCTATGCAAGGATGGGAATGCATTTGGACCCACCCTAAACTTGGATTGGTGCTTTCTGTATACGTCGACGACTTCAAGCTGGCCGGCCCAAAAGACAACCTAGAAGCTGGATGGAACCTCATCCGGGACAGTGGCATCAAGATCGATCCGCCCACCAAACTTGATCAATATCTCGGTTGCGGACAGGCTCCATATACAGTATCAGACATCGAGTTCAACAAACGTATGGAGACCATTCGTCCTTTACTGCCTCAAGCGCAGCGGGACACCGCAGCCTACAAAACTGCCAAAGATGTCCGTGGCGTTCGATATAATATGAGCGGGTATATTGATCAATGTATCGATCGCTACCTTGAGGTTGCTGCTACCATTCCAGACAATCCGAAAATGAAGTTCCGAGACCTACCCGTCTCCGAAACCCCTGGGATCGAGGACTCCGCCTTCACAGAAGCTGATTTTGACGACAAAGGCGTCCTCGGCCCAGAGTCGGCTAGCATTCTAATGAAAATTTTATATCTTGCAAGATGCTGTCGCTTTGATTTATTACACCCAGTCTGCATGTTGGCACGCGAGATTACCAAATGGAATCGAGCTTGCGACAAACGTCTGCATCGTCTTGTATGCTACATCAAGCACACCAAGACGCATAGCTTGCAGGGTTTCATCGGCGATTCCGCCGATAAACTTTCCATTATACTGTTTACAGACGCTTCCTATGCAGATTGCGTTTCTACGTCGAAGTCCACGACAGGCATCTTTGCCGCCATTGTGGGCCCCAACACTTTCTTCCCGATCAACGCCGTGTGTAAGAAACAAACCGTGGTTTCGCATTCCTCTACGGAATCCGAAATCGTCGCGTTGGACACGGCGCTCCGGGTTGAAGGCCTCCCCCTGCTTACCTTTTGGGAACACGTTGTACGCACGCACAAGGCCCGCGACAAAGTTGCCGCCGCCTCTCGCAAACAGCGTAAGCCACCAACGTATAAGAAGCAGGGGGAAACCCCAGCCCCTGGCACTTACGACTCTCCTCGATCCACCCTAACAACATTCGGCGAACATCCTCTACATGACCATCGCAAAGTTCATTCTGATAAGAGCCCTCCGCAGGTACAGCTTATCATAGCCGAGGACAATGAGGCTGTTATCAAAATAGTAAAGAAAGGTAGGACGGCCGCATTGCGGCACCTCCATCGCACGCATAGAATCAACCTGGATTGGATCGTGGAAGTCTGTCAACATGAACAAATACATTTGTCACACGTAGGTACTAAGGAACAAGTTGCGGACATGATGACAAAACATTTCGACTCCAAAAAGAGTAATGTTTGGGAAACACTTCTCGAGCTTGCGCTCATTCGTCCTTCGCCATCATTGAATAAGGGCATGCGTCAACATATTATGACGGAGGACGAGGGGACTACACCCAACGGTCTACCGCACTCCGCCGACCCCCCAAAACCTCCAGGATGTTCGGGCTTCTGTGAAGTTGCTCTCACTTCCAAGGACCCCTGGGGCGACGTTGGATCAGCATGTGGTAAGAGATGTGTTGGTTGCCCTAATCACGAGGGTTTACACTCATGTGGACATCATCACAGCATCACAGCCGGGTCCAACGCTTCGCGTTCGGCACGGACCAAGTCCCCGCGACAACGCCGCAAGTCTCCTCAGAAGAGTCCGACCCGGGCCAAGATAGACCCGGGACCGACCCGGGCTAAGAGCCCGACCCGAACTAGGCGTAAGGTTGATACAGGTCACCGTTTTTCGACATCGTTTTCCCCTGATCCATCCTCTTCTTCACCATTACGCACTCTTGTCATACGAGATGTTATGCATAACCGCAGCGTTTCTTCCCAAGCGGAGGAAACTCCGGCCGCCCCGCCCGGCCCCGGCGCGGTAGGCGGCTCAAACACACAGTTGCAGGATCGGTCTCGTTCCCCCCCCAGCAGCATGCAGCGGGGCACCGCATCGAGCTCAGGGGGTAACCCTATCGCTCCACGCGGAGGGCAACCCCCGCTAGAGGGCGGCGATGACCAGGACGTTGACATGGTTGACATCACGGTAGGGACACTACGTTTCAATCGTGCCTTTCCGATGATCCAGCGCCCAGCCTGCACTCTTCCTCCAGACGGACCAATCATTCGACCCACTGTTGGAGCTGCGTTCGATACTCAGCTACCGTGGGCAGGCCCTAATAAGTTCCCGATAGCTTTTACTCAGGCACCAGAGGGCTCTGGCGTTTGCTTCCTTGAATGCTCACGCAAAGACCTTCGTAACGCCGTCGAGATGGATGTTGAGATTTCGATGCAAAATTTGTTGCAGGAGACGACACTCCCTTGGGTTTCATTCTTTGCTGTTCTGCATTCGTATGTAGCCAAGGCTTGCCTCGACCAGGATATGAGTGACCAATTGGAGAGCATCGTTCAACACTTCAACTGGCTTCGCACCGAGGCTCTCGGCCGTGCAGCGGGAGACCGCAGCATAGCAGCGGGAGACCGCAGCGAGCCACCGTTGATGCCATCTCTTGAGTGCCTCTCACACGCCGCCACGTCCTTGTGGAAAGGACTCCAAGGTGCATGGCCTACAGTTGGATCCACCGCCATTGGTGGATGGGTGAGCCCTTCTCTTGACGACACATATAACATGTACAAAAAGGAGCATCGCCCATTAGGTCTAGACAGCCTTGACACGCCCAACCACGGACATAATTTTGGTGTCCAGCGGCCCTCTTCTGGATTGACACACGGAAAAGCTCTTCCACACAAGAGCGACTGCGCAGGTTCGGTTGGCTCGTTCGTGGAAAACAGCTACAACTCGTTCATCGACATCCCCGCTCGAGACCTCAACAGTGACATGAGAACGGCTTCGCCTAAACACCATGTCCAGTACATAGGAGGGGGCAGTTGTCGTTTGGACCCGCCGCGCGGATCTGGGGGCCACTTGTCTCGCCCCATTGCCATCGCTAGCCTCACCGACACAGGTAGCCATCGGTACGCAGCGGGAAACCGCAGCGGTGATGACCCCTGGCGTGAGGATCTTGAGGCGAACGAGAGTCCCGTTCGTACTAGTGGTTGGGCCCCGGGACACCAAAGGCGAAACATCTTCGGATGCCCATCACACAACCAACAGATTTTTCCTTTGTTGGCTTCCGACCCTTTGTTGGTTTGTGCCGACTCTACATCCCGCGGTGACAGTACTAACGATTTCATTGACTTCGATCACGCTAAGCATCACACGTGGACCAACGCTTCCGTGCTCAAATGCTTCGCGGATGAGAATGGCTGGATGCAGATCGCCACAGAGGATCTTGGATTATCCATTAACCATGCCCTTGGACCTACAGGCACTGCCACCCCATTCTTCTACATCTTCACCGACTCGGGACCTATGATGGGAAAAGCCAGCAAGAATTACCATACGCCTGAAGAGGCCATCAACATGCTGTGCAGTTATGATTGTATTCGCCAAGTTGGACAACCCTTCTCAACGCTACTCGTCCCAACCCCAGTGCATCAAGAGTACATGGGAGGAGCCACTCTCGCTACTCTAGCTTCCGCGGCTCGGGACTGTATCCTGGACTGGTTCTACTCCTACATTCCAGGATTCTGGGATGATCACGTCGTGCAGCCAGGCACGGATCTTCCTCAGCGCCCCGAGGGTTCGTCCGATGAAGACTACAAAGACCTGAGCCTTGTCCCAGAGCTTCAGCGCCTGGACCAGCGCGCATCGGAGAGGAAACGAATCATCATCACCAACGCTGAAAAAGGCACCACCATTGATGGTATTGATTCTTCACTCTGGAGTCTCCATCGTGATATCCTCGAAAGAATCGCCACGCTCAGAGAGATGCGCGCCCAGAATATGGACACCGCTCAAAGAAAACGCTACTTCGACATGGATGAAGCCCTATGGGACACTTGGGCCGACCTTGATGCTCATTACAAACAATTGTGGTATGAGCGTGGTGCCACTGCCACTTTCTGGTGGAACAACAATGACATCACGTTCCCAGACTACAATCAGAAAAGCGTCGATGCCCAAAGAGTGGACCTGGGTTGGGAGAGACGGGACCACCGTGCGTACCAACGCAAGTGGGAAGCACAAGAAGGATGCCTGCTCGAGATGATGCCGCATATCACTATCGGCCTTGATAGATTTTGCGACGTTGCGAACTGGTATAAACATCCTCACGTCATTGGCCCTGGCACGGCCAAAGATTGGGGCTTACCTCACCACTTCGACACCATCTCGAAAGATATGTGCATCCTTATGCAGACACGTGGTATTTCCGTGATCAACAACTCGGCATGGACACAAGCTATGGATCGCACCAAGGATGATGGATGGCACTGCCAGAAGACAGGTGCGAATTGGGCTCGCTTCGCTGCGCAATGGGTCACCTTTGCAACACTCAAGAACCTTTACGGCGTAATGAACTCTAAGCCAAGTCAGTTCTACGCTTTCAAACAGCCCGCAGTGAAGCCGCTTAATGAGCCACAATCTCATAGTTTGTCCCACATGTTGCTGATCGCGTGGCACCATCGTCAAGTACACATCCAGAGTCTATACGATCACGTTTCAGCATCAAACGTTGATCGTGCGAAGACCAATGAGTTGATGTGCATGCGTGCCGCTCATAACCTCTGCAATTGGACCAAGCAGCGGGACACCGCAGCTGTGCAACGGGAAACCGTTGCTACAGCCGCCGCCCCGCCTACCGTCGCTCCCGAGATCGCCAAAATGATCACAGCACATCTTAAGCGATCTGGTATGAAAAACGAAGACGAGACATCCACGCGCGCAACCACGGCCTTTGCTTCCAACGCAGAATCTATTCAGCAGCGTGAGGACCTTGGGATGCGCGCCGTTCTGAACCAAGAAGGTGACATTACCTTCTTGCCAGTCACAGAGGACACGACGGCTGACCCGACATATGCATTAGTGATGACTCAGGACGATTATGTCATGGCCGATCATGTTTCTCAGATGTCCAAATTATACCGAGGCCTTTTTCAGGACACTCGTAATAAATCGCTTGGACCAGACCGTAACTCTTGGATCACTGGCTACATGGAATGCACATCCGAGACCTCCTGGCGCGAGAGACACGCACGACTGTGTGCCGCCATTTACGCCGGCCTTTACCTGCTCGACCCTGACCTTATGAAGAACGGTAAAGGCGATGCCCGGCACCTCCGATTGGCGGAAGAAATGGCTCTCAACCCGGAGGCCCAGCAGTGGATGGACAACCACCCGATGACGACCGCTGAGTCCGAGGACGATGACACGGTCTTGCAACGGGAAACCGTAGCCGAAGAGACATCGTCCAAGTACGAAGTTTTGACACCACAGCGGGCATGCTACTTCTCCGGGGTCAAGAAGCGTACAGATGACATGGACAGATGGAAGACCCCACGAGAGTTAGCATTGATTGATCCCGATCATCCAAATGCCATTGTCATTTTTGATGTCGATCCACTGCTTCGCAGAACAATCCCGGACAATGTCCCCGAGAACGACCCGCGGCGCCTGACCAATGAACAGGACATTCACGTGCTCAAATACGCCGACGATCTCGTCGGCAGCCGCTGGTTCGAGGGAGCATATGAGTGGATCGCCTTGCCCCCATGGCGAGATTGCCCATACGGCCCACCTCTTCCTGATGGATGCGACTTCGGACGCTGGGAGTTTAGCAAGTTTCTCATGACGATACTCCGTCACACAAGTGGAGTGACCAACGCATATCACGATCGGCGTCTGAACATCGATTTTTCCAAGACATCCACCTTTCGAGAGTGTGCGATGAATTGCTGGCAGCGCAGCCAGCAAGAATACTACCACAGAAAGAAGGAGAAATGGGAATACCGCAAGACACCCACGAACGAGGCCGTCCTAGCATGTTGGGAAACTGAGCGTGACAATGGTGACTACATCGACTTGGCCGATTACTATTGTTACATGGCCATTCGTATGCTGCAATACCATGCAGATGGAAAGTCGCGCACAGAAGTGTTTGCACCCGTCGGCTCTGACCTCAATCCACTTACGTTTCCGTTCGGCCGCATCTTGGCCATACGAAGCACAGGTGGTCAGTCCGAGGTGCACCCATATTCCACAGCCCACAACATGGGTTGGGAGGAGTTGTCTGTTCATGACACTCCATATCTCTGGCACGCAACCGAGCTGTCTTCAGTGCGGAGCATTACCGAAGGCTCACCAAGGTCTAACCCAGGCATAATCAAAGGATTCGACAAGCGAGACCACAAGCATGGGGCAACCCGTGCCGAGGTCTTTCCCTCCGCTCATCCTTTCTCTCACTCTTGCGGCCAGAACCCCTACACCACCATACCGCCGTACGTCTTTCATTCCGCTAAGAAACAGTGTGACTTTCAGATTGACCATCAGAAATGCGCTACGGCTGGCATCACTTGGTGGAAGGGTAAACAGGGCGCGATAATGGCAGAACGCGACATCCCAGTACATTGTCTTATTCGTTGCAGGAACATCGCTACCGGCAAAATAATCTGGGGGCGCCCAGATGACGACGACCTGGCCAGACCTCCTCGTGATTCTGAGCCACGGTCCAAGTATGAGCGCTCCACAGTTTCGTGGCCATGGCAAGTGTATGGCCATGGCAATAACCCGTGGGGCGATGCGCAGCGGGTAACCGCAGCTGCACCTCCAACCCCACCTAAGCCGTCTGCTCCGACTGTGCACAAGCCCAGACCCCTGGCTCGAGGCAACGATGTGCCAAAGAAGCCTCCACCGCCTCCGCCTCCGCCTCCGACTCCACTCCAGCCAGGCCAGCCTGGGCAACGTGTTCCCAAGACACCCCAGAGGAAGGCCCCGCCACCAGAAGGCGTCGGCAGACCTCCTCCAGGAGAGTTACCGCCGCCGATCGCTCCCAACGTGTATCCTGGCCAGGTCGTGGGCGACAACAGGGTTCCACCACCGCCACCACGGCATGCGCCGCCACCAGTGGGAGCTGTACCTGGACAAGGTATTGCCAAGGCTTCGCCGCCTGTTCCGCCGCTCCCCCCAGGACCTCCACCGGCACACACTCCCATCGCTTCGGCCCCCCCGCACGTGCAGCGAGAGATCGCAGCAGAGCAGCGGGAGACCGCCGCGCCGAGAGATACAGCCGTGGAAGAAGTCTCCGAGGGAGTTGAGGGCCTCACGTTAGACCCACACAACGCGGCCGCGGCTGCTGCCCAGAAGGCCACCGAGAGGGAAGCCGCCCTTGCTAAGTCCGAGGCCGCGCTGCTGAGGACACAGAGTAGACTCGCTGATGCAATCAATGCCTTAACAGCGGCTAGAAAGGCCGTCGGGTTGGTTAACATCCGCCCTGTGGCACCTCCGATCCGAGCACATCGTGACGAGTCTGGCGACACATCCGCCCCTGACGTCTCTATACCAACTGTTATGCAGCGGGAAACCGCAGCTTCGCAGTTGACAACAGACCAGGAGCGCGAGCGTAATCGTCAGATTCACGAGCGTTACGACCAATGGTTTCTACAGGCTGCCACTGAGGGCCGCGTTAGCCACATCACGTCAGCCTGGCCGCCCATGGGTCCCCACGAGACCTATCGGATTGGAGACTACGTTCAAACAAGACAAGCTTGCTACTTTTACTCTCACCCGCCATCGAAACACTCAGATGGTTCCTGGGTTGGCGAGCGCGTTAGCCCTCATGAAGGCGAACCAATGGGATCCCTATTCGGACCCATTCGCGAGGTAGGCCAGTTCATGGGATACGTGACCGTGAAAATCGGAGATCACTGGATGAACGTTTGGGATGGCACGAAGGGCATGCTGGCGGGCAACACGCTTGCCCGCGTTGTACCTTGCCCAGACTTTGACGCCAACTCACTCCCAGATGACCTTCGCTTCGGTCCCCCAGTTAACTTTCCACCCCGTCATGCGATCATGACGCCGACCAGTGACGTCAGGGCTGTGGGAGATCTTCGTGCTCCACTGCGCCAGAGGCATACAGACGCCTCTAGTGCAGCGGGACACCGCAGCGCCCCCAGTCAACAGCCCCCAGAGGTTGAGGAGGTCGCCGACATAGATGCTCGTGAAGCTGAGCCAGGTGAATTGCTTAAATTGATCAGGAGCCCTCAGTCTTTGGACGTGCCCACTGACGATGTACCTCCGGCCCAGTCATCGCCGACAGTCGTACCAGAACCGACACCAATGGCAGTTGACCCTCCGTCGCCGACTATCACTCCACACTCGCCCGACTATCCTCCGCCGGCAGCGGAGGATCACCCTCTGGCGGCAGACGATCACAGTTCACCTACAGAGATGCCGGTCCCCACACAGGACCAGAGCTCGCCGACCGAAATCCCTGTACCAACGGATTTTCCAGAGGAAAGTTATGATGACGGCGCAGCGGGAAATCGCAGCAATGGTGACACTGTGCCACATGTTCCAGAACATGCTGATGATGACTTCCTCAAGAAGGATGACTGGTCCCCAGAGCTGAATGATATCCGCAATGAAATCGAAACAATGGAGGATAACGCGGAGAAAACTCTCACATATGGACCAGATCAGTCCGACCTACCAGACTATTTCAAAGCAGTCAAGAAAGTCCACATTGTTCGTAGATCTGGGCATCACGGTGTCGTTAACACCAAAGTGAAGCAGACCATGGAGTACACCGTTGTCTTGAACATGGACGATATCGCAAATACAACAATGACCTTCGAGTTCAACTGCGATGCACCATGGTGTCACCGTTTCCCAGACCAATGTGGACACAGAGCTTTCACAAAGTACCTTTTCCAGTGCATTGGTACTTTCCGATACAGAACCCTGGCATACGGCAGACGTTCATGGTGCGCCATGGCATACTTGAACCTCTACCAGCAGGCTGGCGACAAATTTGCACTCATCGACATTGAGAACGCCGAGGTTGTGCAGAATCATCCTGGCCTTGCTGCACTCCGCATGGGCACAGAGACCTATGTGGAGGATGAGTTCGTGAATGAGGCGCCCCACGACGGAAAGATTTCCACATTGGCTACGAAGCAAGGGGAAACCCTAGCATCGCAAGACAATGTGGAGGCTACCAAAACCGTTATTGAATCTGTCGTTGGTTCACAGTTATCACAACGCACACTCGCCACTCAAGTTCTCCAAGATGCATACCAGGCTGTCGCTGCTTCCGCCTCCGCCGAGTCTCAGGGTGCAGCGGGAAACCGCAGCGACCTTGACAAGATCTTGGACGAAGACGACGAGAAGATCTTTGCCCCACTTGAACCTGATCACCTCGATCGGGCCCGCCAAATCGTCTCTGCGCCAGGTGGGAGCGTATCTCAGGAGAATTTCGCGACCCTGCTCGCAGGGGTCGTTCAGTTCGACGAGAGCACAGGACTGGCACCTCCAGAGCTACAGACTCGCATCCCGTCTTGCGCAATTTGCAACGCTCGGATGCCAGCTGATTTGGACACGCCTGGGGCCACTCTGAAATGTGCCTTTTGCATGAGGTACGAGAACTCCAAATGGCCGGACGAAGTTGCGGCCTGGCGAGAACAGTTCGTTGCGTTTGCCGCCACTCAGCCGGATGACGTCGCCCAGCGCATCACAGCTGCCCCCATTGATACGCGTGGCTCGAAGAAGCCACAGACAGACGCTAAAGACGAGCTTCAAAACATGGGGAAGAAAGCTGACAAACGGCATCAGAAGTGGCTAGCTTGGAATTCTCCATCTCGGGAGGAGTGCGACAAGCTACGTGCAGACGCCGACGCGGACGGCATCCCGCCTGAGAATCCAAATTATCCTCCCATGTATCATCCATACATGTCTCTAGCACAGCGCTTTGCGGAGGATGATGAGTTTCGTGAGCAGATGACAACAGTTCGGACTCAGGCTGGTAGGGTTGCATGGACGTTAGAAGTTGCCACTGAGGCCGATCGCCTCTGGCAGGCCTCCAAAAAGAGGAAAGAGGTCGGAGCGCCGAACCTTGGAGCCGAAACACTTCGTGAACGTTTTCAGCGCAACCACCTTACCGTTCACGTCCCGGGCGAACCTCTCCGCGGTGCCATCACCGCCGCAGAAATTCGTGCACACCCACAGTCTTTGACTGGGTCCCGGGACGAGATCCGATCCGGTGTTAAGCGAGAGCGCGAAGAATACTACTCTCAGCTTCAGGAGACCGCCAGTGCAGCGGGAAACCGCAGCGGCAACGCTCCAGGAAGCAGTAGTGGGGGTGACTTTAGGGGGAGCGGGACCGATCCAACCCCCCAGCCACCACCACACACATCCGAGTATCGTACTTCTTCCGGCGCGTTCGACAGCCATGGCCATACCGCCTCCGCTGCCAGATATGCGCCTGCGCGTCCCGATGACGGACCACCTCTGGCAAAGCGCCCCGCCATTTCGAATGTGACCCACGGGTACAGTGCTGAATGCGGTGCCCACTATTATGACAGGCAAATTGCACCGTATGACCGCCAGTGGTACGACCATTGGGGCGAGTTCATCTGGATCAAAGCGTGGGATCCGTTCGCCAATAATGGATGGGGCGCGACTGCATGGAATAAGAAGTACACATCGGGGAAATATACGGGCAGATCATGGCGCTGGGACCCTCCACGCTGACGCACCAGGAAACTGATTGCCATGCCGCCCATAAGATTTTGAATGGCTTCCAACTTTGTCGTATTGTTGATGTGCCTATTGATGCATTATATCATTTTCTTCGATGACATGTAGTATTCGAGGACGCTCGCACTTACCTTTTGATCAGTATATCACTTCAAGGATTCTTCCTCTTCATGGACTCAACAACTGTGAGAAAGTTTATGGTGACAGCTATCCTCATGATGGGATAATACTACTCATATAGATTCAAAAAAAAAAATCGCATAATGCACAATTGCATAAATATCCTTTAGATTTGAACTGTGGCAAGACGTACATATTGCATCTGGTGCAGATTGGATATGGAACTTGCATAAAAAGATTTTCACCACCCTCGTACCGTGACTGATTTGATTACTTTGATTTGGTATTGGATTGAAGACTTCATATTCATGATTATCATGTGTTGCTTCGGGCACCGACCGTTTGGGTCGGTGTCATAAGAGTTCAGTCTCTCCATTCCACTTCTCTCCAGCCCACAGCACTGTCCTGGGTTCTATCTCGGCGGCTGGCGCTGTAAAACTTTTTGCAGGTTAGCGCCGCCGTTGGGTACGAACCTTACGACAGAGCTTTGGCTGTCCCTTCCTTTCCTTCCTGGGCCGAAGCAGTGGATTGCAGACAGGAGTTCAGTAGAGATTCACTCTCCTATCCCGATCCCCGCTTCGGTGCCTTTCGCTTTTGTGCGTTGGCATCGGGCGGGATCGGGACGGGGGGTGTGTGTGAATCCCCCTACTTTCCTCCTATCTTGCTCATATCCATCGCCCCTCTTGGCTCGGATGACAGGTACTCGATACTTGGAGGTACGTTGGGTAAAACCATCGTCCCTCATCGTCTACCGACGGACACTCGGGGGTGGGGTCGGTCCATTGGTCCTCCTCACCCTCACACAGGAGGAGGAGGAGGGAGGAGGAGGAGGAGGAGGAGGAGGAGAGAGGAGGAGGAGGAGGAGGATGAGGACGAGAGGAGGAGGAGGAGGAGGAGGAGGAGGAGGAGGAGGAGGAGGAGGAGGAGGAGGAGGAGGAGGAGGAGGAGGAGGGGGGGGGAGAGCACCAAGAGGAGGAGAACGAGGACCACCAGGAGGAGGAGGAGGAGGAGGAGGAGGAGGAGGAGGAGGAGGAGGAGGAGGAGGAGGAGGAGGAGGAGGAGGAGGAGGAGGAGAGAGAACATCACGAGGAGGAGGACGAGCAAGACGAGGAGGACGAGAACGAGGGCGACCAGGAAGAGGAGGAGGAGGAGGAGGAGGGGAGGGGGAGGACTACCAGGAGGAGGATGAGGAAGAGGAGGAGAAGGAGGAGGAGGAGGAGGAGGAGGAGGAGGAAGAGGAGGAGGAGGACGAGGAGGAGGAGGAGGAGGACGAGGAGGAGGAGGGGGGGGGAGAGCACCAGGAGGAGGAGAACGAGGACCACCAGGAGGAGGAGGAGGAGGAGGAGGAGGAGGAGGAGGAGAGAGCACCAGGAGGAGGAGGACGAGCAAGACGAGGACGACGAGAACGAGGACGAGCAAGAGGAAGAGGAGGAGGAGGAGGAGGAGGAGGAGGAGGAGGAGGAGGAGGAGGAGCAGGAGAAAGAGGAGGAGGAGGAGGAGGAGCAGGAGAAAGAAGACGCGACGGGGAGGGGGGGGTGCACCGTTCCCTCGGATGGGCACATCCCCCCCTCCAAGGGCCTCCGAACCCTCCCTCTCCGTCCTTCTCTTCTCCCTTATCCTTCCCTCCCTCGCGGTTTTCGAAGCCTTTGGCGTCTCCGCCCACCACAGCGGGGATCTCGACCCCCCAATGGGATTCGTGGAGCGGGGGGGGCCTTGAGAAGCGAAACATTTCTTGGGGCGGGGCCACACAGCACACACATCACATCCATCGAGTCACGCACACATACAGCAACACGCTTTCTCGACTCCACAGGGGGGGTGCTTCGTGGAGGCATCACTTGTAACTTTGCAATTCTGTAATCATTGCCGTTCTGGTTCAAAGAACTTGGATTGCAGGAGTTCGCGGCAAAAGCGAGCCTTGTCCGCATCCGCTCAACCAGTCTCACCGTGCCGTGCACGGTGCTTCTCAGCCTGTGTCACTGTGCGCTCCACGGTGATCCTCCGGGTGAGCTACCATGGCTGCTGCTGCAGAACAGCCGACGTCTCCACTGGGTTTTCTCACGAAGAGCAGCGCCAAAACCCAAGACTTCCTTGTCCGAGTATACAAGCCCAGGGAGATCAAGTACTCGTACAAGAGCAGGAACAATGGCCAGCTAGTCCATGCAAACCGATTCACATGCATTCTGCTTGGCACAGACTCAGAGCACTATTGTGAGGCCATCCTCAAAGGAACTCCAGCAGAAGTCCAAGCTGCTCTGAAAAAGTTCCCTCCGATGACGGCGTGGAAACTCTCCAGCGTCGGCCTGGACAGTCGGCAGCAGGACGCTTTTGTGCATACGTCTGTTCGTGTCGTGGTCGACCTCAAGCGCACAACCTGCAGTCCAGTGCTCAAAAGCTCTCCGGAGGAGACCTCCTTGGCATCGGCGCCGGCTCCAGCGACTACAGTGGCAGACATGATGAACATCAAATCGCAGCGTTGCTTCGATGTCATGGCTGTGGTTCATTCTGTTTCAGAAACCCGCACTCCCGCTGGCCACCCTCCAGTGGCAAGTGTACATCTGGTCGACGGCACACAGACGAGTAACTCCAAGACAGCGGAGGCTGTGATTGCAGTCTGGGGATCCACCAACATAGAGCTTTGTCGCTCTCACAAAGGACAACCGCTGCTGTTTCTCAACGTGGCGGGCAAATTCGACGGCAAACTGGAGCTGAACTTGTCGCAAGATCGCGTGGTGGATTCCGCATGCTCTTGTCCCAGAATGACTCAACTACACGACTTAGCAGCCACTCAAGACTTCGCGATGGACCGGGAGCAGCTGACCACCGCTCATGCGGGTACTTGGGATCCAGACCAGGCTTCGCAGATTCTCACCGGAGAAGCACTCCTCTCCTGCTGTGCCTTTTTGGCTATGGCGTCGGATGATCCGAATGCAAACTTGCCACTCTTGTTGCAGGTCAATGGGATGAGGCTTGAGGAACCGGAGCCAGCCGACTCTGTGGTGGAGAACACAGGCGAGCGCGTGTTCTTTACGACTACTGCTCGTGATTTCAGTGGCTCGTGCAAAGTCGGCGTATCACAAGCGGCAGCCTTCGCCTTGACTGGCATTGACAGCATGCAAGAATTCAAAAAAGTTCACGACGAGAAAGCTATCTCCTTCCCTCCACTGAGCAATTGTCGCATCATACGACGCGTGCGCAATGTGGCTGCGAATGCACAGGATGACACACCTCAACGGACTTTCGTCAACACGACTGTGGTGGCCGTTTCACCGCTTCAGATATCGCACGCCCCGAATACGTCTTACAATGTCGTCTTGGAGATCCTGAAGCAGTGCCGCGAGAGCCAGGATGCAATGCTCGCGGCACAGCTCTCTGAGATACGGTCTTGCCCCTTCTACGGCATGCGCGTGCAGTACTCACCAGCGGGTGGAGGGGGTGACGCTTCTCAGCTTACCCGGAACTGCCACTTGGCAGTCGTTCTCGTTCGTACCACGCAGAAGTCTCGGTGCGTATCCACTGCGGCTGGCTTCGTCGTGTCCACACCAGGTGTCACGGACGCTTCTGACGGTGAGTCTTCCCACTCAGTGACGATTCACGGACACTGCTCAGTTGACAACTTGCTCTCGTTCAAAATGGATCCGCCCAACCGAGCGAAGCACAGAGTCTGCTTGTTGCTCATTACTGGCTGTTCAAAAGACGGCATGACGGTGCACAGCGTGACCCACATTGACGACTCCGTCGTGTCTGAGGCGCAGTACTTCATTAAAAAATTGAGAACACTGGGGATGCGCACAGAGCTTCAGCAATCAGGCGAGCATAAGCGGATGAATGAGTGGAGCACGACGCCGGAATCCGCCAAGAAGTGCCGCATTCTTGAAAGCCACCCCTCAGGAGAAAGCTTGAGGTGAGCTTTCTCCTGTCTTGTCAGCGATGCTTCTCAGCTTGCTGGACATGGCAAGCATCTTTGTCTTGCGCCTTGCGGGATGCCAACTAGGTTTGCCTCAAACATATCGTTTGGTAGTTTCGTTGTTTATGCGGTGCTTCTCAGCCTGCACTATTTACTGTTGTGGCGTCTGGTGCACGAATAGTGTTTGCGGCCTGCATTCCTCCTCAGCCTGCCCTGGCTCCCTTGAGAGTGCCTGCACAGAGTTTCGGTCTGTGCTCACGTTGCCCAACGGATTCATTCACCTTCGCCCGCGGTGCTTCTCAGCCTGCACTTCCTTTGCTACAAGCGCCTGTTCTGCAGTCGTTCACAGTGTCTCGTTTACAGAGAATTTCGGTGTTTGAAAAACAAAACAATTCTGCATGTGTTTCTGTGGAATCTAAATCAGGTCTTGGCCGTGCTTCATTGCAAGACAACCCCCATGTGCCATTTGGCTTGCCTACTACGTCAGCCTGTCGCGCCCCAGAAGCTTCAACCAACTCTTGAGCCACGGCTTGCCTGACCGGAGCATCATCGAATCCGGCCCCCCGGAACAGATCGCCAAGGCCTTTGCCGAGCTGTTCACGGACAAGATTGCCGCGACGAAGATCGCTTGCGCGAAGGCCCGACAGCAACTGGGATGGCCTGCGCGAGCTTGAGGAGCCATGAGATGCAGGTTGCGTTGTGGCGGTGCTGTTCAGTCTGTCCGTCTGCATTCGCGTGGTGCTTCTCAGCCTGCATGCGCGTGGTGCTTCTCAGCCTGCGCTCGTGTGCAGCTGTGCGCGGTGAGCCTGCACGTGTCGCGGAATGCTTTTCAGCCTGCGCGTGTCTGCAATGCTTTTCAGCATGCACGCTTTGCACGGGAAAAAATCAAACTGCGAGTGTTACCGCTGCTGCATGCCTCCAGCTATGCTACTACATATCGCTGTTAGGTTGCTTTGCCGGGATAATTGTTTTTCTTTTTGCATATTCCCCCCTGTAGAGGGACAGGCCCGACTTAAGTCTGGGTTGGATGCCCCCGACAGCTTGGCCAGCGCCCCCTTCCCAAATAGCTGGTTCGAAAGCCTCCACCAGGCTGTTGACCCACGTGGCAAAAAACGAAGCCTCAAACGAATCCTGCCTCAATGCGCATGAAATCGTTCATGTAAAAAATCCTTCGCTATTCAGCCACTCTTTTTCAGCACTCTTCAGAGATCTTAAAACAAAATCCAACCAATCTTCCACGTGGCGATTTTTATATGCACGATTTTTGAGCATCCCCCCTGCAGAGGGACAGGCCCGACCTTCAGCCTGGCTGGGGCGCCCCCCGACGCCTCGGCGCCAGCGCCCCCCCCCGGGCGCGCGGCCGAGGCCGAGCTCCAGGCCGAGGCCTCCGAGCTCCGCCGCCGCGCCGGCGACAGCGCCGCCGAGGCGCGGGGCGCCCGCAGCGGGCGCGCGGAGGACCGCCGCGGCGCGGCCTGCTCGGAGGGCCCCGCCCGACCTTGACCGGCCAGGAACACAATCCAGACTTCGTAATAAAAGGGAGGGGGTCTCAACCCTCCCAGACGAAAAGTTTTAGACCCCCCCCGTCCCCTGTGCTCGGGGGCGGCAAAGAGGGGGGGTGATGACTAGGGGGGGGGCGTGGGCACGACCTCCGGGGGTCGCTGCTTGCGATCCGCGCCCTGGGCCTGCTGCACAGACGCTGGCTCGGCGAGAAACGGCAGAAACGGCGGCAGGGGGGGGGATATCATGGCGGGGGCCATGAGATTTCCCCAGATCTCATGGCGCCCCTTCTTGTTTCATTACGTCCCTGGCCTCCCCGCTGGGCCGCGCACACGCCGCCGGTCATGATTTGCACCCCCCCCTCTTGGACACCCCCCTCTTGGCCGCTCCCGATATGCTGGGCACCTCCTCATCACGATGCCAATCTTAGGGATTCCCTTACTTTTTGAGGGCGAGTCCCTGAGATTGTCATCGCCTCTTGGCGTGTCAATCTTCGGGATAGGGATACGTTCGAGGCTGGCAATGACCGGAGCGTCGATCAGGGGCAACGATGGGGAGGGACAGGCATCAGGGGGATGCATCGACCTCCAATCGCCCATGGATCGCCGATATGGGGCCCGATGGCCCCAACCTGCCCAGGAAGGTGCGGATTCACGATCGGAGGCCTATCGCCGATCTATCGGCGATGTATCGCCGATTCCAGGTCGATGCATCTCCCCCTATGCCAGTCTCCCCCTATCGTTGCCCCTCAGTCGAGGATGACGACGTTCGAATCGGAGGGAGGAGAAGCGATACCAACACCACCAGGGGGCCCACCTCCAGCGAGGAGGTCCACAGTGCCTCCCCGAGCGGGAGACGGGGGACGTCTCGAGCGAGAGGGGGGGGCCACACCACCAGGGATGCCCCCCTGGCCTCCGCGCATCTCCTCGCCCTGTTGGTGTCGGTGTCGCCTTTCCTGGTTCCGATCGAAGAAGTGAACCCAGACATGCTCGAGTCGTGAAAAATCAAAAAAGATCCGGACGGGAGGCTTCTGGCCATTTGTGGCCTCTGGGGGCCCTCACCGGGCCTCGGGACCGTAAAAAAACGTCTCAGGATGAAAATCCGGTCCTTGGGAGAGGGTCGGGGCTTCCAGGGACCCCGTAATGAGTGAAATGATTAGGACGTCGCATGTCTGAGAACGCTGCGTAAGCCCAAACTGTCGGAGCTCCGCGCGAAGTTCTTGGATCGGTGCCTGGGCCCCCAGCAGCTGCGTTTCGTCCATGGGTGCGGCGCGAGCCTCCGAACCCATCGCTCCGGCCCGATGTCGAAGGCCCACCCAGTGCAGGATGGCGTGGAGGCGATGATTCATGGATTGGATTCGAGGTCTGGTGGGCGTCGTCCTCGATGTTGAGATTCTATGATCGTTTCCCCGGGCTCATCTGCTCGGGCCCCCGTCGATGGGAGATTTAAGGACGACGTCGACGAGCAGGAGGGGGTTGAGGACTGGGGGTGGGGGTGGAGATCATGGCCAGGGGCATGAAATCTCTCGGATTTCCCTGGCCTCCCCTCGTCCGCGCACACGACTCAGACCATGGTGCGCAGCCCACCCCCTTTCCTACCCTTTCCCCTCTCATCTCGCACCTCCCTGCCGAGGCAGTCAAAGTGTTGTCCAGTTATCCATGTGGTGCCCGCGTGAGGAGGACCCTCTCGCGCAGTTGCGTTGATGCCGCGGCGCACTCCCCAACGCCTTGCCTCGGCAGAGCACCCCCGCCGCCGCCCCCGAGAGCAGCGCACCTCGGGTCCACTCCTGCCCAGGGCGCCACTCCTGCGGGGTTCAGCGATGCCCACTCGGGCGCGCACACGCCTCGGACCAACGTGCGCAGCCCCCCCTCCCCCCCCCCTCCCCTCCCCCTCCCCCCTGCTCCTCCCCCTCCCCCTCCTCCTGCCCCTCCCTACCCCTCCCCCCCCTGCGGCCTTGGAGGCCCTTGCCCCGCAGTCCCGTGAATGGCCTCTAGCGGTCGGCAACGACTTTGCGGACACGTACGCGGAGCTCGGCGCCGCGCTGCCCGCGCAGCCTTTCCGAGGGAGAAGGACGTTTACATGCTGGCAGCGCAGGGGTCTGTGGACAAAAAAACAAACAAAAAACACACGGTGGGAAAAAAAACACACTGTGGGAAACAAAACACACGCACACACACACACACACGCACACACACGCACACACACGCACACACACACAGACACACAGAGACACACAGACACACACACACACACACACGGTTGGAAAACACACACACACAAAACACACACTGTGTTGTGTTTCCCCCCCTTACAGCGAAGACTGATAAGATTCTAGTGGTCTCAAAAGAGAGAGCATCATGACTCCCCAGGGGGGTCTGGGCAGATGCCGGACGGGTGCCGCGGGAATCCGGGGACTGCCGCGGGAATCCAGGGACTCCCTTTCAGCATTGCCAGGAGCCACATTTTGACTGCCCTGCCCGGAGCCAACAGAACACCATTCCCAGGCCACATTTTGAATGGCCGGAGCCAACTGTAGGCCACTTCGTGTTCTTCGTGTTCCCAAAACACCATTCCCAGGCCACATTTTGAATGCCCGGGGCCAAGTGTAGGCCACTTCGTGTTCTTCGTGTTCCCAGAACACCATTCCTGTACCATACGTTGACTGCCCGGAGCCAACTGTGGGCCACTTCGTGATCTTCGTGTTCCCAGAACACCAGTCCTGTGCCATATTTTGAATGCCCGAGCTGAGGCAGGCTGAGGCCGAGGCAGGCTGAGGCCGAGGCAAGCTGAGGCTGAGGCTGAGGCACGCCGAGGCAGGCTGAGGCAGCCCCCCCCAGGCACACCTTTCTGAGACAACAGCACACCCCGCCCGTACCTACGCCACGTGTTCCGCGAAGTACAGCCCACCCGTTTTCTTGGAGACCCACTGGTTCCGGTCCGTTTCGCCGATACGGCACCACCGTTTCTAGTGCACTCCATCCCTTCCTCGCTGGCGATGCTCACCACGCCAGCGGCTCCCCCTCTCACAGCGGCTTACCGTGCCGGCACGCGCTAGATGGCTCACAGTTGCTCGGTTACCCCCCTGCACTGTGGTGTGGTCTGACTGGGGCTGGCCATGGTGCAGAGTGGTTCAGCCTTCCGCAACAGGTGCAGTCCTACAGGCCTCCCTTTAGCCTCCCCTGCGCGTTGCACCTCGGCTCACGACTGTTTAGCCTGAGCGGCTAGCAGGTCGTCCGCTTGGAGCCTGGCGCCACATCGGCGACTCACTCCAAAGGCCAGCACGTCTTCATCTGGACAAAGGACTTGCACATCGTGGTCCGCGTCTTCCTGTGCGGATTGTGACTTGGCCGCTCGAATACAGTGACATTTTGTCCTGAGCACGTGCCCGAGCTTGCAGTGCGCCAGCAGTTCTGCTTCACCCAGCCAGCAGCTGCCGTCTGAGTGGGCCGGCCGGCCTGCGCCTGTCCTAGTTAATTTGCCTAGTTCGCGCCCCGGAGTTTGCTTTCGCTGCCTGACCGTCGTCTGGTGGCCGCGACCGAAAAGTAGGACGTCATTTCGCTGGGTCTCCCATGCGCCCACGGAAGTGGCGATAATTACGCAGGCGGCAGCCCCTCACGGAGCCAGGACTACTGGAGACGGCAGCACTCTGTCGACATCGAGAACCCAAGACATGAGGGTTGGGAGTGGAGGCTTGAAAAGTGATGTAGAAGGCAGGACGGAGGGAGAGACGAGAGTAGGCGGGAAGATATGTCGCGAGCATTGATCCTGGCATAATAAATGGCCCCAAATGGAACCGAGGATGGTTTGGAAATCGTAAACACGGAGCAACCTCTGCACTCGATCCTTATCCTCCTCCTCCTCCTTCTCCTGTTGTTTCGCCTTTTCCTCCTCCTCCTCTTCTGTTCCTTTTCCTATCCATAACTTCTCCCTGTCGCACCCCGAGGCCAGTTTTTAGGGCGGACCGGGCGTTTCGCCTGAGACTTCATCACCATTAAGGACACTGAAACTTAACCGTTGACAGCAAATTCAAGCATTGAGGGCGGGCCGTTTTCTAAATGCGTTGATCTCCTCAGCGCCGCGCGCATTCGTTTTTTTATATATATAAAAAAAATCAAGATATTACGGATTGGGGGCGGATGGTTTTCAACATGTGGCTCGCGCCCACGGAATGAGGGCGTTTTTTTTTCAAAAGGTGGCTCTCGCCTTCGCGCCGCGCACATTCGCTTTAATCACTCACAGGGTTGCACGGAATGAGGGCGGCTCCTTTTCAGCACGTGGTTCTCGCATTAGCACAGCGCAGATTTTTTTGGAATTTGCAAGAGTTCCTCGGATTCCCATGATCAATTTATCAGGCACGGTGTATTGGAACGTTCATGATGATGAGGGTGCATCAATTACGTTGATTCGCGGTGTTGAAATCTCATGAAAGGCATTCTGGCACGGTTCAGGATCGTCACGACGCAACCGTCAGGTTGCTCCGTGGCGTTGGAATTCCGAGAACAATGTGATGGCATGTTTCGGGGTCTTCAAACTGTTGTCTTCCAACGAGGCAGATCCTTTCGTGGAAATGAAACGTTGCCGGGGCCGATGAAGGGTTTATCGCAGCATCGTTGATGACTATTTGGTTTACACTGGTGTCTAGGAACACGCTCGGCCCTGAGTACAGATCCCCACGAAGGGACTTCGTGAGGTCTAACTTGAAACAGCCCCGGAAGCGCGTTTACCTTTTCTATCTCCCCCTCCTCCTCCTCCTCCTCCTCCTCCTGTTCGCCTGCTGCTGTGAACTCCATTTTGCACATGGACTAGCGGTGATTCACCTGCGGCGCAAGCAAGCAAACTTGAATGGAGGAGGAGGAGGAGGAGGAGGAGGAGGAGGAGGAGGAGGAGGAGGAGGAGGAGGAGGAGTGATGGAGAGGATGAGAACAGACGATGGTACCGATGATGATGCTGATGACGATGATGATGAGGAGGAGGAGGAGGAGGAGGAGGAGGAGGAGGAGGAGGAAAAGGAGGTGGAGGACGACGATGACGACGAAGTCCTCGCCTCGGAAACATCATGAGGCCCCCCTCTGGGGCCACAGCAGAGCCCGTGGCCGAGGAGCTCGCCGCCTTGAAGCAGCAGTCGCAGGAGGCGGAGCGCCGCGCCGCGGCCCTGGCGGAGGAGGGGCGCAGGTACCAGGAGCTCGGCGCCGCCTCGGCGCACCCGCCTCCTCCGCCTGCTCGCTCCTCCTGCCGCCCGCCTCCTCTCTCCCTCGCCCCCGCTCCTCCCTCCTCGCCTCCGCTCCTCCCTCCTCGCCCCCTGCCTCCCTCCCCCGCTCCTCCCGCCTCGCTCCTCCCTCCCCCGCCCTCGCCCCCTGCCTGCTCGCTCCTCCCTCGCCTCCTCTCCTCCCTCCCCTCCTCCTCCAAGAGATCCGCGCGGGGATCTCGAAGTTTCTGTGCATGCAGCCCCTTGTTCCTCGGAGGGCGGCCGCCGTTGCCGCGCGCAGCGCCTCCCAGGGGCCGTGCGCGCCGCTGGACGGGGCGTGCTCGAGCGCCGGGTGCCTCATCCTCCGACCTCCACGCTCCTCCGCATCCCGACTCTCCCTCCATCCTTCTCCATTCTCCTCCTCCTCCCCGCCTCGATCCTCCATTCTCATCCTCCTCCCCCCCTCGATTCTCCTCCTCCTCCTCCCCCTCCTCCATTCTCCTCCTCCTCCATTCTCCCTCCATCCTTTTCCATTCTCCTCCTCGATTGCACCTGCCTTCTCCTCCATTCCCTGCTCCTGTTGCACTGGCTGCAGGATGGCAGTTGCCGCATTCCTCGTCTTCCTCCTCCGCATCCTGCTGGCACTGCGACCCAGCTTCTTGCCCTGGCGCGCCCTATTTGGGTAGCTATGGAGGATCCCCTTCAGTTTCTGACAGCGCGGGGTCGCGACAGTACGATCGTCAGCGCGAGCCGATGCGCCCTATGTTCGCTGACTGGCACAACTGGGATTGGATGGTGAGTACCGACCGACCTCCTCCGGCTTCCTGACACGCCCGAGCCATTCAAGGTCTGAGACCACGACGGCAACGACGGCGACGACGACGATGACGACGACGACGACGACTCGGGCGGGCTCAGGACCAGAAGTAATCGCTCCAGAGCGCCGGAACCCTCTCAGAGCTCTTCGGAATGGCCGCAGCGTCAGATACATCTTCCAAAGCCGCTGGATCTCAGAGATTCCCGATTGTGCTGGCCTCCGGCCAGTGACGCCGATCTGGGGCGCTCGGGATAATGGTGATGATAATGATGATTTCGATGATGGTGATGGTGATGATGATGATGTTGATGATGATGCTGATAATGATGGTGATGATGGTGATGATGATGATGATGATGATGATGATGATGATGATGCTGATGATGCTGATGATGATGATGATGATGATGATGATGATGATCATCATAGTAATGGCCATGGGGCCATCTTGAGCGTCTTGTACCGATCATTCGGTGATGCGGGGCTTCCTTGGGCCGTCTTGAGGGCCTCTTGGGGCCCTGTTGGCCCGTCTTGGCTTCTCTCTTGGGCTCGAACAAGTCGCGTGGGAACATTCTGGGGGCCCCAGAGTTCGCGCGGGGAGCCTCAACAGATTTACGGTAGGTTCGTGTCGTGTCGACCAGCGGCGACCCCGCCGCCGGAGTTCAACGTTGAACGCCGTCGGCGACCCAGAATCGATCGATGTTCAACGATGTGGCGTTTCGGAAACGGCCGATCGTTCAAGGTTGAACGATTCCCGCGGTGTCAAGAACCATCGCCTGGGTCGACACGACGCAAACCTGCGGTAAGAGCTTGGAGCCCGGTCCCATTAAGAATCCGCAGGCTTGAGGGCTGAGGCTCAGGGGATCGAGCAGGGGACCCGGGGAGGCATCTTGGGGGCCGCCTCTTGGGGGCCTGCTGGGGGCCTCCTGGGTGCTTCTTGGGGGTTTGTGGGCCCCCCCGCCCCCGGAGGAGGGAGGAGGAGGAAGAGGAGGAGGAGGAGGAGGAGGAGGAGGAGGAGGAGGAGGAGGAGGAGGAGGAGGAGAGGAGAGGAGGAGGAGGAGGAGAGCATTAAATGCGTCGGGAATGGCGTCCCCCCCCCTCCCCTTCCCCCTTCCAGAGCCTCCTGGGGGCTTCTTGGGGGCCTGTGGGCCCCCCCGCCCCCGAGCACTACATGCGTCGGGAGTGCCTTCCCCCCCCCCCCCCTTGCAGAGCGAAGCTTGAGCGAGCTCAAGTCCACGCTCCCAGAAACTCACACGCCGGATCGGCGGGTTTGTCCTGTCCTGGTCCTGGGTTTGTCTCGGGCGACGTCCGTCTCCCTAAACGATGTGGTGACCACACTGTGAAGCGAGTCAGTGAGGGTTCGGAGTGATCGCACGATGGGGAGGACTGTGCGGTGAGGTCTTCGCGCGGAATTGCAAGGTCACCGCACGGACTGTCCGCACCGTTTTGGGACCCCCTAGTGGCTTCGTCGTGCACGGCGCCCCACGAGGGTCGTTGCAACCCGCCGGTTGACCAACGAATGCCTCGAGCCATGCAGACACGCTCCCCACCATCCAAGGAAACGCTCCAACATGCTCCGAGCTACCGAGAAGCGCCACGACCATCCAAGGTCCTCGACGACGACGACCACCACCACCACTCGGAAGCCTGGCAAGGGCTGCTAAATCCGTGGCTGCTAAAATCGACCTCCGGGAAGTTGTCTTGGTCCTTCCGGGAAGAAGCCCGTTGACTGTTTCGCGTGCCGCGTCCCATGCCGGGAAGTTGTGTTTTCCTTCCGGGAGGGCCGCTTTAGCAGCCACGGTCTTAGCAGCCCTCGCCCAGCGTCCGAGCCACCACCACCACCACCACGACCACGACGTCCGACACCACCACCACCACCACCACCACCACCACCACCACCACCACCACCACCACCACCACCACCACCACCACGACCACCACCACGACCACGACCACCACCACCACGACGACCACCACCACCACCACCACCACCACCACCACGACCACGACCACGGCGTCCGACAAGGTCGGCATGCAGCGGGCGGGTCTTGCCCGAGACGGGCCCCGGACCCCGCGGCCCTGGCCCGGGGCAAGCCCGGCGCGCGGAGCCGGGCTCCGGGCGTCCCAGGGCCCGCGGGGGGCCCCCCGGGGAGGCCCAGCCTCGGGGGCCGCCACGGGGGCGCGGAGCTCCTCGCGCTTCGCGGTGCGCGGTCCGCTTCCCGCCTCCTCGGTTTCCCCGCCTCCGCCTCCAACCTCCTCCTCCTCCTCCTCCTCCTCCTCCTCCTCATTTTCCTTCTCCTCCTCTTCCTCCTCCTCCTCCCTCCTCCTCCTTTTCCTCCTCCTCCTCCCTCCTCCTCCCCCTCCTCCTCCTCCTCCTCCTCCTCCTCCTCCTTCTTTTCCTCCTCCTCCTCCTCCTCCTCCTCCTCCTCCTCCTCCTCCTCCTCCTCCTCATTCCCCATCCTCCTCCGCCGCGCTTGCACCTCTCCTATCCTGGGGCGGCGCGAGGGCGCGACGTCCCTCGAGCCTCGCGGCCCCGCGCAGAGCGCGAGGCGCCGCGGTCTCCGCGGCCCTGGGTTCCCCTCAGCATCGAGTCGGGCCTGTCCCTCTCCAGGGGGAATACAGTCGGGGCCCTGAAGAAGGAACCCTTTTCGTTGGGGAGGGGCTCCGTGTTCCTTGATTGCTTCACAGTTTGCCTTGGGTTTTCCTTTGGTTTTCGATGGGACATCGGAGTTTAAGTTTTGGGAAAAAGGGGCCTCGTTCCTTATTTGTCGTTCCTTAGGTCAAGGCCCCGACTGTATTCAAAAATAGTCAAAAGATAGTCTGGGGACGATTTGTTGAGAATTTGTTGACCATTTGGAGGCATTTTTGGAGTATGTTTGATCGTTCGCCCAGAATCCCCCTGTAGGGGGACACGCCCGACTTAACCTCAGCACCCGCTTGCGCCACGGCGGCGAGGGCCTGCGTCGTCGCCGCCGCCCGCCGCAGGACCACCTGCTGGCCCTCACGCAGGGCCAGGCCGAGCGCGAGGGCGCGTCGGAGGCTGCCGTGAGCGTGGCGGCGGAGATGCGGCGCGCCCGCGAGGCGCGGGGGGATCGCCGTCGCCGTCGGCGCCGTCGTGGCTCGAAGCTTCCGGGCGCTCTCGCTTTGGCCGGATCTCCGCGGTGTTCTAGCCTCTTCCTGCTCCGCCTCCCTCCTCCTCCTCCTCCTCCTCCTCCTTCTCCTCCTCCTCCTCCTCTTCCTCCTCCGATGCTCCCCTTCTCCTCCTCCCCCCCTCTCCTCTCCTCCTCCTCCTCCTCCCCTCCTCCTCCTGCCCCTCCTCCTCCTCCCCCTCCTCCTCCTCCTCCTCCTCCTCCTCCTTCTCCTCCTGCCCCTCCTCCTACTCCCTGACGTGCCTTCCCAGCAGTTGCGCCTCGTCGAGAGCATTTTCGGGTGCCTGCGTCGTCAAGGACGGCCGCCGGAGGCCCGAGTGATGACCCACACACCACCGTCGTCGTCCTCGTCCTCGTCCTCGTCCTCGACGACGACGACGTCGTCCCAGTGCCAGTGCCAGTACCAGTACCAGTCCCAGGTGTCGTCGTCGTCGTCGTCGTCGTCGCCGCCGTTGTCGTTGTCGTCGTCCGCGTCCTCGTTCTCGTTCTCGTCCTCGTCGTCGTCGTCGATGCCGTCGTCGACGACGTCGCCGACGACGACGTCCCAGTCCCAGTCCCAGTCCCAGTCCCAGTCGTCGTCGTCGTCCTCGTCGTCGTGGTCGTCATCGTCGTCGTCGTTGTCGTCGTCGTCGTCGTCGTCGTCGTCGTCGTCGTCGTCGTCGTCGTCGTCATCGTTATCGTCGTCGTCGTCCGCGTCCTCGTCCTCGTTCTCGTCGTCGTCGTCGTCGTCGTCGTCGTCGTCGTCGTGGTTCTCGTCGTCGTCGTGATTTGAAGTTTGTGGACGCTTCAGACAGCTCTGCGCGGTTCTCTAGACTCGGGGTGCTTCCCAGCAGCTGCGCCTCGCCGAGAGCCGTCCAGGGGTGTCCAGATCGTCCCGTCTGCGTCGTCGCCGTCGTCGGTGTCGTCGCCGTCGTTGTCGTCGTCGTCGATGTCCTCTTTGTCGTCGTCGTCGATGTCCTTAGCGTCGTCGTCGTCATCGTCGTCGTTTTTCTGCCTTAGAGGAGGAGAAGGAGGAGGAGGAGAAGGAGGAGGAGGAGAAGGAGGAGGGGGAGGAGGAGGAGGAGGGGGAGGTCAAAGCAGGAAGAAACGCCGATCCCGTTACTGTCCCTTGTCACCACGGCCGGATGTGCCTCGAAATCTTAGCCAGACCGCTCCCCAGGAAAGGTGCCTGGCTGCCTGGGATAGTTGCATGACAGGAAGAGGAAGTGGGGGAGGAGGAGGAGGAGGAGGGGGAGGAGGAGGTGAAGGAGGGTCGCCCCCCTCTTCCTCTGGAGGGAGGTGGAGGGGGATGGAGAGGGTTTCGCTGCGGCCGTCATCGTCATCGTCGTCGATGCCGTTGCCGTCGTCCCTCCCTCCTCTTCTCCTCTTCGAAGAAGGAGGAGGAGGAGGACGAGGAGGAGGAGGACGAGGAGGACGAGGAGGACGAGGGGGGCACGAGGGGATAGCGCATAACACTACCAAGGGGAGCAGAGGCTTGGGTAGACGGTGGCACGTTGTTGCTGCACGCGTGCTGGAGTTATAGCATTGTGGCTCAGAAGAAGTTGGGCAGGCCCTAGTACGCAACCACCAGGCTTCGGAGACAGAACAACATCCAGCTGATACTCTCTCGCTCACTCTTTCGAGGAGGAGGGAGACACGAGGGTGGGGGAGGGGGATAGGGGCTCCCGAGGCCTCTGGCGACTGTTTCGCGCGGGAGCGGCTCATGCCAAGTGGCCACCTGGCGGCCTTGCGCGGTCCTCTGCGGGCCAGTGGCGAGATTGTGGACTTTGCGTTGTGGAGGTTTCCACTGAGGGCCTCCTCCATGCTTTGGACGGGGTGCTCATCAGAGGGGGGAGTGATTGACCTTCCGACGGAGCTTGCCCATCCCCCCCCCTCCCTCCTCCTCTTTCTCCTTCTCCTCCTCCTCTTTCTCCTCCTCCTCCTCCTCCTCCTCCTCCTCTCCTCCTCCTCCTCCTCCAACTCCCACTCCACCCGATCCGACAGCACGTGGCCCCCTCCCCCCCCCCCCCCTAGCGGATCCAGGGGGGGGGCGCTGTCCGTGCCCTGCCTCGTTGGACCGTTTGCGGTGGAACGCCGCACGCCGCCGTCGCACATGGTGCGAGCTGGAGGTGCGTCCCCGGAGCGTGGCATGTCCGAGGGATCGGTTCGGCAGCCTGGCAGTTGCCGCGGCGTGCGCGCGGACGCTGGGGGAACGGAGGATGACAGAAACATGAAAACTCGGAGGTCCGCGCGGATTTCTCGGACCGGCGCTGGACCGCCTTGGCGGCGCCTCCAGCGCCGCCCCTGGCGCGCGGAGCGCGCCAGGGAGGGGGGTCCAGTGCCGATCCGAGAAATCCGCGCGGACCTCCGAGTTCTCATGTTGATGTCATGCTTCGTTCCCCTGGACGCGACAGCCTTTGGGCGTCGGGTGCCGTATGCTAGATATTCGAACGAGGGGACCCTCCTCGGGCCCACCTGACGGGTCCACGAGATTCTAGTACAGTGAGCGGCTTGAACAAGGAACACTTACTTTTCAAAAGGGGCTTGGTTGTTCCTTAGGTTTTACATGCGTTATTTACAGTTCCTTATGCTTTATCTATTACTTATCGTTCCTTATGCGTTATTCCTTGAGATAAAAAGGGGTTTCGTTCCTTATTTATCGTTCCTTAGGTCAAGGCCCCGACTGTATTTCGGCTCGGGTTCGACTCACGTCGGCGGATGTTCGACGCAGCATCAACGCGTGAGATGCGCGAGTTGCTCCGGGGAGGTCCCCAGAACGGGCATCTGGCGTGGTGCGGCGCGCTGGGCCAGGTCATCACCGCAGCGGTCTCTGAGGCATGCTAGGGCAGGCCGGGAGTGTCTGCGCGACGCGCGCCAAGTGCAGTCGATCTCTCACGCGGTCGAGACAAAGAAGAGGACAACTCTATGTTCCCCCTGTCCACCTGGACATTTGGTCCCTGTACATGCTGGTAGCGGTAGCCTTCATCGTCGGTTGACGGGCCGGTCGAGTGGGAAGAGAGGGGCGGGGAAGGGGAAAAAACGATGCCCTCGAGAAGCGGAGGCGGCGCTCGCCACACCTCAAAGAGCTGCCGCGCCACGTGGCGGGCAGACAGAACAGCTCGCGGGAGTGGGGGCGGCAGCAACCTGTTGATGCAGACATGCGGCCTGCGCTGAGGCGTGAGCGCCATTCCGAACGACAGGAGCCATATGCAGCTGCGGAAGTGCGGCCGGGGCTGCAATTGGAGCGCCATCGCAGACGTTTTCAGATACGTTCTGATCAGAAAATTCGCCTAAGAACACACACACACACTGTCATGCACGTACCGGGAAACATGGTGTAACATGTTCCACTAGCTATAGCGCCAGCAGGTTGTCATGGGAGAAAGGAGAACAAGAGCTGTAGATGGAGAGATGGGCCGAGGGAAGAAGGTACATCTGAGCCTCCCAGATGGTGCCGGAGTAGAT
This sequence comes from Prorocentrum cordatum, assembly GCA_963575745.1. Lineage (NCBI taxonomy): Eukaryota > Dinophyceae > Prorocentrales > Prorocentraceae > Prorocentrum > Prorocentrum cordatum. The sequence goes on along the minus strand of CAUYUJ010020805.1, from coordinate 27,862 downwards.
GGGCTCGCAGGATCGCGCCGCATCGACGATGCGGTTCGATGCGGAGCCGGATTTTCTTCGCGCTGGCGTCGCCGATGCATCGCCGACGTCGCCAATGCATCGCCGATGCATCACCGGTGTATAGTCAATGCGGCGCGGTCCTCCGACCCCACATATTCGGACCCCATCCAGAAGGCCTCTGGGAAAGAAGGGCTGGACCTAAACAGTGTTTTGGCGATTTCGTGGGCCGTTTTCGTTTCGACTTGCTTTTGCGGTGGAGGTGGACTGAAGACAAAACGAGGGCAAACGAAAACAAAACGACAACGAACAACACCGTTTAGGTTCAGTCTTGTGGGAAAGAAAGGGGAAGCGGCAGTTCCTTCGTCCCGAACGCCGCACCTCCGCCCCCCGGTGGGCGGAGGCCAGCGAGCTCAAGCTTCAGGAGGCCGCCCTCGAGCAGGCGCGGCGCTCGTGCTTCGCAGCTGCCCCGGGCTCCTCCTGGCCGTGGCCGTCCTCCTCCCTCCTCTTCGCTCTTTCCCTCTCTCCTCCTCCGCCTCGTCGTCCTCCTGCTGCTCCTCCTCCTCCTCCACCTCCTCCTCCTCCTCCTCCTCCTCCTCTCTTCCTCCTCCTCCTCCTCCTCCTCCTCCACCTCCCCCCTATCTCCCTCCCTCTCCTCCTCCTCCTCCTCCTCCTCCTCCGCCTCCTCCTCCTCCTCCCACTCCTCCCTCCTCCTCCTCTCCCTCCCTCTCCTCCTCCTCTCCCTCCTCCTCGTCCTCGTCCTCCTCCCCCTCCTCCTCCTCCATTATTTATCCTTGTAGACAGCTCCTTCCTGTCGCACCTCGAGGCCGGTCGAAAAGGCGGGCCAGGCGTTTCGCCTGAGATTTCTTCACCATGTACGGCCTTGATCTTGTAAAACTGACAACCGTTTCACACATTGAGGGCGGGTGGTTTTCAAAATGTTGCTCTCGCCTTAGCGCGTCGCACATTCGTTCACAAAAAATTAGCAAGAGCTTCACGGATTGAGGGCAGGTAGTTTTCGCAATGTGGCTCTAGTTTTACCGCCGCGCACGTTAACTTGAACGTTTGCAAGAGCCTGGCGGGTTGAGGGCGGGTTGTTTTCAACATGTTGTTCTCGCCGAAGCGCCGCGCAAATTCGCTCCACAAGTTCGCAAAATTTTCACGATTTGTGGTTATCGCATTAGTGCCGCGCAGAGTCGTTTATAAACACTGCAAGAGATTCACGGAGTGAGGGAGGTTCTTTTCCAACACGTTGCTTTCGCCTTAGCGCCGCACATTCGTTTAACAAACAATTTGCAAGAGCTTCACGGATTGCGGGCGGCTCTTTTTCAACATGTGGTTTTAGTTTTAGCGCCGCACATGTTTGAGCAACATGTGCAAGAGTTTCTCTGATTCTCAGGGTTCACGTATCCAAATTTGTGTTTGGGAGCGAATCGCGATTGTCAGGGCACAGCAGCTACGTTGCTTCGCGGTGTTGAGGTCCCAGGAACGGCATTCTGTCACGACTCAAGATCACCAGGACATAACAGTCAGGTTAACTCGTGGCGTTGAAGTCCTCAGAATGGTGTTTGGGCGTGCTTCAAGATTTTCACACGGTTGTCCCACAACGGGGCAATTCTTTGAATGGCGATGACCCCTGGCAAGGGCCTGTGAAGAGGAACCTTGGAGGGAGGGTGTATTTCAACATCGTCGGCGAGTCTTGGGTTTGCATTGGTCCTCCTCCTCCTCCTCCCCCTGCTCCTCCCCCTCCTCCTCCTCCTCCTCCTCCTCCTCCTCCTCCTCCTCCTCCTCCTCCTCCTCCTCCTCCTCCTCCTCCTCCTCTCAAGCCATTCAGGCCCAAACGGGCGCACCGGGGAGGTGCGCCGACTTCGGGCCGACTCTGGTGCCTGCGCGAGGCGCTTGAGGCACTTCACCCCGCTCCTGCCAGCTCAGCGAGCAGCGTGTTGACTAAAGCCAGAGTTCAATCACAGCATGGGGCCTCGACCATGGACCCGCTGCCGCGGCTGCGGCACGTGCGAGTACAATGACAAGTATGACCAGCAGAGGCCGTCATGCCCAAAATGCCATCGACGTATCAAGCTACACAAGGGCGGCGATCGGTCACGATCCCCTTCTCGGTCCCCAGGACGAGTCCAGATCGGCGACACCGAGTTCATCCCCCTCCAAGACCCTGGAGCAGCCACGAACTCCAGGCACATCGGAGGCAAGAGAAAGGACAAAGGATCCACCAACGTCGTCGACCACCTCCAGTCCGCCCTAGACGAGGCGACCGACCCACAGCTGCGCGCCATGCTCCAGGCCCAGATCACCAGGATCGAAGCCACCGAGGAGAACCGCGCAGGCCAGGGCCCCGTCTCCACCGTGGAGGCCATGAAGAAGGCAGACGGAGCCTGGCGCGCCGCCTCCAACAGGCACACCCAGCTCGTCGCCAACGTGCTGAAGCTCAGGGAGAACCTGCGGACCGCCGAAGCCAAGGAGGCCGAGGCATCGCTGGAGCTCGCACGGGCGGAAGCCATCAAGAAGAAAGCAGCTGCCGCCCTCGCCCAAGCCGAAGGCGTCGGCCCGAACGACCACGTCGACGGCAAGGGAGGGGACAGCGGCACAGTATTCTCTGTCATCTGGGATGCCGAGCTCTTCGCGGAGACCGAAGAGCTGGGCCTGGAGGAGTCAGAGCGCACCGAGCTCACCAGTGTCAGGCAGGCGCTGGGAAGTCTCAAGAAGCAGTTCGACGAGAAGGAGCCACAAATGAAGGAGCTGATCAGCCGTGCCCATGCGGTACGGAGGCAGCAGCAGGAGCGGCTCGGCAAGAAGCGCAAGGGCACCGACGGCACGACCGCGTCGGCGCAGCAGGGGGCCACCGCGGGGGACACGGCAGGAGGCGCCAGCGCGGCCGATGGCCCGCAGGCGACAGCCCCCGACCCCGCGGCCGCGGCCGCCCAGGCCGCCCAGGAGGAGGCCATCAAGCAGGAGGCCAAGAAGCTGTCCGAGGCGAAGTTCGCAGCCCAGAGGGCGGCCGCGGAGGCCAAGTCCAAGGGCAAGGGCAGCACCACGGGCGCCACGGGCGGCCCAGCAGCAGGGACGAAGCCCACCACGAGGCCAGCCGCAGCGACACCGCCTGCGGGAGCTTCAAGTGGCGCAGCGAGCTCTTGACTAGGGGCTGCGGCAGAGCAGCCCGAGGAGGCGCCCAGCTACCAAGCCACGGGCGCCTCGACGCAGGAGGCTGACACCGTCAAGACCTCCACCTTCATGTACAGCAACATCACGTGTATGGGGGACAAGGCGTGGGATTTCATCCTCACCCAGACCTCATACGATTTCTTCGGCCTGGCTGAGACGCATATTGGACCAGCTGATGTGGGCAGGTGGTCTGGGAAAGCTCGAGGCCACAATCTTCGCTTATTTCATAGCGCTGCTCGCCCATCTTCCAAGGCGGCCAGTCCCGAGGTACGACATGATTCCCCAGGTGAATCGCAGTCAGGAGGACACGCCAACGAAGGAGGTGAGTGGATCTTAGCTAGGGGGCACTTGCAAGCCCACATTTGCCATGAAGCAATTCAATCATCTGCGCTCAAGGCCAAACCCAGCGGCAGCCTTGACGGTTTTGTTCCATGCGTTCTGCATTTTAAAGGCTATACACTAGTCGCTGTCGTTTTCTATGGGACCTGCAGCGTAGGCCTCTCGGGCACCAACCTCGTGAGGTACAGGAGACTTGGGGGTTTCCTCAGGGCCCTGCAGCTTCCGTGGGTTGTCATAGGCGACTGGAACATCCCACCGCACACCCTTCAGGCCTCAGGATTCCTCGGAGAAGCCGGAGGCATAATTAAGTGTGCAGACGTCGAATATACTTGCGACCCAGGCGGGGGCAGGAAAGCCTCCCACCTGGACTATCTCGTTCACAGCCTCTCCGCTCAGTCCTACATACAGCAGGTGACCCCAGTGCATGATGTCCCGTGGCGGCCACACATTGCACTCGTCATCCATTTTGTTTCTTCGGGAGAGCAGCTTCTCACCCGCATCGTGGATTTGCCCCGTCGTTTACCAAGCGCGGTTCGGCCCTCGAAAGCTCCCGCCCCTGGGTCCAAGTCCAGTCTGGCCAAGGCCCAACGGGCTGAGAAGGGCGCCAAGGGACAAGAGCTTCGGGACCGCACTTTTCACGCTGTTTTCGGGGATTGAATGGGCGAGGCCGACGACGCCGAGTCCACGCATGCAGGGGACTCGTCTGGCGAGGACGAGGACCCAACTTTCCCTGGTTACGCTTCAGAGGCCGAGGAAGAGGACCCCTGGGCAAGCGAGACCGTGTTCAGGCCAGCTGCCAACGTTGCAGCCGCTCTCCCGTCGCCCGAGGAGGTGCCAGCAGTCACTCCCACGTGCGAGGAGAAAACAGAGCCCCACGGACCTCCTAGCAGCCCATCCAGCGCCTCTAATTCGGCCCAGCGTGAGAACCCCCACGAACCTGCTAGAACCCAGGGGATGGAGTCCACACGTGCCAGCCAGATGTCAGACTTGCAGCAGTCAGCGGAGGGGACCTCCGACCCAGCCAGACAGCAGCCGCCCTACGATATCCCGAGTTCCCTCTGGAACGAGCATCGTGTGCAAACGGGGATGCTTAACCCCTCTTGCTGCTGCCCTGCTGCTGCCGTGGCGCACTCCGTAGCCTTTTCGCTCAAACCTGATACCGCACTCACCCTCGGTCAGCTCTACGGATCGTGGGTCACAACGGTCGAGGCTACCATCCACAGCCACCATCAGCAGGACCACCTCGGCCGCTCCAGATCTCAGGGGCCCGAGTTTCATGTCGTGACGGTGCGGGAGGCCCAGTCGAGACGGGCTACCGCACCCAGGGATTCGAGCAGCTCATGGTGGACCAGACTGCACACCACGCTGCAGCACATCTACCGTCACCGCGCACGTGGCAACGGCCTGCGTCAGCTACAGCAGCTTCATGAAGCAGTGGACCGTCTGTCACAAGAAGCCCCCGCAGGGGCAGCAGGCATCATCAAACCCAAGGACGATTTCCCGTGGCCGAAGTGGCAGGACATGCTCAGCCACATCCGCACCCTCCCCGTCGAGGAGGTCGTCGACTACGCAGCAGCAGCTGGTTTCCTTGCCCGACGCGCCCAACGACGAGCAGTTGGCAAGTCTCTTTTCGCATTCCGCGAGTGGGCAACCACCGCCCCAGCCTTGAGCACACTACATCGATCGCTCAAGCCACAGCCACAACCAGCTGAGTCGACAAAGGTGGGCAGCCAGACCCTAGTGCACCCCATGGACTTGCTTGACCACAAGGTCACCTGCTGGCACCAGCTATGGGCACCAACAGGACAGGCACTAGGAGGGCTCCCCGACCTTTACCAGCACATCGTCGACAAGATTCAAGTTCAGAGTCTCCCACCACTCTCGGGAGAGGACGTACGCCATGCCCTACGACGACAGCGAGCACGCACAGGGTTAGGAGCAGATCGCCTCAGCCCTCTGGACCTCCTACGCCTCCCACAGGAGGCACTGGAGGAACTCGCCAGTCTTTTCAACATCATGGAGCAGCTACAGATGTGGCCGCACCAACTCCTCATGACCATAGGAGTCATGAGGGCCAAGAAGGACAATGGAGACCGCATCGTTGGATTACTACCCGAAATCGCCCGTTGCTGGTCCATGTGCCGTGAGGGCGCAGTTCGTTCATGGAACCGCGAATGCCACGCACACTGGGACGCAGCGATCAGGGGGAACTCAGCTCTGCGGGAGGCCTACGAACGGGCCCTACAGGAGGAGCTCAGCGCCTATGCAGGGGCACCCCAGGGCCATGGGCTACTGGACATTTCACAATTTTACGATTCTATCAGCTGGTGCGACCTCGGGGAGCAGGCCCTCGAGTTGGACTTCCCAGCGGAGGTCCTGGGCCTCGAACTTCTCCTATGCATCGCGCCCAGAGTTCTCACCCAGAGCGGCAGTTACACTTTACCCTTCCAACCAACTCGATCAGTGGTTCAAGGACTTAGATCTGGCACCCGATTCGCTAAGGTCATCACCTACAAGGCGATTCGGAGAGTGACTCAGGTCCACGCCAGATGCTCCCACCGCATCTGGGTCGACGACCTATCCCAGCGCATGCAGGGGTCTCGAGAGGCTATCAGACGGGACCTCTTCAAATGCTTGCTGGACACTTGCCGCGCACTCCAAGATCGCGGACTCAGCATCGCCAAGAAGAGTGTGATCCTCTGCTCCCGCATGGACGACTCGAGGCACATCGCGCGCCGTCTGGCTCGCCAAGGCTTCAAGGTGGTGCCCAAGGCCCAAGCGGCCTACCTCGGCACCGACCTGGGGGCAGGCGTACGGGCAGCCCGCAGTGCCAGGACGCAGCGCCACGTCAAGCACGGCCTGCAGCACAAGAAGATCCTACGCCTCGCCCGCGCCTCCCGACGGTACCACGTCACGGGGAGACTAGCTCTCCAGGGGGCACAGGCTGGAGGCAGCTATGCACATCAAATCCACGGAGTTTTCGGCACACAGCTGACACTCTTCAGGAGGAGGCTTGGAGACTCTTTGGGCCCTCGCCTTCAGGGGCGATGCCTCGCAACGCTGCTGGACCTCAAGGCAGGCCCCTCCGACCCAGCACGCAAGTTTCCTCGCGGGACCATCCAGCAGTGGCTCACGACATGGATCCAGGCGGGGCCTATGGAGAGGGCCATCCGCCACACCTGGGATACAGTACTCAGGCATTTTCAATCTTTACCCGTCGGACAGCGGGTTCGCCACATCAAGGGGCCGCAGTCCACCGTCATCATGTACCTCCTGGAGCTCGGCTGGACGCCGAAGGGACCGCAGGAGTGGATCCTCCCGCCGGCCATAGTCGACAGCCGAGGACAAGACACCTGGGAGTTCGATCGTCAGCAGCTCACAGGTAACCCTCACGTGGACATCCCAGACACACTGCTCCAGGACATCGACCGCAGCGCACAGGCCAAGCTCTGGGCCAGTGCGAGCCAGCACTACGGTGGGTCTGGGATGGAGAGAGGGATCGACAACCGATCACATCGCAAGTTACTCAAGTACCTCAGCAAGATGAAGCACGGACGGCGACTCTCAACCATGATGCTCACCATAGCAGCGGGCGCCACGTGGCCGAAGGCCAGAGTGCTGGAGCAGACCAGCGCCATCACCGACGGCAAGTGCCCGCGCTGCCAGGCCGCCAAGGAGACACCGTTCCATCGCACATGGGAATGCGTGGCCAACCAGAAGTGCTCCGTGTACGACTCCACGGATCACATGATTGCGCAAGCCTCAGCCCAGCAGGACATGTACGAGTGCTACTGGACAAGGGGCCTGTTGCCTCAAGCGTGGACACAGGTCCCACCACCAGCCAGCACATACGACTGGACCGCTCATGGCATCGAGAAGTTCTCACCGCAGTGCTTCGAGACCAATCGCACCAGCTCAGTCATGTACATTTTCGGGGATGCCAGCGGAGGAGGTGACACAGCCTCCCCAGTCCTCAGGCGCGTGGGCATAGGCATCGCAGCTTTCCCCAGCCTCAGGATCAACGATATGCAACTGCAGACGGCGATGTGGGGGCCTCTCCCAGGGGACAGGCAGACAGTCGTCCGAGGCGAGCTGCTCGCCCTTCTCCTCGCCATGCAGGTTTCGGAGTTAGACGTCGTTTCCATCACTGATTGCGAGGGTGTCTACCTCAACTATTATAATGGACACCCGAGCTCGCCAGTCGGACCTGATGCAGACCTGTGGCACCAGGTGGGCGTCGAGCGAGCCAGGAGATCAGGCGATTTCGTGGTTCTTTTCACCAACTCTCATGCCACGGGCGAGGACGTCGCCCTTGGCCGTGCCAATGCGTCCTTTGCATATGGCAACACTGTCGCCGACGAGTTTGCAGCAGTTGCAGCGGACAGCCACCGTGTGGAAAAGCACCTTCGACAGCAGATTCAGGGTATCGAGAATGACGCCTACCTCGTCCGCATGAGGCTCCTGAGATCCACCTTAGAGGCCCTAGAGTTCGAGAAGGCTCAGATTCGTGAGTTGCCAGCTGGAAGCCGACAGCCTAGGAGAGTGAAAGCTCAGCCTGTCCGCCCTCCCGCCCCCTCCCTGTGTGCTGTTTTCAGGTCTCATCACCAATTAGATGACACTGGTAGACAATGTAATATATGTAAGGGGTCAGCCACAGCTAGCACCCGTGTTGAATGGTATGATTCAGAGTGTTTCAATATGGAAAATGTTGATGGCACTTATATGAGACCCCCCCTGGGCAAGCAGAAGCAGGTTCATGTAGCAGGGGGGTGGATTCATTTAACCCATCATCCGAGGTTCCACGCTGGGCTGGGGATTTGGTTCTGCTCCACATGCGGGAGCTACGCCTCCCAGCAGATTGGGAAGCTAGCAATGATGTGTCAACCCCCCTCGGCCACTGGGCGCGAGTATCTTAGACGTATCAATTCAGGTCTCTGGCCTAAGGTTCTCAGTAAAGCTGAGCAAGCTCAGAGGAGTAAGCACCTACAGTAGGTGCAGCGGAATTTTCTTTCCAATACATCGCTACGCGATCTGGCAGATACTCCAGATACTCCTCCTCCTCCTCCTCCTCCCCCATCGTCGCTCCTCCCCTCCTCCTCCCCTCCTCCTCCTCCTCCTCCTCCTCCCCCTCCTCCTCCTCCTCCTCCTCCTCCTCCTCCTCTCCTCCTTCTCTCCTCCTCCTCCTCCTCCTCCCCCATCTTCGCTCCTCCCCCTCCCCCCTCCGTCCTCACAGCGTCCTCCCTCGGCGCTGCGCAGCGCCCCCGCCCCCTTCGCGCCGCCGCGCCGCCGCGGCGTGGAGCCCCCGCTCCCCGCGCTGTCCCCTGCCGCGCGTCCCAGCACGCATCCCGGGCACTGGGTGCCGGGTTTAGCATTGGAAACCTAGAAACCTAAAAAACGAAACGAAACAGCCTAAAACCAAGACGTAGAATAGCTCGGGGATAGGTTTTTACGTCGGGTGTTATTTTTTAGCCCTCCTGGAAGGTCAGGGTAGGTCATCACCCCCCTCCTGGCCGCCCCCCGAGGAAAGCAGCGGGCCCCGGCGGAAGCGGGCCCTGGGCCCTGGGCCCTGGGACTCTCTCCCGGGGCAGACCTTCTGCATCCAGGGCCATCCCTCTTGACGGTCCTGGGGGGCCCAGGGAGGGCCTCGGGGACTTTGTGGGCCCTGGCAACGACAGGGCCGTTTTTTGTTACCGGTTCAGTTTTGCTGTTTTTGTTGCCGGTTCCGACGCCGTTTTTTTGCCCGTTCCGATTTGCCGTTCTTTGCGGGTTCCCGCTCCGGTTCCACTCCTGGGGCCGTTTTTGTTGCCGTTTCCGGTCGCCGGTTTTTTGCCGGTTCTATTTTCAAGGGACTTTTTTTTCGGAAGCGGTGAAAAAAACGGCCCTGCCGTTTCCAGGGCCCACTAAGGCCAGGACCCCAGGTAAGGGGACACGGTTAGTAGTACAGTCGGCCCGGATTCGTAGGTCGACCCTGCCGAATCAAGGGTGTTTTTGTGTCCTGTGTCTCGCGAACCATGCCTCTTGCATTCCTGTGGCAATGTGGCCCTCGGAAGGGTCTTGTGTCCTCTCGCGTGTCCTGTCCAATCAAGGCCGACTGTAGTAGGGCCCCAGAGCCCCTAAATTGGCCAGAATCACTAAACCAGGGCCGGCGTAGCTGGTGTTTTTTTCGGGTGACGGCAGTTCCGGTTGGTGGAAGGGGGCGGGGGGGGGGGCGTCCCCCAGTACACATCACTGAACCAGGCCTCACTCCACCCAGTTCTGCCAACGCCCGAGGGTGTCCGGAGGCAACAACAGGGGCGAATTAGCCCAGGGGGCGAACACTGCACGCGTTCGCCCCGGAGCATCGGCGAAGGCGTGGACCGTAGGCGCCCCTGGATGCACGTGTTGCTCTCCCCTGGGCCACTCGCCCCTGCCGTCGCCCCCGAGGTGTTCACGGTGCGGTCGGTTCGATGGCGTCGCAGTCGGTGGCGTTCGGTTCGGTTCGGTCGGTGATTGTGTCGTTGCCGCGCCGTTGCGCCCTGCTGAGGTGGTTTCGGTTTCGCTGTCGGTTCGGTCGAGTTTCGGTTGTGTCATCGCCATGCACAGGAAGTAGAGAATTCGGAGGGTGCTAGAACCACAACCCTGCCAAGTCGATTGGCGAACTGGTCGTGCCGGTTCTCGGGAGGGTGCCACGGCGCCAGTAGTCAGTTGCATGCGGGCGAGTTTGCTGTCTCTTTCTCTTTCTCTCTCTCTCTCTTTCTCTCTCTCTCTCTCCTGCCTCCTACTATGCGAATGCGCTAAGGGTAACCGGGCCCAGCACAAGCAGTGTCGATCCATAATTTGTGTTCCAAGACGGGCTTTCGCTAGGTAATCGGGGTCTACGGTGACAAGCTCTTCGTCGTAAGAAGGTGCTCTGTCTCCTCGTTATCCATCCTCTCTTGCAGCCTGTCCTTCCGCCTGGCTCGCGTCTGCGCTGTCGTAGTTGTCGCGGCCGTTGTTGCTGGCATCAGACCGACCTCGCCTCTTAGTCGTCGTAGCCGTTCTGGCTATTTTCGGCGTTCTTGCCCGCAGGCTAGTCTGCTTCCCGCCGTAGTTCTTGTATTCGGCGTGGCCGTCATTGCCGTTGGAGTTGGATTTCTGCATGATTCGCCTCGCAGCGGTCGTTGCCGTCGCAGGTGTTCTAGTGTTTACGTCGGAACGCATCGCCCAGCATGACCGCGCAAGAGACCACCGCACCCGGACGTTGTGGACGTTCCTCAAGAATGCCACTGTTTGGGCTGGTGCTTGTTGCGGCTGTTGTTGGCAAACGCTTCCCTTGTTCACGCAGTGTTTGTTCCCGCAAGCTTGCGGCCCTGCCACTTGCAGCGGTTCTCCCGTAGAGATTCGCTCCGATGTGCTCGCGCGGGGCCGAGTGGCGCCTCTGCGCGGCGTTGCCCGCTCGCCACGGCGCCCGCGCACGCCTCTCAGGGGAGCATTGCAGCAGCATCCACGTGGCCGCCGCGGCACTGCAGATGCCCTGGGCGGCGCGCAGCGCACCTTCGCTTGCCGGCGGCACGTGCCCTGCACCAGCGGGTGGCCCCCGCGCCGCGAGGCTTCGCGCGGCGTGCGCGGGCAGAGTCTGCGCGACAGCGCGCCCGCTCGTGCGAGCAACGGGCCTCTGCGTGAGGACGCCTTTTGCCGCATCTTGGGCGTGCCGCCGGGCGTGCTCCCTCAGGGCACGCGAGCCCCCCGAGCCCCGTCGCTCCGTCTGTCCCTGGCTCGGCGCTCGTGCGTGGCAGTTGCTTCGGGAGCGTTGCTCGCTGTTCGCCACTCCCCCGGACCTCTTCCCGTTGCCCCCCCTCCTCCGCTCGCGTGGTGTTTTCGTTTTGATCTCCACCGCTCGCATCTCCAAAAAAGTGGAGGGCCAGCCGGCCAGTTGAGGGTTCGAAAGGGGAGGATCCGCATCCCAGTTGTGCGTAGAGAGACTACAGTGTTTGCGTCGTGCCGGGGGCGGCCAAGAGGGGGGTGACGACTATGGGGGGGTGGATAGCATGGCGGGGGCCATGATATCCCCCCAGATTTCATGGCGCCTCTTCTCATTTCAATACGTGTCCCGCCCCCCCCCCCTCCCTAGACCGCGCACATGCCGCCGGCCATGATTCGCACCACCCCCTCTTGGAGCCCCCCTCTTGAACGCCCCCGATCGTGCCGATCTGCTCGAGGCAAGTCCCACGCACCGTGACTGTTAAGAACTTTCGGCGTGGCGAGTGTTTGAGCGCCGCCAAGAAAACTCGGGGGTGGACAGAACCTCGGCCCTGACACGTCGATTAGTGAATTGTCCATTTTCGGTTCTCGAGAGGGCGCCGCGGCCGTCATTTTCCAGGCTTGCACCCGCCAGGTTTGGGCCCGAGGTCGCTTTCACTAAACAACGTTTTACTAAAGAGGGTTCTGTCCATCCCCGAAAAACCGTAACAAGCGACAGATCGTCGCCCATAGCCGTGCAGGGGCATGTGACGCTTTCTTTCGCGTCGTTTCATGGTGCTTTTTTTCGTCTTCGTCATTGCCCTTTCCTCTCCCCCCTATTCTCTTGTTCTCACCCCCTCCCCCTCCCTCATTCTCTTTTTCTTTTTGCCCCTCTTGGGGCTTTCATGTGGCACCCTCAGGCCGTATTGGGCTGGCTTGCCCTGGGGTCCTGTTGGGCTGTATTGGGGTCCTCTTGGGGCACTCTTGGGCCGTCTTTGGGGCTCTCTGGGGCACTTCGGGGCCATGGTGGGCCGTCGTGAGCTCCCCAGGGGGGGGGCCCGTTGGTCTCGTGCCCAGACATCCGGCTGCTCCAATTCTTTCGATGCGTGGGCCGCAGAGATCCAGACCACTTCCCCAGGGGCGGTTTTTCGTCCCGAGTCGTTTTTTAACGTTCCCGAGGTCCGGCGGGAGCCCTGAGGCCGAAAACGAACAAACACCGCGCGCTCCAATCTTCTTGGAGCGTCGGATCTCTGGGTATGGGGTCGCTCCCGCCTCCTCGACGGTTTTTGTTGCCCTGCCCGCGGACTGCCGAACGCCGTGGCAGCTGCGGGCCGGTGTTAGCAGCAGCGTCGCCGCTCGAGTCCTGGCAGACCACGTGCTGCGCGTTTCCAGTCGCGGTGGCTGGCTGGGGGGCCTCCGGCGCCGCCCCGGGCCGTTTGAGCTCCGGGGACCCCGCTGCAAGAGAGCAGGGCGGACGCACACGCCAGTCATGGCAAGTGGGTATGTTTTTTGACTCCCAGGTCCCAGTCTGCTTCCAGCGCCTTCCTGCTTCAACGTCCCCCCTCTGTGGCCCTCGCCTTGCCCCCCTCCCTCTGCGGCCGCCCGCTCTGCCCCGTGCTCCCGCCCTTGCATGCTGGCCAGTTCGCTACCACGCCGCCCCCTCTTAGTCAGCTCCTGCTGCCAGCGCAGACGACCCCTTGCCTGGCCGCCGACGCGCCAAATCCTGCGTGCTCGCATGCATCCTCTCGCTCCTGTACGAGCCCAGCCGGTGAATTTCCAGATGCCTTGTGGCAAGTACCGCCGCCGTGCCATCACGGCCATCCGGACTGGATCATCCGAGTGGCCGCTATTCGAATGGTGATGACGACGGCAACGAAAACGACAATGACGACGAGGATGGTGATAAGGACGACGAGAATGATGATGGCGTTGACGATGAGGATCTTGTTGATGATGGTGGGCAGGAGGCGGAATAGGAGGAATGCCGTTGCATGTGACGCCTCTGAAGTTCTCTTCTGGGAGCTCATTGGGGCCGCCCCGGGGCTGTCGTGGGTGTGGAGCAGTCTTGGGGGTCTCTTGGGATCCTCTTGGGCAGTCTATCTTAGAGGCCTGTTGGGCTGGGTTGCAGCGACGACTGCCCGAAAAGGCGAGAGTGCCACAACCTGTCTAAAATTGGATGGGAATCGGTAAGTTTGGCACCTTCGGGCCCTCCAGCGAAACTGCGGCAACGCATGGTGTCTGCCAAGTTGTCGTACCATCTACTGATTGGGGTTCCCCCTGATGTAATTACACAAGTCGCAGTGAAGACTCCGTGAATCGTGGTGGAGGTCACGTGGCTCGTGAAGTATACCTCTTGAAGATTTCCACGTCCGCACACAATGTTGGATGCGGACTAAGACGGCCCCGCGGACCCAGGTCGGGAGGATCCCGGGGGCAGCATGGAGGAGGGACGGGGACAGGGAGGAGGGAGGACCAGAGTCGGGGGCGCGCAAACGGATTAGCGATCGATGGATTTGGCGCGCGGTCGCCAAATCCATGGATCGGGGGAGGTGCCCTCCCCAAAATGCGGCCGGTGCCGCCTCGCTCGTCGGCGGAGATCCGCGATTTCCCCTGGAAGCGGGACCCGTTGCTAATCCACGTCCCTTTGCTCCATGTTTACGATCGCCTGGCACAGGCGGAGAGGAGGGCAGGCAGGAGGGACCAGGTGGGAACAAATGGGAACAAGCGAGGGACCAGGTGGGTACAAGGTACAAGTGGGGAACAAGTGGGAACAAGTGAGAAAAAAGCCGGAGCGCCCCCCGCCACTTCTCGAGGCGAAGGCAAAGCAGAGATGCCCCCCGGCCCCCGAGGCCCGCCTCCAGAAGGAGGCCGCCGCCCTCCGCGCCGAGACGGCGGAGCTCCGCAGGCGCGCCGCGCGTAGACGTAGTCGTAGTAGGAGGAGGAGTAGTAGTAGTAATATGAGTAGTAGTAGTAGTAGTAGTAGTAGTAGTAGTAGTAGTAGCAGTAGAAGTAGAAGTAGAAGTAGAAGAAGTAGTAGTAGTAGTAGTAGTAGTAGTAGTAGTAGTAGTAGTAGTAGTAGTAGTAGTGTAGTAGTAGTAGTAGTAGTCGTAGTAGTAGTAGTAGTAGTAGTAGTATCAGTAGTAGTAGTAGTAGTAGTAGTAGTAGTAGTAGTAGTAGTCGTAGTCGTAGTGGTAGTAGTAGTAGTAGTAGTAGTAGTAGTAGTAGTCGTAGTAGTAGTAGTAGTAGTAGTCGTAGTAGTAGTTTCCGTAGTAGTAGTAGTAGTACTAGAAATAGTAGTATTAGTAGTAGTCGTAGTAGTAGTAGTAGTTGTTGTTGTAGTTGGTCGTAGTAGTAATTGTTGTAGTTGTAGCACCAGTCGTAGTAGTAGTAGTAGTAGTAGTAGTCGTACTCGTACCCGTAGTCATAATTGTAGTTGTAGTTGTAGTGGTCGTTGTAGACGTTGTCGTAGTCCCAGTTGTGGTCGTAGTGCTAGTACTAGTACTAGTACTAGTACCCTGTAGTAGTAGTAGTAGTAGTTGTTGTTGTTGTTGTAGGTGGTCGTAGTAGTAAGTGTTGTAGTTGTAGCACCAGTCGTAGTAGTAGTAGTAGTAGTAGTATTAATAGTAGTAGTAGTAATACTAGTGGTCGTAGTCGTAGTCGTAGTAGCAGGAGTAGTAGTAGTAGTAGTAGTAGTAGTAGTAGTAGTAGTAGTAGTAGTAGTAAGATCAGTAGTCGTATCAGTAGTAGTAGTAGCAGTAGTAGTAGTAGTAGTAGTAGTAGTCGTAGTCGTAGTTGTACTGGTAGCAGCAAAGGTAGTCTTAGTCGTAGTCACAGTCGTAGTCGCAATCGTAGCCGTAGTAGTCGGAGTAAGCGTAGTAGTAGTAGTAGAAGTAGTAGTAGTAGTAGTAGTAGTAGTAGTAGGAGTAGTAGTTGTTGTAGGTGTGGTAGTCGTAGTTGCGATCGCCGTCGTAGTCGTAGACATCGTCGTAATCACCGTAGTAGTAGTAGTAGTAGTAGTAGTAGTAGTAGTAGTAGTAGTAATAGTAGTCGGAGTAGTAGTAGTAGTAGTAGTAGTAGTCGTATTATTAGTAGTAGTAGTAGTAGTAGTAGTAGTAGTAGTAGTAGTAGTAATAGTGGTAGTAGTAGTAGTAGTAGTAGTCGTCGTAATCGTAGCCGTAGTAGTTGGAGTCAGCGTAGTAGTAGTAGTAGTAGTAGTCGTAGTTGCGATCGCCGTCGTAGTCGTGGA
Organism: Prorocentrum cordatum; assembly: GCA_963575745.1. NCBI lineage: Eukaryota > Dinophyceae > Prorocentrales > Prorocentraceae > Prorocentrum > Prorocentrum cordatum. The sequence continues at coordinate 12,405 of CAUYUJ010020805.1, read as the reverse complement.
CGTAGTCGTAATCATCGTAGTAGTAGTAGTAGTAGTAGTAGTCGTCGTCGTCGTCGTCGTAGTACCAGTAGTAGTAGTGGTAGTAGTAGTAGTAGTAGTAGTAGTAGTAGTAGTGATAGTAGTAGTCGTAGTCGTAGTCGTAGTCGTAGTCGTAGTAGTCGTAAACGTCGTAGTAGTAGTAGTCGTAGTAGTAGTAGTCGTCGTAGTCGTAGAAGAAGAAGTAGTAGTAGTAGTAGTAGTAGTAGGAGTAGTAGCCGAAGAAGTAGTAGTAGTAGTAGTAGTAGTAGGAGTAGTCGTAGTCCGTCTCGAAGTAGCCGAAAAGTAGTAGTAAGTATAGTAGTAGTAAAGTAGTAGTATGTAATACTGAGAAAATGTAGTAGTAGTAGTCCGTAGGTCGTAGTGGTAAGTCGTAATAGTTTAGTAGTAGGAAAGTTAGGAGTAGTGTGTCTGCAACATAAGTAGTAGTAGTAGTAAGTTCGTAGTAGTAGTAGTAAGTAGTAGCAAAGTAGAGTAGTATGTAGTAAAAATCGGGGGGAAAACCCGTATAGCCGTAGTAGTAGTAGTAAAGTAGTAGTAGTAGTAGTAGTAGTAGTAGAAAGTGTAGTAGTAGTAGTAATAGTAGTAGTAGTAGTAGTAGTAGTAGTAGTAGTAGTAGTAGTAGTGGTAGTCGTAGTAGTAGTAGTAGTAGTAGTAGTAGTAGTAGTAGTCGTAGTAGTAGTAGTAGTAGTAGTAGTAGTAGTAGTAGTTGTAGTAGTAGTAGTAGTAGTCGTAGTAGTAGTAGTAGTTGTTGTTGTAGTTGTAGTAGTATTACTAGTAGTACTAGTTGTACTAGTTGTACTAGTAGGTAGTAATAGTAGTATGTAGTCGTAGTCGTAGTCGTAGTCGCAGTGCGGTTTTTTGTTGCGACGCGGCAGTGCAAGACGGGGCAGGACAAGAAGGCGCGCGCGGCGCCGCGCGTGTCGGACGCGATTGCGGTCGTGCGCTCGTCGCAGGTGCGCGAGAAGTTGGCGCACTTGCTGGTCAAGGGGTCGGGCCCCAAGTGGCGTCTGACGCCCACGGGCCCGCCCCTGGTTATACGGGCCCCTCCCCTGCGGGACGCGCATGACTCAATGCGCTACCGGCTCGAAGTGCTAGGTTGCACCGTCCCTGCCACAGGAAGTGCTGCGCGCCATCATTGGATTTGCTGAGACCTCGATGGAGGCGCGCATCGGCATGGTGAAGATTCGCACGCGCGCCATGCCCCTGGGTGAAGAGGGGGGCCAGGCGCGGCCGCGCGGCCGCGCGGGGGCGCACGGCACGCGCGGCGCTCAGACGCGCACGGCGACTGGCGCGCTGGGGCGCGCGCACAAAGTCCCCAAAATTGCCCCCTGGCGCGGGTCGGTGGGCGCGCCAGGTCGCTTGCAAGTTGACGGAGACGCGGCGCTCGCGGCGATTGCACGACTGCCTGGTGCTTAAGCAGGATTGAAAGATTAAAGACCGCCTGGTCTGTCTGAAGTCCTTCGGCGTTGGTTAAGACTTGACCTCTCGGGGGGGCGGCGGGGCGGCGGGGGGGGGCGGGGATCCAGCGCGGGGTCGGGGCGGTCGGGGTTCGAGCAGACGTCGCCTGGAGCAGCCCAGTTGGAGCCCCATAAGGCACCCCCCTACCCTGTTCATGGTTTTCCTACTTGAAATGTCCCCCCCCCCCCCCCCCTCCTACTCGTCGCCCCTCCACTCCTCCCCCTCTCAGTAGCTATTTGGGTCCGGTTTTCAACCATGAAGCGCCCGCTTGCCAGTCCCGTCGACGGGGTCGACCATGACTCGAAAGCTGCCCGGCTCCGACGCGGATCGCCAGTGTCGTCATCCCCCCAACTGCCGAGCTCGACGGAAACGGCTAGCTAGCCCACAAGAGTTCCCTTGCTCTGACACTGCGTATCAACATGTTGATGTGATCTCTATATCCAGCGATACGATAGTTGACAGCCCGTCTTTGTTTGTGAAGTATGGGAATGAGAAGGATGTGTTTTGGATTCGGCTGTACCGGTGGGAATTGCGGACTTGGCCGTGGAAACATGTATTCCCTGACTTAGTTGAAGAGTACTTGGAGAACCTGTCGCACAGCGAGGACCTTCCGTTCACTGAGTGAGCTTCCTTAGATAATGTTGAGGATGTCTTGAACGGGCGCAGCGACGCTGAGAAAATGTTAAGGGCGACGTGGCCTCTAGGCGGGGGCACAATATATCATAGCAAAGCCCAGCATAGCATAGCATAGCGCAGCATAGCATAGCGTATCATAGCGCAGCACAACCAACCCATCATCCATCGCCCATGCGAGTTGAGACGATCAGGGAAGTGTAGGAACAGGAGGAGGAGGAGGGCGAGGTGGAACAGGAGAAGGGGAAGGACTCCAGGAGAAGGAAAAGGGGGATCGGCGAGGCTAGGCGTTAAAAGAGGAGAAGTAGGAGGAGTAGGGGGAGGAGGAGAAGGAGGAAGAGAAGGAGGAGAAGGAGGAGCAGGAGGAGGAGTGACTTGATGACGATTCAAACAGGGCGGGTTGGAGGGTCTTAGGGGGGAGGTTGGGAGGTCTATATTGGGTCCAATGGCTCAAAAAAAGGATGCGCCTCAATTAGCATCGCCCCCCTCGGATGCTCTCAGACGGCTTATTGGGGCCCTCTTGGAGCGCTCTTGGGCGCTTCTTGGGCGATGTTGGGGCCGTCTTCGGCTTTCGTTGGCCCCTCTTGGGCTTCTTTTGGGCCATCTTGGGGCCATATTGAGGCTTCCCAAACCCATCGGAAGCGAAAAGGCGTCAATGCCAATTACCCCAGTGCGACCCTACCTCGAAGTTGGAGCCCCTAGGGCAGCAGCATTAGTTGCTATGTTATGCTATGCTATGCTATGCCATGATATGCTGCGGTATGATACGCCATGCCCTGCGATGTTGCGCTATGCTATGTTATGCAATGGTGAGCTATGATATGCTATGCTAAGTTGCGCTATGCTGTGCTATGCTATGATATGCTGTGCTGTGCTATGTTATGATGTGTTGGTGGGGGTACGTGAAGCGCCAGGAATAGGGATTTCTGTTTATGGCCATGTAAACGTCGGTATTGTCGGCTCCAAAATATAATCCAGACCCCTCCTCCTCAAGCACCCCCACCCTGCCAGGGGAGACCGCGAGGGGCGACGGTCGCTCGGGGGCCCGCGATTCGGGCCCCGCCGTCGGGAGAGCCGCGACGGCGGCGACGGCGACGGCGGCCACAACCAACAGGGGTCGCCCTGTATGTGCGCAGTTATTCCATATTTGAGTTCGTGGATTCATGGACTTCAATGGCTGGCTATTCTCGAGGGGGGGACCCGTGGCGCCCATGCGGGTGGGCACGATCCCTAAATGGCGACGGAGCGTGCCCCCCCTCGAGTATTGTCTCTCTGGGTCTTACTGTGCATTTGTTCTGGTAACGAGTCTTAGGCAGGTTTTCTTGGCAATGAATGAGAAGTACCCTGTTGAACTATTGAGTATGAGGGACGTGCTCGTCTGGTGGTCTTTGCGATGCGCACTGCAGTCTGGAGGGCGGTTCCCCCGGCGGCATCCGCCCGGCGGTTCCCCCAGTTGCGCCCCCTGGGTTCACCCAGCTTAGCTTAGCTTAGCTAAGCTTAGCTTAGCTAATATTATCTTAGCTGAGCATAGCTTAGTTTAGCTTAGCTTTGCCTAGCCTAGCTTAGCTTAGCTTATCTCATCTTGCTTGGCTGAGCTTCGCTTCGCTTGGTTTATCTTAGCTTAACCCAGCCTAGCCTAGCTTAGGTTAGCTTAGCCTAACCTAGCTTACCTTAGTTTAGCGCGACAGAGCGCAACGCAGCACTAACGCAGCATAGCATAGCTAAGCATAGCATAGCACACCATAGCTCAACATAGCATAGTATAGCATACCATAGCGCACCATCTCCTAGCATATCATATAATTGCTTAGCAAAACGCAGCGCAACATAGCATAGCATAGCACAGCACAGCATAGTATAGCGCAGCATAACATAGCAGAGCATCGCATCGCATAGCATAGCGCAGTATAGCACTGCACATCATAGCCAATCATAGCATCGCATAGCGCAGCATAGCATAGCATATCATAATACAACATTGCATAGTGTAGGTGTATATGTTGATGCAGTTGTAGATGTATATGTAGATGTAGGTGTAGATGTAGATGTAGATGTGAGTCTCGATATGGTGATTACAAGACATGATGCTGATGATGATGCTTACCTATGGTGATATATGTTCAAGGCGATTTCCCCAACCACCGATTCACCTCCAGACCGACGTCCAGGAGCCACGCGTGTGCGCAAGGGCTCCCTGCTTGAGAGTCCCCGGAGGGGGAACTGCAGGCCCTGGGTCCAGCAGGAGAGACGGCGCTGTCGTTCGTCCGCTGGTCTGGGAAAAGTAGTGAAACGAGCCCTGCGCGCAAGGGAACGCGCTGCTGCAGCGGGACTCCTCGAGCCACTGCTGACGAAGGCCCGCTGCTGATGCGAATGCTGCTGAAATCTAAATACGCTGCCATGCCACGCTTGCGGGAGAGGAGGACGAGGATGATGATGCTGATGAGGGATGCACATATGGGGGGAAGATTGAATGAGAACGCCACGGCCCGTCGGCCCCACGCTCCAGACGGCCGGCTGCTGGGACAAAAGGGCGACCGGTTATCGCAGCCACGACATGTTTAGGAATTCCAGTGGCTCCTTACTAAGTACTCCCCTGATCGTCCTCCTGTCCCCCTACTGTCGAGGCTGCGGGTCAAAACAGGGATAAGGAGCTTATCCCCGCTGCAGCCGGCATGGCTGCTCCAGGGCACGTCTACGGATTTGCCGGCACAGCATAATGATGGTGATGATGGTGATGATGATGAATGATGGTTATGGTGATGGATGATGATGGTGATGATGATGGTGGTGGTTTAGCTTTAGCTTAGTTTTAGCTTGGCTTTAGCATAGCTGTGCATGAGATTTAGCTTGGCTTTAGCTTAGCTTTAGCTTAGCTTTACCTTAGCTTTAGCTTAGCTTTACCTTAGCTTCACCTTAGCTTTATCTTAGCTTATCCTCAGCTTTACCTTAGCGCTACCTTCGCTCGAGCTTAACTTTAGCTTAGCTTTAGCTTAGCTCTAGCTTAGCTTAAGCTTAGCTTAAGCTTAGCTTAAGCTTAGCTTAAGCTTAGCTTTATCCAGCTTTAGCTTGGCTTTAGCTTAGCTGTGGCTTAGCTTTAGCTTTGCTTTCGGTGGTGCTGATGATGCTGATGATGATGCTGATGCTGATGATGCTGCCGATGATGCTGATGATGCTGATGGTGCTGATGGTGATGATAACAATGATGATGGTGATGAGGATGATGATGTAAGTGCCAATTATCATGATATCTGCTCTGCTGTCATCGCATGGTGGACGACCTGGTGTCTGCTCGGCTGCTAGACCCTAATATACCCCAATTGGTCTACTCCGCGCGAGCCCGTTCAACCGCGACGCGGAACTCTCAACGCTAGGCGGGCGCCAGTGTAAACGCGGGAACAGCGTCACTAAAACAGGTCCGATGTGAATTCAAACCACGAGGCTGCCATGAAATCGCGGGATCAGCCATTCAGAAGGAAGTTGGCCTGCCACAAACAAAACTCGCCAACGGGAAACTCAGCCCGGGGCGGCTCACGGCAGCCTGTCATCGTCATTGTCACCACGACCGCCTGCCATAATCGCACCAAGATCTTCAGATGCACACATGCGGTGGATCTGGGCCGCCAACGCTGCCATCGGCGAATCCGACGCTGCTGAGGCCGATGACGACGGCGAAACTGGCGATGATGACGCCGTCGTGCTGGACGTGTCGGTGGCCTTCGGCGACGCCATGCTGCCGGCGATCCACGCCGACGGCGGTGGCGTCGCCGGCGCCGCGGCCGCCTCGGCCTCCGGCGGAGGCTGGATAGCGAGAGGCGGCGGTGCTGGAGGCTGGGCCGCCGCACCCAGCGGCGCCGCCGCCGACGGCCCGCGGCCAGGCCACGGGCCTCCAGAGGGGTACTCGTTCCTGAAGAGGCGTAGCAGCACAGTCCTCCGACGCGCCAGAAACTAATTATTGCCCCTCCTCCTCCCTCCTTGTCCGCCTCCCCCTCCCCCCCTCCTCCCTCCTCCTTCTCATCTCGTCCTCTTCCCAACTATAGTCCTCCCTACCTCCCCCCTCCCCCCTCCTTGTCCGCCTCCTCCTCCTTCGCCACCCCTCCTCCGCCTCCTCCTCCCGCCCTACCCTGAGGATGGAAAGGACTAAGATTTAGCCCTTTTTTTAAACGCCCAAAAACCAAGTCAATTTATGTAACCAAAACAGGAAGTTAGTCAATTTATCACACAAGCGAAAACGTTAGTCAATTTTCTACAAACACAAGCAAATTAGTCAATTTTCAAACGACGCAACATACTCGTCAGTTTTTACTAAAAACATGTATTGTAATAGGTTGTGTAAGGGGCGCAACGCTTTGCTGCGCGCCTGGTGCCTCCCAGACGGGGGTTGCGACTGTCACGCCTGGCGCTCCCACGTGGGGCTTCGGTTTTTTCGGCCCACACGCCGTCGCCTTTCGCGCGAGGGCTCGGATTCGCAACGCGCCCACCTCGCCCCGCTGTGGGGCGGAGCGGTTTCGAGCGCGGGCTCGGGAGCTCGCGACCCCTACCCCCGACCCACCCCGACCCACCCCGACCCACCCCGACCCACCCCGACCCACCCCGACCCACCCCGCACCGCCACCCTCAACAACCCCATAGGAAAACACGAAAAAACGCCTCCCGAAGAATAGGCAGTCGACGACTGCCCAAGCCGCCTCGGCTTGGGCAGTCGCCGACTGCCCAGGCCATGGCGGACGTGGGCGACGGCGCGGCGGACAGACCATCGAGGGCGCGGCCATGCTCCAACGCGGAGCTCATGGTCCAGGAGCTTCTCTTTGCGTCCCATTCCTCCCCTCACCTCTTCCTAACTGGTTCCATTCCTATCTGGTTCCATTCCTGGTTCCGCTAACTGGTTCCATTCCTATCCCCTCTTCTCGCCCGCCCCTCCCCCGTCCCCACTTCCCGTTTACCTTGGTCGCAACTCATCCTGGATCCCCCCACGTTCTCCTCCACCCGTCTCTCCCTCATCCGCCCCCCGTGCCCGCCCAAGGAGTTCGCGCCCTTCGCGACGGAGAAGGAGTGGCTCACCTACCCCAACAAGGAGGCCAAGGGCGACGGCGTCAAGCAGCACCGCGACACCGTCGTCCAGCACGCCGCGCTGGTGGCCACGATGAGGCTCAAGGTTGACCCCAACCTGAGCTTCGGCCCCAAGGCGTGCGACGCGGCCTTCACGATGATTGCCAAGGAGAAGTTCCCAGACCTCAGCTCCTCGCAGTGCTCCATGTGGGCGAGCGAGAACTCTGCT
>CAUYUJ010020805.1:0-2500 GCA_963575745.1 Prorocentrum cordatum | reverse complement strand
CATGAAGAAAACCTTGATGAAGGAGGGCGGCATCACCAAGTCCGCGCCTCCAACTTTGAAGCGCCCAGCAGCTGCGGCGCCACCCGTAGCAGCCACTGGCCACGGCACCGACGGGGGCGCCGCGTTCGAAGCCGATGGAGCTGATGGCGACGACCCAGCCGAAGATGGAGATGTAACAGCAGGGGTGGAGGTGGATGCGCCTGCGGAACCAGAACCAGCTGCAGGGCCAGGCGGAGATGGCCCGAACATCACCCCCAAGAAGAGGATCCGCGCGAAGAAGTCCTCGCATGACATCATCCGTGAGGCGCTCGACATGTCGCAGTCGCAGTCGCAGGTCGGCTTGGACAGCGTCCAGGTCAAGCGCCAGGAGTCCCAAGTGGGCAACGAGACGGTCGTGCAGGCGGAGGTGGAGGCCACCAGGGAGGATTCCAAGGGTGATAAGGTCCGATCGTGTTTCTGAGTCAGCTAGATTCCAACGCCCCGGAACATTAATGATCACGTTGCCCCAGAAACGCACCCACCCCTCCGTTGCAACCCCCCCCCCCCCAACCCGCTACACACCCAAAAACACGAAGCACCCCGAACGATGTTGTTTTTGAAAATTTGGCCCCGATCGTTGATTGTTCTCTTGGGAGGATGCCCGTGCAGACCCAACGGCCGCGGAGTCCGACTCTGACTGCCTCCTCGGTTCTGCGAGGATGCCAGGGGCCGATGATTACGCTGAGGCCAGTCGGCTGTTGTTGGACCGCTCGGGTTCTGATTCTTCGTAGTCTCAGTCTGCGAGCTGAGGATCATCATCCGTGGATGCGCCGCGTTCCGTCAGACGTCCGAAAACATGGTTGCCCTGCCGCGGTGGATGAGCCGCGGTCCGTCAGACGTCCGAAAACTGGGGGTAGGCCGCTAGCTCTGCCGCGGGCAATGTGCATTGGATATCGTGATTCCAGCAGGGGTCTGGGTCGGCGGGGTGGGCTGGGGTCGGGCAAGGTTTGGGGTCCAGATCGGTTACCAGTTGTTGTTAGTCGTGCGGCGTTGGGGGCTACATGGGTTTGCTGTGAGTTTGCCTGGGGATATTGTCTGGCAATCGCCTGGGCGGTCGCGATGGCTGAGACTTCTAAATCAAAGATTGCTCATGGTTGTTTGTATCGGGTGCGTCCTGGGTGAGTTTGTCGCAAAACAGCGTGTCGGAATCGGACAACCTTTGGGCATGCCCACCCAATGCCGCCCCCGACTCCTCCGCATTAGTGCTCAAAGGTCCCGATCAGGTTCGTTTCAGGTCCATCGCTGCATGTATACAGAACCAATCACCAAAGAGATGATGGGCAGCCCGCGCGCGGGCACCGTGATCCACGGGCTGCTGGTGAAGTCGACTGCGATTGCGCCCACGCCCACGACGGCGCCTCCCTCAGCACACGCCAGCGGTCACGGCAGTGAACCTGGGTCGGCGCCGCCTCGAACGCCTCAGGAACCAGTGCAGGTGGACGACTCACCCCCTGATAGTGGCCACGGCTGGGTCGACAGCACGACTTCGTTCACGGCGCCGACCGCCCTGGAGCCCCGCGACGTCGGGAGTAAGGAACCAGCGACGCAAACGGTCCCCGACTCTCAGGGCGACCAGCTTCCAGAAGGTCAGGGCACTGGCATGGGGTACCTCAGCCCCCAGGAACGGCACGGTAACCATGAAAAAGCACTTCCGATAAAGGGTGCTCGCAGACGTTTTTCGGTTTGCAGGGGTGGGCCCAGGCGGGTCTGTACTTCATTGGGCAGTTCGCATGGATGATCCAGATCAGGAGGAGGAGGAGGAGGAGGAGCATATGTCAGGGGAAGCAGCGAGTTAGCCCCAGGACCACATGGGGGATGACGACGCGTCCCTGGCCGAGATCGCGTCGCGCTGGGGCATCACAGTCCAGCAGAACCCCCTGCGCTCGACCCCGTGCCAGTCGCAGCCCGTCCTGCCAGCGGCAGGTGAGTTGGCGAACCAGTACATGATGTCCGCGGGGAAGGCGCACGTCTCGGAGCAGGTGGTTGTTTCGTCGCAGGTCGCAGTCTCCGAGCAGGTGACGGTTTCAGGTCAAGTTGATGTTCCATGCGGTGTCCCTGGCGAAGCTCGGGTCGCCCATCCAGACGGTCAGCAGCTGGCGCCACCGATCCAGCAACCACCAGTCGGCGTTGCCGACGGCAGCGACCTCCGCGGGCTCCCAGCAGACCCCAGCAAGCACCACGGGGAGATTCCTGCGATGGACTACCTCGGGAACAAGCTGATGGACATGTACAAGGCGGAGCATCGCATCAAAGGAGTGCGGAATAAAGCTTGTATCCACAATCCCACACGCCTAATGTAAAATTTACCGCGGCAGCGTTCAGATACACGAACGTGCCGCGCGATGTCAACATGTGCTTCTAGCACATACGCACGCGCACACACACGCACACGCACACACACACACACCCACACACCCACACACGCACAGCCACCCACCCACCCACCCACCCACCCACCCAC
>CAUYUJ010020804.1:715791-735728 GCA_963575745.1 Prorocentrum cordatum | reverse complement strand
TCCCGGGATCTGTAATCCATGTTCGTGTGCCCTTGAGAGTAAAGGCGGGTGAACGAAACGAACCCGGTGCAAATACGAAGGGGACGCATATTCGGTTGATCGTTCCAGCGGGTCTTCGGGTCGTTCGCCCTGCATGAAAAGAGCCCGTCCCTCCAGTGCGCGAGGATTGACATCCTCAACACCGTGCGGGAGGAGATGCGCGACCAGGCGCCCCTCCAGAGCCCCAGCTCGTGCACCCCGCGCCGATCCAGGGGCCGCTCCCGGCCGATCCTGGGCCCCAGGGTCGGCGTCGTGAGTGCGGGAGCGCGCCTCGCCAGACCTCCGACGATGTGTGTTCCCCCCAACCATTTTGTGGTGTTGGGTCCTCCGCGTCCTCCTTCTCCTCCTCCTCCTCCTCCTCCCCCTCCTCCCTCCACTGCGTGCCTCTGCCCTCCGCATGTCAACCGGTTCAACACGCCCCTCACGCTTCTTGGCCTCATAGGGAGCTCCACCGAAGGCTACAGCGGCGACGTTCGCATGCGCCCGCCCCACCCACTGCAGCGCCTCGTGGCCCCCCCAGGAAACTCCACCAAAGGCCCCAGTGGCGACGCTCGCAGGCGTCCGCCCCACCCAGTACAGCGCTTCGTGGCCCCAAAGGTAGTAGCTCACCGAAGGCCACAGTGGCGACGCTCGCATGCGCCCGCCCCACCCAGTACAGCGTTCCGTGATCCCATAGGGACGATCGCATACGTCCGCCCCACATGGTACAGCATTTCGTGGGCCCATAGGTGGTTCCACCGAAGGCCCCTGTGGCGACGTTCGCATGCGTCCCCCCCGCCCACGATGTCGACACACCCCTCACACGTTTCGTAATCCCATCGGGAGCTCCACTGAGGGCTCCAGTGTCGGCGTTCGCATGCACCACCCGTCCATTTCGGCGCACCCCTCACGCGTTTCGTAGCCCCACACGAAGCTCCACCGAAGGGCTCAGTGGCGACGTCGCACGCGTCCCCCCCGCCCATTTTGGCACACCCTTCACACGTTTCGAGGCCCCATGTGGGGAGGGGGTACACTCAAGGCCCCAGCAGCGGCGCTCGCATGGCGGCCCCGCCCCATCTCGGCACACCCTTCTGGACGCTGCGTGGCCCCGTGGGGAGACCCCATCGAAGGCGACACCCACGAGGAGGTCCATCGAAGGCGAGACGCACAGCGGCGAGACTCGCAGCTGCAGACGGTTGGGCCCTTTTGCCGGGACAGCTCTACCAGGGCTGGACCTGAACGGTGGTCTTGGTGATTTCGTGGGCCGTCTTCGCTTCGGTTTCGTTTTGCGCTAAAGGCGGATTCGAGACAAAAGCGAGGGAAAACGGAAACGAAACGAAAACGAGAAACACCCTTTAGGTTCAGCCCTGATGATGGGCCTGTGTTCCACCACCACCACCACAAGTTGGAGGGGGAGGGGGTCCTCCTCCTCCTCCTCCTCCTCCTCCTCCTCCTCCTCCTCCCTCCTCCACCTCCACCTCGTCCTCTTCCTCCTCCTTGTCATCCTTGGTCATCCTCCTCCTCCTCCTCCTCCTCCTACGCTCCTCCTCCTCCTCCTCCTGCCCTCCCTCCTCCTCCTCCTCCTCCTCTTCCCCCTCCAACTTATGGTGGTGGTGGTGGAACACAGGCCCACTGCCCGAGCTCTCCCTCGCGGCGGTCCTCGGCCAGCTCGGCCCGCAGAGGCCGAGCCTGGGCCCGCGGGCCCCGTGCGCTGCTGCCGAGCGCGGCCTCCGGAGGCCGCCGGCGGCCTTCCACGGGCTGCGGTCGGCCCCCGCGGGGCCACTGGAGGCGGATCGCGGGCTTCTCCCCCTCCTCCTCCTCCATCCTCCTCCTCCTCCTCCTCCTCCTCCTCCTCCCCCACCTCCTCCTCCTCCCCCCCTCCTCCTTCTCCTCCTTCTGCTCCTCCTCCTCCTCCTCCTCCTCCTCCTCCTCCTCCTCCTCCTCCACCTCCTCCTCCTCCGCCGCGGGGGGGGTCTCTGACAGCAGCTTGGCGGAGGACCCAGTGGAGGTGGAAGCGCATGCGTGGGCGGAGCTCCTCGTATGGGTGCCACGAGGCGCGTGAAGGGTGCGCCGGAATGACAGGCGGGACCGCCTGCGGCTCTCCGCCGGGGCCGTCGGTGGGGCCCCTCGTAGGGTGCCACGAAACGTGTGAGAAGTGCGCCGAAATGGAGGGCAGAACTGCGTGCGAACCCGGCCACTGGGGCCGTCGGTGGAGCTTGGCGAAGAACGCGTCCCTCCAGAAGCGCGCGGCGGCTGCGTGCAAAACCCCTCGATGCGCAAGAGCACGTTGAGGGACCCGCCGCACCGCCGAAGGCTTCGCCAACACGGGAGGCCGGTTTCAAAATCCACGTATGCACGCACGCACTGTCCCGACTCAAAAATCGTGAGCTCGGAGACGGCGGCGACTGCGCTGCGGAGCACGAGGGCGGGGGGCCGAGAGAGCAGGGGGAGGGACACTGTGCTTCGGATGGGTGCCTTGGGCCAGGCACGCCCAGGCACGACAGCTCGCACCCCCGCACCCTGCGCTGCGGGGGCGGACGGGACGAGCTTGAAGGCAAGTGTACAGCTCGTGTGAGGCGCGCGAGGAGTAGGCTTAGGTCGGGCGTGTCCCCCTACAGGGGGGATTTTCGACGAAAAAGAAAAGATGCCCCCCAAAATACCCCAAGAAGGTCAAAACATGCTCAAAACATAGTCCCCAGATTATGTTTGTGTTATGTTTTGATTTTTTTTGGGTTGTTTTTCTTTTTTCGTCGAAGATCCCCCTATAGGGGGACAGGCCCGACTTACGATTAGGGCCAGGGGGCAGCGGGACTGCAGCGCGAGACTGCCGCACACCTCCAGCCTGCTCGGGCCCGGGCGGCGGGAAGCTCGGCGGGGGGCAGCAGCGCAGCGCTGCAGGCGGACCCTGCCACCGGGGGCCTTCGGTGGAGCACGCGAGGCGTGTGAGAGATGCGCCGACATGGGGGTGGAACCGCATGCGGATCTTGCCACCTGTGCTATGGGAGATGGACGCTGCAGCGCGGCACAGGCGGAGGCGTTGCCTCAAGGGAATGCACTGTGACGACCGGTTCCACCTTAAGGGGAGGTTCCTTTGGTGCCTCAAATATCCCGTGCCACGTGGTGAATACAAGCTCCAGGAATTCGCGTCGTCCGCTTTGCATTCAACAGTACAAGCTGTATTGTTGTTTGTTTCACCTTCAATACCGGCCTGCATACCTGCATACCGTATGCATCCCAGGTGCCGCGAAGATGTTGTGATACTCGCTAGCTGGTCGATCTCACGCCGTGCATCCGTCCCCGAGGCGCATGTTGCCACACAGACCAGTGGGTAGCGTTTCGTTGCCAGCCGATTGCACTGCAGTCACCACGCACGGGATGAAAAAACCGGTGTGCCAAAACGAGCGGGGAATTGCATGCGGACCTCCGTTGGAGGCCATCGGTGCAGCTTCCTACGGTCGGACCGAGGCATAAGATCGAGGTTGGCTTGGGGAGGGTACCCTGGTTGTCTTCGTGCTTGTGCTCATGTGCACCCTGGGGACGGTACCTTTGGATGCCTTGTTCGTTTCGGCCGACGCAGGGGATGTTTTTTTCTGGCCTAGGTCCGACTGTGTGGGCCACGAGACGTGAGGGGTGCGCCGAAATAAAAGGTGGAATCGCATGCGGACCCCGCCACTGGGGCCGTCGGTGGAGCTGTGCATGAGCCCCCGCCCCCCAACCCACCCCTAGGGGGTTCGATTGAGCTCCCTATGGGGCCACGAAGCGAGTCAGAGGTGTGGCGAAATGGGCTGGGGGTCCGCATGAGCCCCCGCCCTTCCCGTGGGGCTTCGGTGGAACGCTTTCTTGGGCACGAGACGTGTGAGGAGTATTTCGACATGGACATGCGGATGGCAGAGGCAGGGATAGGGAGGAGGGAGGACGAGGTGGATGAGAGGAGGACAGACGCGGGGCTGTCTCTTCAAAACGAGAACCCGCAACCGCAGGATGGCGGGGACAAAATCGCATCGTCTGTTGTCTGGGGTCCTGGGCCGACCCTGGTTGAGCCGGGTCGAGGTCGGCGTCGGTGTGCAGTTCGGCGTCCTCCCCCCAGGTGTCCATCATCGTGTCCAGCCTTGACAACCTCATGGTGGTCGCCACGCTCACGCTGTCGATCGGCTTTGGCTCCAACGGGGGGGGGGGGGGAGGGCGAAGATCTGCCCGCGCGTGCCTCCTCCTGCCTGTTTTTGTTTTGCTGTGCCCCCCCCCCTGTCCACAGGTGGGACCCCACCCCCCAGACCCCCTCGAGCTGCGAAAAAAACACTACGGGTGATGTTTCTAAGGTTTCGCCTTCTGGGCGCCCTTTACCAGCCTCGAACGTATCCCTATCCCTAAGATTGACACGCCAAAAGGCGATGACAATCTTTGGCATCGTGATGAGGAGATGCCCAGCATTGGGATAGGGATATGTTCCAGGCTGCTCAGCCCTTGCCAGCGCCCAGGGCCATCAAAAAAAACGACTCGGGATGGAAAGCCGATCTCCCGGGGAAGGGGTCCAGACCTGTGGGGGTCGACGTTGCGAAAAGAACGCGGCGTTGGGGGCTTGGGGGTGGGGCCATCCCCTTGGCGGCGGCAATATGGCTTGGGACTCCGCCCCCCCCTCCCCCCGGTCAGGGCTGGGACAGAACAAGGGAAGGAAGTCGATTTGACGACGTGTCTTTTTCTCTGTTCGTTCCTCAACTCTCTTGGGACTGGCAACGACGAATGCGACGACAACGTCTCACACACGCCGAAGGGTAGGCAGGGGATGACGGGAAGTGCCGTCTCAGAACGAGAAGGCGATGAGAGTTTGTTAGGTGTTATAGGCTATGCTGAGTAAGGAATAAATGAAGAACAAACTCGCGAGAGACCCCTGGCAGAAAGATTGCAACATTTGCTTCGTTTGACGGATGACGGGACGCGCGTTCTCGGAACGAAAAGGTGATGAGAGTTTCTTTGGCCATGTTTACTACTTACTATTAAGGAACAGAGACGCGAGGGACAACGGGCTCCCAGGTGCAAAATGAGTTTTCGCTTAGCGGGTGACGGAAAGCACCTTCTCGAAATGAGAAGGTGATGGGAGTTCGTTAGGCTATGTGGAATAAGGGATGAATGGACAAAAAAAACTCGCGAGGGACAATTGGCTCGCCGCTGAAAGTTATTGTTCGCTTGGTGGATGACGGGAAGCACGTCCTCGGAAGGAGAAGGTGATGGGAATATGTTAGGGGAAGCGTTCTACATAATTAGTACAGAACAGAAACGCGAGGGACAACGGGCTCGCGGTTGCAAATCTTTTCCGCCTGGTGGATGACGGGAAGCGCCTTCTCGGAACGAGAAGGTGGTGGGAGTTCTCTAGCATATGTTGAATAAGGTATGAATCAAGAGCAAGGAAATGGGCGATTGAGCTCGCTCACGAAATTCAGCGAATCGTTTGAAATTGCCGCTTCGCCTGAGACATCTTCGAAACATCGAGATGTTGAGGCCGTGCGGTTAAGACCCTGTTCGTTACAAAAGAGGCTCTCGCTAGAAACATCCTCGGAAAACGGCACTCGCAGCATCTTAGCTCGAGGTCCTGTCTCTTCCGTCTCCTCCGTCTCTGAAGTCTTCCCCGTTTTCGCGGTCTCCGTCTCCTCCGTCTCTGAGGTCTCCTCCGTCTCCTCCGTCTCCTCCGTCATCCTCCTCCTTCTCCTCTTCCCCCTCCTCCTCCTTATCCTCCTCCTCCTCCTCCTCCTCCTCCTCCTCCTCCTCCTCCTCATTCTCTCCTTCCTTCATCGCGCGCGCACGCCGTGCATCCCCCCGGCCCGTCGCCCCCATAGCACATCCCGCACGCGCGCCGTGCATCCCGCCCGCCCGTCGCCCATACCGCATCCCGCACGCGCGCCGTGCATCCCGCCCGCCTTGTCGCCCTCATAACGCATCCCGCACGCACGCCGCACATCCCGCCCGCCTCGTCGCCCCCATAACGCATCCCGCACGCACGCCGCACATCCCCCCCTCCTCGTCGCCCCCATAACGCATCCCGCACGCACGCCGCACATCCCGCCCGCCTCGTCGCCCCCATAACGCATCCCGCACGCACGCCGCACATCCCCCCCTCCCGGCGTTCCCATAACACAGCCCTGCGCACACGCGCGTGCACACGCACGCAGCCGCTCACACAGGCACATACACAGGCACGCGTACATAGACGCACGCCCCCATCAGAGAAACCACAGCAACCACAGGCAACCACTAAGCTCGGAGAAGCAACCAATAATCCCGCTCTCCGCGCGCGACGCGAGTTCTGGCGAACTCTCTGTGGGGAAGGCGCTTGGGCCCCCCCCCCGCGCGCGACCCTTGGCGAATCGTCTGCGGGGGGGGGGAGGGGGGGCTCGCGCGGCAGCAACAGCGACAGCAGCAGTGGCAGGAGGAGTGGAATGAGGAAAAGAGGCAGGTGAGAGGACGAGGAAGGAGGATGTGGAATGAGGAAAAGAGGGGGAGGAAAAGAGGGGGATGTGGAATGAGGAAAAGAGGGGGAGGACGAGGAGAAGGAAGGAGAGGAGGAGAAGAAGGGCGGGGAGGAGGCGAGGCCAGCGCGGCAGACCAGCACGGCAGTCCAGCGCGGCACGCCAGCGCGGAGTTCTCTGGTGCGCTCAACCAGACGTGATTTGACAAGCTTTGTGGACAAAGCGGCGCTTCCCAGTCTTGTCCGGACAGGTTCCCCCCAACACGGTGTTTGTTAACCATGAGGTTCTCGCTCGAGACATCCTCGGGTAATGAGCTATTGAGCTCGCTCACAAAAGGCAGCGAATCGTTGGATCGCCTGAGACATCTTCGAACAATTGAGGTCTTGAAGCCGTGCGGGTAAGACGTCTTTTGCTAAACATGAGGCTCTCGCTCGAGACATCCCCGGACAACGGCATTCGCAGCATCTTACCTCGAGGTCTTGTCTCCTTCGTCTCCTTCGTCTCCGAGGTCTCCTCGGTGTCTGAGGTCTCCGTCTCCCCCGTCTCTGAGGTCTCCTCCGCCCCTGAGGTCTCCTCCGTCTCTCCTCCGTCTCTCCTCCGTCTCATCCGTCATCCTCCAACTTCTTTTCTTCCCCCTCCTCTTCCTCCTCCCCTCCTCCTCCTCCTCCTCTTCCTCCTCTCTCCTCCCCCTCCTCCTCCTCCTCCTCCTCCTCCTCCTCCTCCTTCTCATTCTCTCCTTCCTTCATCGCGCGCGCACGCCGTGCATCCCCCCCGCCCGTCGCCCCCGCGACACATCCCGCACGCGCGCCGCGCATCCCGCCCGCCTGCCGCCCCCATTACACATCCCGCACGCGCGCCGCACATCCCACACGCCCGTGGCCCCATCTTACGCATCCCGCACGCACGCCGTACACCCCCCCTCCGTCGCTCCCATGACACAGCCCTGCACGCACGCGCGCGCACGCACGCAGCCGCTCACACAGGCACATACACGGGCACGCGCACAGACACGCACGCTCGCACCAGAGTAGCCTCAGCAACCACAGGCAGCCGCTAAGTTCGGAAAAGGCAACCACCAATCCCGCTTTCCGCGCGCGACGCGAGTTCTGGCGAACTCTCGGTGGGGAGGGCGTTTGGGCCCCCCTCAGAATGGCTGTTTCGCCTGAGACATCCTCGAACAATGAGATGTTGAAACCGTGTGGTTAGGACGTCTTTTGTTAAACATGAGGCTCTCGCTCGATAAACCATCGGAACATGAGCTATTGAGCTCGCTCGCGAAATTCAGCGAATCGTTGGGAATTGCCGCTTCGCCTGAGACATCTTCGAAACATTGAGATGTTGAGGCCGTGCGGTTAAGACGTCTTTCGTTAAGCATGAGGCTCTCGCTCGAGATATCCTCGGGAAACGGCATTCGCAGCATCGTACCTCGAGGTCTTGTCTCCTCCGTATCTTCCGTTTCCTTCGTCTCTGAGGTCTCTTCTGTTTCTGAGGTATCCGACTCCTCCGTCTCTGAGGTTTCCTTTGCTTTTTAGGTAGCGTCCGTCTCTCCTCCGTCTCCTCCGTCTCCTCCGTCATCCTCTTCTTGTTCCTCGCCCCCCTCCTCTTCCCCCTCCTCCTCCACATCCTCCTCCTCCTCCTCCTCCTCCTCCTCCTCCTCCTCCTCATCATCATCATCATCATCATCATCATCATCATCATCATCATTCTCTTCCTCCTTCATCGCGCACGCGTGCCGCGCATCCCCCCCGCCCGTCGCCCCCATAACGCATCCCGCACGCGCGCCGCACCTCCCGCCCGCCCGTCGCCCGCGCAACACATCCCGCACGCGCGCCGCACCTTCCCCCGCCTTGTCGCCCCCATAATACATTCAGCACGCACGCCGTACATCCCCCCCGCCCGTCGCCCCCATAACACATCCCGCACGCACGCCGCACATCCCCCCTCCCGTCGCTCCCATCACACAACCTTGCACACACGCGCACACACGCGCACACAGCCGCTCACACAGGCACATACACACGCACGCGAACATACACGCACGCTCGCTCCAGAGTATCCACAGCAACCACAGGCAACCACTCAGCTCGGAGAAGCAACCAGTAATCCCGCCCTCCGCGCGCGACGCGAGTTCTGGCGAACTCTATGTGGAGAAGGCGGTTGGGGCCCCCGCCCCGCCGCACGATCCTTGGCTAATCGTTTGTAGGGGGGGTGCTCGTGCGGCAGCAGCAGCAATAGCAGCAGCAGGAGGAGTGGGAGGAGGAAAAGAGGCAGATGACGTCGAAGAGGAGAAGGAGGAGGAGGAGGAGGAGGAGGAGGAGGAGGAGGAAAAGGAGGAGGCGAAGGATGGGGAGGAGGCAAGGCCAGCGCGGCAGACCAGCACGGCAGACCAGCGGGGCACGCCAGCGCGGAGTTGTTTGGCGCGCGCAACCAGACGTTAAGACATTATCTGACAAGCTTTGTGGACAAAGCGGCGCTTCCCTTTCTTGTCCGGCCAGTTTTTTCTCAACATGGCCCATTCGCTTGAGAGGTCTTCGAAGCATTGAGATGTTGAGGCCGTGCGGTCAAGACGTCTTTCGTTAAGCAAGAGGCTCTCGCTGGAGACATCCTCCGAAAACGACATTCGCAGCATCTTACCTCGAAGTCCTGTCTCCTCCGTCTCCTGCGGCTCTGAAGTCTCCTCCGTCTCTGAAGTTTCCGACTACCCCGTCTCTGAGGTCTCTCCCGTGTCTGAGGTCTCCTCCGTCTCTCCTCCGTCTCCTCCGTCCTCCTCCTCCTCCTCTCCCCCTCCTCCTCCTCCTCCTCCTCCTCCTCCTCCTCCTCCTCCTTCTCCTTCTCCTCCTCCTCCTCCAGCCTCCTCCTCGTCCTCATCCTCCTTATCCTCCTCATAGCTGCCACGGTTGCTCGAGCGATTCAGATGGCAGCAGGCCGGACCTTTTTCGCTGCAGCCACAGCTGGGGGCTTCCTCGCTTTCTGCCTCTGCGCGTGCGAGCCGTGGCTTGGAAGTACGAAGGTGCTCGGCTGGAACCCTCAGAGCGCCCGTGGGGATCGGCTCGAGGAGATTGTCTTGGTGTGCAGGTCGTTTGACTTTGTCTTGCTGGGGGGGACGCAGGCGTGTGACCGAAAAACAGAAGAACCCCTTCAGCGCCGAATCCAAGGGCAGTTGGTCATCGAAAGTGAATTCAGTTCTGGATATTACACTAATAGTAGTACTGGTTACGCAGTGATTTTTCATCGGGGCTCTCGGCTTGGCGACCTGGTTCGAGCGTGGGCGAGCCCGAAAGGGGCGGGGGGACGGGCACTGGCAGTGAGAGTGAAGCGCAGCTGTCAAGATTTCTGCCTGGTGGTGCTCTACTTTCCGCCCCAGCCGAGGTGGGCAGCGGAGGTCCCCCACTACCTGGAGACGACGCGCATTCTCGGCAAGTGGTTGGACGAGGTGCTGAGCAGTCTGCCCGTGCGCTGCTGCCCCATCGTGTTCACGGATGCGAACGACGGCATCGGTCTCAGTCGTCAGTCCGCGAAGTGGCAGTACGTCGACGACGGGGTGGTGGCAGAGGAGGCAGCGACACGAGAAGCACGACGGCACGGAGCAGGTGAAACCCTTCGTATACAGGCGGCAAAGCACCACTTGCTTGCGGCGAATGCGAGATATGGAGTTAGCCCTACGTACTTCGGCACGAAGGGCGGGAGCTCGATGATTGACTATGTGTTCTTCCCCTTCGGGATGGCGGACGCTATTGAGCAGTGTCACACTCTCAGAGGATTGGGAGCGCAACTACAGGCTTTTCGGGGCCCGCCGCCGCAGGATCACATCCCGATCATGCTGCAGGTCCACCTCCCGCGTTTCTCGGAGCAGATCCAGCGGGCCCCGAAGTTGGAGTGGGACAGGGACAAGATCATGGACGCGTTGCGTGGCGAGGGCTACTTGAGGCGCGACTTCCTACGGCTGGTCGAAGATCGACTGGCTCAGGAGGACCCGCAGTGGACGGAGATGCTTCGGCGTGGTGTACCTGACTCCTTCTTCGATTACATGAATCGAGTGCTGATTGAGGCGGGGCAGCAGATGTTTCGACCAGGACGGCCGCCTCAGCGGCGAGGAGACGCCGAACTTCGACGCGACCTTCTCCGTCAGCGAGCGGCACTTCGGGAGGCACTGGCTGGGATGGCGACAGATACGATGGCCCCCGTCGGCACGCACTGCTCACCTCCCCTGCCCGCTGGGCCATCGGGAGGCAGAGGGTACCGACCGACGGGGGTAACGCATCGGATGACGACGGCGGCGGAGGGCGGCTTAACTTCTACACCAGAGACGATGGCGAGGTTAGAGGAGATTCAGGAGCAGTTGCGGGTGGTGGCTCACCGCCTACATCAGCAGCGACGGCAGGAACGAGCAGCGAAGAAGAGGTACATGGAAGAAGAGATTGAGACGGCGTGGAGATCCTGCAAACTGGCGCTGGCGATGCGTCTTTCACGGGAAGCAGGACGTTGTCGGTTTGGACCGAAGAAGCGGGACGGACGTGCAGCACGGGTGGCTCAGCCTACGCGGGAGGAGTGGCTAACGGCCTGGCGTCCGGCAGGCAAGGATGGTGGCATGTCGGCTACGGAGGTGGCAACTCCAGAGCTGATCGAGTCGACGGACGCGCTGCCTGACCTGACCGTTGAGATGGAGGAACGAGCTCGAGCGGACATCAGGCGGGCCTCGTGGGCGGTACAACGTGCAGGACGACGTCGGGCAGTACCTGATCGTTCCCCTCCAGTGGAGCTGCGGCAGTTCTGTTTCCACCCCGATAAGCGATATGTACGGGGGCGCTGGGGCGTTGGGGCTGATGCAGGCATTCCTGACATGGCGAGCTTTACGGAGGCGAGGCTGGGTGGTTTTCGTATGATACGCCGAGCCTCACGGACCCCCGGCCATTGGCACCACAGCACCGCGGTCGGACTGCGGAAGGGTGGCGCACCAGGCGTCAAGGGCAAGCGGGTGGTGCACGTCCTCGACCCCGTCGGGAAGTGCTTCTACGCAGATGTGCTGAAGGTGCCAGCGGACGTGGGCGACTACGGCTTCATCAAACATCGGCGACGAGAGGGGGCGATTATGGCGGCTCAGGTGGTGGCGCGGCGCCCGCGGCATTCGTGCCACGCGTTCTCGGCCAGCCTGAAGGACGTGAGCAACGCGTTCGCGTTAGGCTCCCAGTCTGAGTTGGGTGCTACGGTAGACTTGCACGTCGCCAGCGAGCTGGACGCGCCGCTCGCGCAGCAAAGATATCATGAGTCACGCATCTGCTTGCCCACATCTGAAGGACCCCCTCTGTGGATCCAGCCAGGAGAAGGAGGCACCATGGGGGGCCCTTTCGCGGTCACGCTGTTCGGGGGCACGCTTAGCAGGCCAATCTTTTCCTGGAAGTATCGAGAGGCTCACAGTACGCCACGTGCGCTTATAGCAGAATTGAAGGAAATGCGTGCCAACCTGAGCCTCTTCAAATATGCAGATGACATTTGGAATTTCATGGTGGCTGCTCGTTTCCAGAGGATCTCGGATTTTCTGAAGTGGATGCGTATGTCGGATGAGATTCTGGAGGAGGAGTTAGAGGAGGTGGGATTCGGGGCCAACCGGAGCAAACAGGTTTCGCTGTTTCACGTCTCGGGAGTAGGAGGCATCAAGGTCAAACGTTGGCTTCGCCACCGCGCCGTTCCCATTCTTGGAGGTGAGTTGCATGAATATACGCGGTACCTGGGGCCTCATGTCTCTCTCTCGGGGACTACGGGGCCAGAAGTTGCTCGTCGTAAAGAGGCGGCGTCGTCAGGGTTCTACTCCATGGGAGGTTTCTGGTCCCTCAAGTGCCCCTGGAGATGGACTCGCACTATCCTTATCGGGCTCGTCCAGAATGCGTTATTAAGTGGGCTGGAGGCGATGATGGTGACCCCCCAACAGTATAAGGATTTGGACGCTCATCTTGCTCGTCTGTGTCGTGTGCCATTGCAGGGACGGGGTACTTCGCATGAGGGCGCACATACGACGACCTGGTCGAATGCTCAGGTGCTTCAGTATTGGAAATTGGCGCCGAGTGCGAAAGAGCTGCTCGTGCGGCGCCTGAGCTGGCACCAGCAGATGGCACGTTTTCCTGATCGTCATCAGCAGCTCCTGTGTGCACTGTTCGGTCGTTTGCCGGCACTGGAGTTTGACCGCTACAGGCCTGTGGTCGCTGATCGACTGACAAAGCACGCGTTTCCATGGGCTCGTCGTCTCCAGGAGGAGTTTCAAAACGCTTGGAAGATCTTGGGTGGGGAGGCCATGGTGATGGAAGAGCTCTCCGAGTTCCCCTGCAGGTTCGTGGACCCTGAGGTTGCCCCCGACTTCGTCAAGCTTGATTTCTCGGTTATTCGTTCGGTCCAGGTCCGAGCGCAAGTTCTTCCGCCAGGCTACCAGCCCCCGCAAGAGGTTCCTCCACCAGTCCCTGAGGTCCTACGTAAATGGCAGTGTGAGTGGGTGGAGGAGGACGGTAGTAGGTGAGATATGGTCTTTCGTGCGAAACGTGATCTACTTAACCATCTTCGTGCTAAACATCATGTCCGTAATGCTGGACACGTTATGTCTCCTACTAATGTGTGTGTGGTTTGCCGTGCGGTTCTCAGCCCCCGAGTGGTGGCTGGACGTCATCTTGCTCGCTCGCTGGTTCGGGGATTTTGTCGACCTGATGGGGCTCGGAAGTTCCACCCTCTGGTTCCTCCTGATAGCCTCGCTTGCAGAGTTTGCGGGGTCGAGCACGCCGACCTGGATCTTCTCTGTAGCCATCTGGTTCAACATCTGCCACGCGCGGTGCTACCTCAGCGACCTCGCCCCCAGTCGGCCCGTCGGCGTCAGCAGCAGTATGGCCCTGGAGGGCACCCCGTGCTGGCGCCCCCGACGGCAGAGACGAACGGCGCTCCCCCGCACAAGAAGGGGCGCGGCGACGACGACAGGGGCAGCGGCGGCACCATGGGCTTGAGGGAGACAGCGAAGACGATGGGGCGCCTCGTGTTGGCGGATTCCCGCGAGATCCAAGAGCTGGCCGCCGTCGTGTTCAAAAAGTTAGCAACGAAGAAAGGCGGCCTGTCCGAGCAGCAAGAGGCGACGGGCAAGGCGTACGACGCGCAGTCCACCGCCCTGCGCGAGAAGGCCAAGCACGGAGAGCAGGTCGACTACGGGGGCAGGGGGCCGCCGCACGTGGCGATCTTCGCAGCGTCGGTGAAGTGGTGGGGCACGCAGGGCAACCTTGCCAAGCAGGAGCTGACCGAGGGCTTTGCGAGCCTGTGGAAGGACGTGAGCATGCGCTTCACTCCCCAGCAGGTGGCGGCCCTGGCACCCTACTTCCGTTGGAAGCCGCACAGGGGCAAGCCGAACAAGGGCAAGGGCAAGAGCAGCAGCGACGACATGCAGGAGGACGTGAAGGGCACCGACAAGGGGATGATCATGTACGCGGTGGAGCTCTCTCACACGACGGGCCCGAAGCTGTCGATGTTGCTGGCCGAGGCGATGGCGGGCATGAAGGCGATCCACAAGCCAGGTGCAGCCCCATCCAGGTCCGTTGCACCGCCAGCTTTCGAGGATGATCAACGAGATTTGAGTGCTTCTTTGACGGCGGGCCCACGTTCATCTACATCGGGGAGTCATGCCGACAATTGTGGAGATGCTGGGTATCGTGGGCCTGGCCAGAGCATCTTTTCAGTGAGGGACTCGGTTTCCGAGTCAGTGACGCCCGCGGGTCAGACTAGTTTTGTGAGTCCGACGGGATTCGATTGGCGTCAGAGCGAGAGATTTAGGGCTTTACAGGCTGCTGGCCATCTCCCGCCGAGACACCCTCCCCGTCCTCTTTCTGTTCCGACGTTAACTCTCCTTCGACAGGCGCCTCGTGGGCGCGGTAGGGGCTCCAGTGGGAAAGGTAGGTCTCAGCCCCCTCGGAGGCCCCCTCGAGGCCGAATGCCTCTGGGCGGGGGGGTGCCTCCTCACGGGGCGGTGCGTCAGGCAGCGGTGCCTGATCGAGGGGGGTGGGGGGGCTAGCAAGGTGGTTCTGGCCCTGGTGGCTCCACCGTGTTGGTTTCCTTCCTCCTCGATGTGGGTGCCAATGCCACGGCGTGTGCACGGCTCTCACTTTTAAACACGGCGGGATTAAGGTTTCGCCCCTCAGAATCCAAGCTTTGCTGAATTTCTTTGTTGCGTCGAGGCTAAGCTGATGGGGGATTCCATGAGCTAGTCAGTCAGTCAGTCTTACCCTCCTCATCCTCCTCATTCTCTCCCTCCTTCATCGCGCACGCGCGCCGCGCATTCCCCCCGCCCGTCGCCCCCATAACACGCCCCGTACGCACGCCGCACATCCCGCCCGCCCGTCGCCCCGATAACACGTCCCGCACGCACGCCGCACATCGCCCACAACCTTGCACACACGCACGCACACGCGCACACATCCGCTCACACAGGCACATACACAGGCACGCGTACATACACGCACGCTCGCACCCGAGTAACCACAGCAACCACCGGCAACCATTCAGCTCGGAGAAGCAACCAGTAATCCCGCCCTCCGCGCGCGACGCGAGTTCTGGCGAACTTCTTGTGTGGGGAAGGCGCTTGGGGCCCCCTTGCCCCGCGCGATCCCTGGCTAATCGTCTGGGGTGGGGTGCTCGTGCGGCAGTAGCAGCAATAGCAGCAGCAGCAGTAGCAGCAGCAGGAAGAGTGGGAGGAGGAAAAGAGGCAGATGACGTCGAAGAGGGGAAAAGGAGGAGAAGGATGACGAGGAAGAAGAAGAGGAGGAGGATAAGGATGAGGAGGAGGCAAGGCCAGCGCGGCAGACCAGCACGGCGGACCAGCGCGGCACGCCAGCGCGGAGTTCTTTGGCGTGTTCAACCAGACGTTATTTGACAAGCTTTGTGGACAAAGCTGCGCGTCCCGTTCTTGTCGGGACAGGTTCCCCCCAAAACGGCCATCTCCTTTGAGACATATTCGACAAAAGTGAGATGTTCAAGGACGTGGGTTAAGACGCCTCATATCAAACATGAGGCTGCCTCTCGAGATATCCTCGGACAAATGCGATCTCCGGGATATTGCGAATGTCGTCTGTTCAACGTGGGGCTCTCGTTCGAGACACCCTCGAAAACACGAGGAGGAGGAAGAGGAGGAGGAGGAGGAGCAGGAGAAGGAGGAGCAGGAAGCGAAGAAGGAGGAGGATGAAGAAAAGGAAGAGGAGGAGGACGACGAGGGAGGTGCAAGGAGCGAGGAGCGAGGAGGAGGAGGAGGAGGAGGAGGAGGAGGAGAAGAAGAAGTGCCCCCAAACAAGCTCAAACACCATATGTTATACGAAGGGCTGACGGGGGGGCAAGACGCCACGAAGAAAGGCTTCGCGGAGGTCCAGCCGATACCGAGAGGTCTTGTACCCAGCATGCGCAGTCCAATCAGCCCTTGAGGGGCTGAGGCGGTGTAGGAAGCTCGTCCATCCAAGTTCTCATACCCCCCTCCCTCCCTACCTGTCCCCTGGACGGCCTGCAATGCCTTCCCCCCTCTCCTCCCTGCAAAGACCCATGCCGAAGCCCCTGCAGAAACCCTCCCAAGACCGCGCGCAGAAGACCCTGCGAACACATCTGCTAAGACCTTGCGCAGTGCCTGGCAAGACCTTGCAAACGACCCCGCAAGCCCTGCAAGGGCTCTGCAAGGTACGGCAACCCAAAATGTCGCCACATGGGTCGAAACCATAACTTATGGGCGGGGCACCCACGTGTCCACATTTGGGTGGCTACCCGCGTGCATACCTTAGGTTGCCACCCGTGTGTCCACATTCGGGGTGCCACCCACGTGCGAACACTCCCCGCCCCCCTGGCAAACACCCTGTACACGCCCGCGCACACACGCGCACACACGCACACGGCCGCACACACACACACACACACACACACACACACACACACACACACACACACACACACACACACACACACACACACACACACACACACACACACACGGCACACACACAGACACCCGTAGCCATTTTGGCTCAAGCCTGCCCTGGTGCCAGGGTGGGCAGGAACGCGCCGTGCCTCTCCTTCTCGTAGGAGAGAGCGGCTCTGTCCTGCTCCCCGTGTCGCGGCCCCTGCCATGGCGGCGTCGGGCGGCGGCACCAGGGGATGGATCTACGGTCGGACGGCGCTGGACTGGTCATCGCGATGGCCGTCCAAGGCGCTGCTCAGGGAGCGGCGGCGGGCGGCGCCTCGCGGCAGGCGATCGCGGCTGCCGTGGCCGCAGCGCTGCGCACCGCCTGGGCGCTCCTGGCGGACGGCGGCTCCGAGGAGGACGCCGAGCTCGCTATGCGCTGGCAGGCCATGGAGCCCGCCATGCGCCAGCAGCTGCGGGGCGTGCAGGCGTGCGGCGCAGCCCGCGCCAGGCGCAACGTCGGGGCGCACGTGGTCCTCGGCAAGGGCGTGGAGGCCCTGCGGGAGGCCCTGGTGCGGCCGCAGCGCGCCCAGCGTGGCGGACGCTGCGGGCCCCGCGTGCCGGCGCAACCGGACCTGGCCGAGGCGGGCGGCGGCGGCTCGACCCCGCCCTCTCCGCCCATGGTGCCGAGCGCGGCGGTGGCCACGGAGGTGGGCGGGAACCCCTTCGACGACCACGCCGACGACACCATGCTGGAGGGGTCCGTCGGCGACGGCGCGGAGCTGGACGTGGACGTGTGCAAGGGCACCGACCAGGTCGTGGACAGCTCCGAGGCGCGCGTGGACGCGAGCGAGCAGGAGCACCAGAGCCCCTTCGAGGAGGACACGGTGCTGGGCGAGGTCCCGCCCTTCCCGCAGCTCAGCGCGGCGGTGGGCGAGGAGGCCGTCGGAGGCCCCTTGGAGAGTATCGTCGGCGCCGAGCTGCAGGGTCAGGAGAGCGAGGAGGCGACGAACGACGACGACTTCGTTCTCCCCTCGATCCTCGCCAAGATGGAGGAGTCGATGGAGGCCCAGCGGCGGTCCCAGGCCAGCCTCGTGGAGGACCTGGCCAAGTTGCGTGCCCTCCGAGCGCAGGAGCTATCCGTGGCTCTGCGCAATGGGGTGGCGGGCGCCGTCGACGAGGCCAAGGTGCGCTTTCGGGCCGCCGTGGATCGGCTCCGTCTGGCCGAGGCTGCCTTCGACAACAAGATGGCCACCTTCCAGCGGCAGTGCGAGGTCCTGCAGCGGGCGTCCCAGCGGCGGTGACGGTCTCGCTGAGGGCTGAGGCCGTGGATGGGGTCAGCAGCAAGAGTGCCAGCTGCGTGGATGGCCTCGCGGATTGCTGGGATGGCCGTTGCGCCTCTGCCCGTCGTCGGGGTGCGGGTTCCGCCTCTGAGAGGGCCCCAGCGGTAGAGACAATGCCCCCCTTGGCGCGGTGTCCGCCGTGGCTGAGGGGCCTGAGGGGGCGGTCCCTCGGGGTGCCTGGGCCCGCATTCGCCGTTGGCGGGGCCTGGGCACGGCGCGTGTTCTCGCTTTTCAGCCCCCCTTGGCACCAGGCTGAGGGGCCTAGGGTGGGGCGCGGCCTCGAGGGGGCCCTTTCGCTCTGCACCCTGGGGAGTTCGGCGGGGGCGCTGCCCAAGGCTCGGCTCCGCACAGGCTCGGCAGGCGATGACCTTCGCTCGAGAGCCCAGCGCACGGGCCTGGCGAGGTGTAGACGCCCCAGGCTGCCGATGCACCAAAGCACCAAAACACACACACACACACACGCACACGCACACGCACACGCACACGCGCACACGCACACGCACACGCACACGCACACGCACACGCACACGCACACGCACACGCACACGCACACGCACACGCACACGCACACGCACACGCACACGCACACGCACACGCACTCGCACACGCACACGCACACGCACACGCACACGCACTCGCACACGCACACGCACACGCACACGCACTCGCACACGCACACGCACACGCACACGCACACGCACACGCACACGCACACGCACACGCACACGCACACGCACACGCACACGCACACGCACACGCACACGCACACGCACACGCACACGCACACGCACACGCACACGCAAACGCACTCGCACACGCACACGCACACGCACACGCACACTCCTCATCCACCCAAACACCCCCCCCACCAAACCACACACCACGCTAATTCTGAGGGGGAGGGTGGGGTTCTCTTCGCTCGTGAGTCGATCCCACGAAGTTGAACCAACCCTCACCCTTCAGAAACGGCGCGTTTTTGGTGTGGGGGGGGGGTGGGGGGGTAGGGATGGTTTTTGGGTTCGCGCGGGCCCTCCCCCCGTGGCCCTTCCGTGCCTGGGTGGCTCGCTTTTCTTCCTTCTCCACCCCCAGAGAAACATCGTGGGAAGGAGTTGTGTTGGTGAGTGGCGGCGCCCTGGGGCTTTCGCGGCGCACCGGGGCCGCCAAGATATCGCCCGGGCGAAATGGTCCTGGGGCGTCGACTTCCTGGGCCCCCTGGGACGTGCCCATTTCGCGCCCATACAGGTGGGGAATGAAGCAGAAGATCGCCACAAACTCCAAGCTCTGCATTTTTTTGTTAACAGAAAATTACGTGCGTGGCGTTGTGCTGCTTTAAGGGGCTCAAAACGGGCACCAGGGCCACAGTTATCACGATCCAGGGGAAATTGGTCGGGTCGACTTGGGACCCCTGCCGCGCCTTCTGCGCGCCCAGAGGGGGCGATCGGCAGGGAGATCGGCCGCGCGCTTCGGTATTTTTCTGGTTGCTCGCGGCTTCCAGGGGCCCTGAGCGGGCGCCAGGGCCACAGGCAAAATTCAACCAACACCAGGGCCACTAACAAAAAAACCTCAGGACAAACAACCAGGGGTCGAGTAACGAAAACCATCGAGACCTCGACGTTGGCGATCCCCCTGGCCTGGTTCCCCCCCTCCTCCCTCGCCCGCTCCTTCGCCCCCCACCTCAGCACCTCTACCTCCCCTCCCCCTTGAAGCGTGGTTCAAGATGAAGCGCACTGTGATTCGTCGAATCGATCTGCCGCCTGTCGGGGCGTGGCTCCGAATATACGCACCTTGGGCCCCTCGCGGGATGTGGGTCCTCATAGCGCCAGTGCCGAGCGTGTTCTTGGTGCACGCGGCCCCCGCGGGGCCGCCGCCACCGCAGCCTAGAGCTTAGGCAACGCCATCGATATATGGTCGACCGACCGATCGATCGGGCCCCGATGGGCTCCACAAGGATCCCCGCTCCGAACGGCGATCGGTCGATCGATGGATCGATCGAGCGCCGCTCGGCCCCCCCGAGGCCCCTCGTCGACGATGATTGGGTCACGAGCAGCGAGGACAGCGTGGCCGAGACGATCGAATCAAGCTCCGACGCGCCCGTCGAGATCAGCGACGACGACTAAGGAGGGGGTGGGTGGAACTGCCCCTCCTTTTCCTCCTCCTCTTCCTCCTCTTCCTCCTCCTCTTCCTACTCCTCCTCCTCCTCCTCCTCCTCCTCCCCTCCTCCTC
>CAUYUJ010020804.1:645321-715691 GCA_963575745.1 Prorocentrum cordatum | reverse complement strand
CCTGCTCCTCCTCCTCCTCTTCCTCCTCCTCCTCCTCCTCCTCCTCCTCCTCCTCCTCTCCTCCTCCGTTTGGAAGCGGTCGAAACCCTCAGCGTTGAACGTTCGGCGCATCGCGTGCCACGCGTCAGCGCGAGGCCAGTCTGGGGCTTGGCATCCTTTCGATAGGCTCGCGAGGCCGTCGACTTCGGCCTGGTTGTCGGGAAAGACAGCGGAAGGCCTGTCGGCCACGGCAACGACGTGCAGAAGCGCTTGGACGTCGGCGCGTTGGGCGTTTTGCGCAAGGCCGCAACGCCGGACAGCGTAGTTGATCTGACGCCAGCGTCGTAGACCGCAAAGATAGCCCTTGTCAGGAGCATGCGGGCCTGACAAGCGCAGGCCCCGTCCGTGGCCGCGTAGATCCACGCGCGCCACGTGTCCCGGTCCGTGTAGTCGCGGTGGGCGTGGGGGTCGGCGTCTGGCTCCCAGCGAGGCCGCGGTTGCGGTGGGTTGTGCCCGAGGTCGCGCTGCGGTCCTCGTCGACCAGGCCGCAATGTCGCGCGAGCGGCGGGAGCCGTTCCCTCGATTCGGCAGAGCGCGTCATTGCGAAACCCGGAACGGGGAGCACCGCTCGCGCGACTGGGACGCCCTCGCCTCCTCCCCCACGGCGTAGGGGGGGGGGCGAGCACTTCGTGGGGGGCGCACCGTGGTCCTGTTCATTGGCGAGTCGCGCGCGCAGCCAGGTTGAGTTCCGTAGTGGCCGCGCCCAGCGCCACATGGAGAAAGGTGCCGATCAGCTTGATCGCCGCCTGCACGCGCAGCGGGGCGTACATCCAGGTCAGATCCGCCACCTCTGCGTGGAACTCGCTAGTCCCGTGCCTCCACTTCGGCGGGGTGGATTTTCTGGCACGAGTTCCCGCCATTCCCGTGGAAAGTCCCTCCGCTGGTTGAGGCGTCCTAAGGCATTCCTTGTTAATGAATCTTGGCGTGTCCTTCGGGAATTCCTTGGATTCTCTTTGAAATTCCGTAAGAGCTGGTTTCTTGAGAAGTTCTGCCATGTATTTTCAGATTTCCAACATATCCTTCAGCAGGGAAAATCTTTGCGAAGTCTCACTCGGGAGGCCCGCCAGGCAAAGCTTGCATGGACGTGCAGGGGTCCCAAGGAAGAATTCTAGGCAGCGCCCCGCCGAGCCTCTCCCCAATCCGGTCGGAGAGAGAAGGGGAGGTCGCCGAATCTGTATGGCGCGCATCGAGGAGAGGCGTCGCCCTCTTCCCTGCGTCGCCTGGAAGCGGACGAGCTTAACCCTGCCCGCCCCGTGACGGTAGTCGGCAGCGGCGAAAGAGAGAGAGAGAGAGAGTGACAGAGAAAAAGAGAGAGAGAGAGTGAGAGATCGGGAGAAAGCAGTAGGGTTGAAGTGCAAGGGAACTCGTCAGCGTCCCCCCCCCCCTGCCGAGCGCAAGAATGTCGTCAATATTCGCCCCTCTCAGGCGAGATCGAGCCCCTCCACGTCGTCCACGCAGCAGGACGCGACCAAACGTAGCCCTTCCGAGGAGGAGGAGGAGGAGGAGGAGGAGGAGGACGGGGAGGAGGAGGACGGGGAGGACGGGGAAGAGGGGTATGAAGAAAGGAGTAAAAGAAGGTGGGCGAGGAGGAGGTGGAGGTGGGAAAAGAAAGAGAGCGAGAGAGGAAAAAAAACATCTCCATATTGACCTTGGAGCGAATGAGTTGTGGAGGGGGGCAGGAGGAGCGGGAGGAAAAGGTCGCAGAGGAAGATGAAGCGGAGGAGAAGGATGGATCGAAGGGAGAATGGGAGGAGCAGGGATATGGGAGGCAAGCATCCACAGCAGTCGCAGCAGTTGCAGTAGGAGTCGGCATACCTTGCACTTCGGACCAAGACAGCTGCCTCAATGTCGCGATGCGGTGCGGTTCGTCCTCCTCACCCCCGATATCATATGCACGTATAATGTCGAAGACGCCCCCGGCGAATCATCGTTGCACCCTGCTTTTTGAAAGCACCTATGTGGCCGAATGTTGTGGTCAGAGCTCGGCCAAGGTATCGGATCATTTGTTCCCCCAGCCGTTGTGGACACGTTTCGGGGAGCACGCTGGGGAGAAGGAAGAACAGGAGGAGAGATCTCTTCGGGCGTTCCTGGAGGCTCTCTCGGAGACCTCTTGGGGGCCTCCTTGGGCCGTTTTGAGCTATTTGGGGGCCATATTGGGTGCATCTTGGGCCGTCTTATAAACTCCTGACGTTCAATGATGTTGGTCTCTTGTGTAGTTCCAACATGTCCACAGCACTGTAAACTCTTCGCATACAAACCTGTCGCAAGATACACGACGCACAACTCACATCCTTTTGGTTACAGATTTCAGAGCATACCCATTTTGAGGGCACCCCTGATCCTGTCCGTCTCCGGCTCATCTGCCCACCCCAGCGTGCGAGCCGTGCTAATGATTGGCACCCTCTTCACACTAGACGCTCCTGTCTTAAGGGCTGCAGGACGGCGCCGTCACGAACGACACCTGCTTCCGACAGCGCAGCGATTGCGACACCGCAGGCTGAGCCAGCGACGTAGCAGGGATTGCTTCCGGAAAAGGGAGGAGACAAACTGATGGGCCAGCCCCGAGGACCCACAAGATGGCCCCAGGGGCCTCCTGTGAAGGCCCGAGGACAACCTCCTGCGACCAGCTTAGGGCATGTGGGAAGTGCGGATCCCCTCCTCCTCCTCTTCCTCATCATCCTCCTCCCCCTCCTCCTCCTCGGCCTCAGCCTCGGCCTCGACCTCCTCCTCATTCTCCTTCTCCTCCTATTCCTCCTCCTCCTTCTTCTCCTTCTCCTCCTCCCGCTCCCCAGGCCTCCTGGAACAATCGGGCTGCGAACTCCAGAAGCAGCTGGAAGTGCCCAGGAGCGCACAGGATTCCGTCAGTTGGGGGCCTGGGGCCTTCAAAGGGAATTCATCACGTTCTTCAGCACGTTCTTTAGTGACGACGATTGAGTGTTTGTGGGCAGTCCACTCTGCTTGACGACGAGATGGCGGACATGCGCCGCCATGGAGTTCAATATTGTACTCAAGAGGTTTGCGCCATCCCGCCGATTTCTTGCAGAGGAAAAATGCGGCTTTCGAAATCGCATGCGCTGTTTACCAGATACCCTCGTGTTGTTTGCGTGTAGTTGTTTCTTGCGCGGCACCCTCTTCATCCGTGTCTGTTGTGGGGCCTATTGGAGGCCACCTCATCCTCCTCCTCAATTTCTTCCTCCTCCTCCTCCTCCTGCTCCTCCGCGTCCACGCCCAACAAAAAGCCCCCCCTCTGTGATTGCGCATCACACGGTTGTGGGCGAAATTCCGCCGAACCGTTGAGGTTAGTTAGGTTCACGTTTGCCAGGCTTATTCCGACACGTGTGCCTCACAGCATCAGTTGGCAATTTATGTTTTCATTGTGCACGGCGTGAGACGGCGCACGCGTGAGTTAATTGCCGTGGTGCATTGACACATGCGCATACTGTGTTGTCATACTCGTGTAAGAGTCGTTACTCATCTTGACATGCGTTCTCAGAGGTATACAGTCACCCTGCTGTGTTTCCCACAGATGAAAGACAATGTTGTTACAGCGCGCCATGACAGGCGGGATGTGGAGGCCGCCAGGTGCCGTGCAAGGAAAGGGCCCGAGACCAGATCTTGCGAACGCATTGGCCTGTCGGTTGGCTGCGTTTTTACCATGGATGTTGACGAAGTTGATTTGAGGCACAAGCCCCCTCCATTTCTCTTCCTCCGTCGAGTGAAGCTGTGATCGGGGCGCCTCCAGGGCAGTGTCGCCAGCTCTAGCGCACGGTCCCACACCTTGTTTTGTTTCCTGCGCACGCTTTCCTCCACTGATGGGCGCGTTCCACCCCGCTACGGAAAGGAAAACAGGAGGAGGAGGAGGAGGAGAAGGAGGAGGAGAAGGAGGAGGTAGAGGAGAAGGTAGAGGAGGAGTTAGAGGAGGAGGAGAAAAAGGAGGAGGAGGAGGAGGAGAAGGAGGAGGGAGGAGCAGGGAGGAGAAGGAGGGAGGAGGAGGAGGAGGAGGAGGAGGAGGAGGAGGAGGAGGAGGAGGAGGAGCAGGGAGGAGCAGGGAGGAGGAGGGGGCAGGGGGAGGAGGAGATGAGGGGGGAGGGGGAGAAGGTGGAAAAGGAGGAGCCCCTTGCCTGGGCTCCCCGCCCTCGCGAGCCTGCGGCCGCGGCCGCGGCCGCCGCCAGCCCGTGGACGACGCGGCCGAGAAGGCCGAGGAGCGCCCAGGGTTTCCTTCGAGCGGCAGTCGGGTGGCAGAGGCGGCTCACGCGCTCGGAGGCTCAGACGCCCCCGCAGTCGAAGATCAGAATGAACAAGTCGAAGAACGAAAATTGGAATGAGCATTCGGAGGTTGATAGACCTCCTACCCTGACACGTCGATTAGCGAATTGGCCGTTTTCGGTTCGCGAGAGGGGGTCGCGGCCGTCATTTTTGCGGGTCCAGGTCCGTCGGTTTCGGTCCTAGGCCGTTTTCACTAAAGGGTGGTTTATTAAAGGAAGGTTTGTCCTCCGCGCTGATTTCGTGGATCGGCTCTGGGGCCCCATTGGCGGCGCTTCCGGCGCTGCTCCTGGCGCGCTCCGCGCGCCAGCGATGGGAGCTCAGCGCGGATCCAAGAAGCCCACGCGAACCCACGAGAAACTATTTGTATGACGGCAGTCGTTCTCTCGATAGGGGTTCGGGGTGGGGTTCTGGTGTTCGAGCCCCTCTTCAGAGCTACTCCAGGGGCTCACTCGTGGCGGAGGCTCGCTGTGACAACGAAAGTCCCTTCGTCCCTTATCTCGCCCCCCTGACGGTGGCACGATGGCTGTAGCATTAAGTCGGGCTTGTCCCTCTACAGGAGGAACATTCAAAAATTATCAAAAAATAGTCTCGGGACGATTTTGTTATTATTTCCTAGCATTTGGGGAGCATCTGTTGAGTATGTTTAATTGTTGTCGCTTCGCGAATCCCCACCAGCCCATCCAGAAACGATGCCCAGAGGAATTGCCTCGATCAGAGAAGTGGGCAGCACACAGAGGAAGCCATTATGAGACATCTTGGGATATCTTGAGCCATCTTGGAGGTCATTTTGGGCTCTCCCAGACGCTCTTGGAGTCATCTTAATCCGTGCCCCCCCCCAAGAGGCCTCCATGTGGCTAAAACCTGTGTAGAATCAATGATTAGGCATTCTCGCCGAGGCCTCTTGGAGCATCTTGGGTGCATCTGGGGGGGCTCTTGGGGCCTCTTGGGGGTCTCTTGGGGGCCTCCGGGGGGCCTCTTGGGGGCCTCTTGGGGCCATTTTGGGGCCATCTTGGGACCTCTTGGGGCTTCCTGGGCGCTTCTTGGGGCCATCTTGGAGGAGATCGATCAAACAAGAGGGGGGGTTTAATTAGCGCCCCCCCTCGGAAGCCCCTAAAATCGCCTCTTGGACCCCTCTTGGAACGCTCTTGGAGTGCTCTTGGGCGCTCTTGGGGCCGTCTTGGGGCTCTTTTGGGGCTCTCTTGGGGCCCTCTTGGGCCATCTTGGAGCCATCTCCAGGCCTCGGATGGCCATCGGAAGCGAAAAGGCGAGAAAGCAAAAATCATTGATTTTCCTTAGGTTTTGGGACGATTTTGGCCTCTTCGGGGCCTCCTTGGGGAGCTGTTTGGCCACTTGGAGTTATCTTGGGGCCGTCTTTGGGCTTCTTGGAACCATCTTAGGAGCCATCTCGAGC
Organism: Prorocentrum cordatum; assembly: GCA_963575745.1. Taxonomy (NCBI): domain Eukaryota; class Dinophyceae; order Prorocentrales; family Prorocentraceae; genus Prorocentrum; species Prorocentrum cordatum. The sequence goes on along the minus strand of CAUYUJ010020804.1, from coordinate 709,975 downwards.
GATCTTGCGCTATCTTGAGCCATCTTGGAGCTCATCTTGGGTTCTCTGAGGCGCTCTTGGAGCCGTCTTGGGCCATCTGGGACGCTCTAACTACCAGCGGCCCCCCCCGTCCAGGTCCAGGGGAGGGGGTAGGGGGAGGGGTAAACCCCTCCCCAAGGGGGAAGAGGGAGGGGTGGAAGAGGATCTGTTCTAGACCACCTACGCCCAGAGGGCTGGTGGGATTCTTCGCCTAAAATCCCCCTGTATGGGGGACAGGCCCGACCTAACTGTAGCAGCTGCGTGCAGCGCAGGGCGCGGTCCTCTCGTTTGCGGCCCCGCCGCGGGGGCGGCATGCGCGCACATGCCCACTGGGGCCGCCAGGTGGAGCTCCCTGTGGGAGCACGGCTGCGTGGTCCTGCATTCGGCCACGCGCAGAGGGAGGGAAAGGGGAGGGGGGGAGGATTTCGTAGAAGCACCCCTGCTTCTTCCGGGTTGACCCCAAAGGGGGTCCAGCGGCAAGGGGGTGGTGCGATAGATTTGGTGCAACAGGTTCGTGGGGTTGCAATACATTTGGGACGTGCAATACGTTTCGGGGCGCAGGTGTATTGCTGGATTTTTGCGTGCGATACATTACTTGCAATACAATGCAACACAATTCTCCGGCGCAGTACATTTGCAATACAATTGCTCCAAATCTATTGCACCACCCCTTTTCAGTTGGACCCCCTTTTGGGTCACCCAACCCAAATTCTTAGAAGGCGCGGGCCTTATCTATAGATATAAGGCCGGCGCCTTCTGAGAAGCAGCCCCCTTCCAAGAAGCCCTCCCCTCTCCCTCCACCCATTTGTGCGCGCCGCCACTTGATGGGAGCCTTCGGGCTCCCGAAGTTGCGTCGGATATGGTCGAAATCTGGACGGCATCTGGAAGAACGGGTGAAGAGGGGCGGTCGAAGATTGGAGGAAATCCGGTCGAAGTCACGTTCATGACGGGGCCACGAAGGTCCACAGAGGTTCCCACGAAGGCTCACCCAGGCACGGAGCGTGCGAGGAGTATGCCACAGCGGGCACGCGGCGGCACATGCGCGCGCGCCCACTGCGCGGATCACGTGAAGGCTGCGCCCCAAGGAGCGCGCCACGGCGTACGCTAACACGAAGCGTAATGAAACAGGGTGCGGCGGAACAGGCGCGGAGAGCGGCGTGCGCGCACAGCCATGAAGGCCGCAGGTGGAGCTCCCTACGGGGGCACGAAGCGGGTAAGGGATGCGCCGAAATGGGTTTCCTCTTCCGCCTCCTCCTCCTCTTCCTGAGGAGAGTCTCCTCTCCGGCTTCAGTCCAGGACACCCGGGACACCCGGGACACCCGCGGGTGTCCCGCGGGACACCCAGGACACCCGGACCCGGGACACCCGGGACACCCAGAGCTCCCGGAGCACCCGGGACAGGACACCCGGGACACCCGGAACACCCGGGACATCCTGAACGCCCAGAGTACCAGGAGCATCTGGAGCACCCTGGCGAACACCTGGAGCCACAGCACGCGCGGAGCCAGAGCGCGGAGCCACAACACCCGCCGTTTGCTGCTGCCGCGGCGTACACCCACCCACACAATGGGGAGGTAGAGGGGAAGCGTTCTGTACACAATGCCAGCCACGGACGACAAGGGCTCCCGTTCGAGACTTCTCACGATATTCCTCTTCTTATTCCCAACCATCCTGTGGTGTTGGGTCCTCGTTTTGAAGAGACAGCGCCCGCTCCCGCTCCCGCTCCTCCTCCCCCTCCTCCCTCCTCCCTCCTCCCACCATCATCATCGTCATCATCCTCCATTTCGGCACACCCCTCACACGTTTCGTGGCCCCATAGGGAGCCCCACCGAAGGCCCCAGTGCTGCCGCCCGCATGCGTCCCGCACACCCAATTCGGCACACCCCTCACACGTTTCGTGGCCCCATAGGGAGCCCCACCGAAGGCCCCAGTGCTGCCGCCCGCATGCGTCCCGCACACCCAATTCGGCACACCCCTCACACGTTTCGTGGCCCCATAGGGAGCCCCACCGAAGGCCCCAGTGCTGCCGCCCGCATGCGTCCCGCACACCCAATTCGGCACACCCCTCACACGTTTCGTGGCCCCATAGGGAGCCCCACCGAAGGCCCCAGTGCTGCCGCCCGCATGCGTCCCGCACACCCAATTCTGCACACCCCTCACACGTTTCGTGGCCCCATAGGGAGCCCCACCGAAGGCCCCAGTGCTGCCGCCCGCATGCGTCCCGCACACCCAATTCGGCACACCCCTCACACGTTTCGTGGCCCCATAGGGAGCCCCACCGAAGGCCCCAGTGCTGCCGCCCGCATGCGTCCCGCACACCCAATTCGGCACACCCCTCACACGTTTCGTGGCCCCATAGGGAGCCCCACCGAAGGCCCCAGTGCTGCCGCCCGCATGCGTCCCGCACACCCATCGGCACACCCTCACACGTTTCGTTAGGGAGCCCCACGCAGGCCCCACCCAATTCGGCACACCCCTCACACGTTTCGTGGCCCCATAGGGAGCCCCACCGAAGGCCCCAGTGCTGCCGCCCGCATGCGTCCCGCACACCCAATTCGGCACACCCCTCACACGTTTCGTGGCCCCATAGGAGCTCCACCGAAGGCCCCAGTGCTGCCGCCCGCATGCGTCCGCACACCCAATTCGGCACACCCCTCACACGTTTCGTGGCCCCATAGGGAGCTCCACCGAAGGCCCCAGCGGCGGCGCTCACATGCGCATGCGTCCCGCACACCCATTTCGGCACATCCCTCATCATCCACCGGAGGCCCCAGTGGCGGCGCTCACATGCGTCACCCACACCCACCCAATTCGGCACACCCCTCACACGTTTCGTGGCCCCATAGGGAGCTCCACCGAAGGCCCCAGCGGCCGCGCTCACATGCGTCCCCGCCACCCATCCCGGCACGCCCCTCACAACAACAGGTTTCGTGGCCCCATAGGGAGCTCCACCGAAGGCCCCAGTGGCACCGCCCGCATGCGTCACCACCCGCACCCAATTCGGCACACCCCTCACACGTTTCGTGGCCCCATAGAGAGCTGCACCGAAGGCCCCAGTGGCGGCGCTCACATGCGTCCCCGCCACACATCCCAGTACACCCCTCACGCGCTTCGTGGCCCCATAGGGAGCTCCACCGAAGGCCCCAGTAGCGGCGCTTACATGCGTCTCCGCCACCCATCCCGGCCCCCCCCCCGCAGCAGCATCATGTTTCGGGGACCCATAGGGAGCTCCACTGGAGGCCCCAGTGGCGGCCCGCACATGCGTTTCCGCCACCCATGTCGGCACGCCCCGCGCGTGTTTCATGTCCCCATAGGGAGCTTCGCCGAATGCCCCAGTGGCACCCATCCCGGCACACCCCTCACACGTTCCGTAGTCCTATGGGGAGTTCCCTTGAAGATGAAACCCGCAGCTGCGGTACTGACAACTGCATATGGTTGGGTTCTTCGCCAGGCTAATATTTCTATGAACCCGGGCGGGGGGAAAACCCATCATCCCCCCCCCAAAAAAAAACAAACTCCTGGGATCTGGGGCTTTGGGACCCTCCAGACGGGCCTCGAAGCGGCCACCGGCCCTCGCAGGGCGTTTTGCCGGGGCTTCCCAGAACACCTAGGGCGATCAGGGGGGTCATCGGAGACGTCCCAGAGACCCCCAAGACAGCACAAGAGCGCTCCAAGAGTGACCGACGTGACCTCAAGATGGCCCAAGAGGCCTCCAGGACGGCCCCAAAGAGGCCTCCAAGAGCACTCCCAAGAAGGCCCCCCCGTTTTTGGTGGATTTTAGGGTTCTCCTCTTTTCGGCTTCCCGACGCTCCAAGACGGCGGTCTTCTGGGCGTCCGAAGCCGCCTGGGAGACTCCACAATCGCCCCACAACCATCCGAAAGGGTTTCCAGGAAGTCCAAGAGAGCCCCAAAACGGCACAACACGGGTCCAAGATGGCCCTCAGAGAGCCCCATGGCGGCCCAAGATGGCCCAAAGACACCCTCCGAATAATTCCAAATCGTGATTGGAGGCAGGGTGGCCCGAGGAAGCCCCCGGAGGCCCCCAGAATACGCCCAGGACGTCTCCAGAAGGCCTTAAGAAAGCCTGAAACAACTTTTGTGAGACCCCTAGATGCTCTCCAAGGAGGAGCCTCCGCAAAAAAGAGCTGAGGAGGATGGGGAGAATGCGCAGGGCATGGCGAAAATAAGGAAAAAGAAACATGGAGGAAGGATAACGAATAACATTATTATAGCGGCGATGCCAGAAAAGGCAACCAGGAGTTATCGCTAAATTGTCGGCTTGACATTCCTGCTATTCCGCTTGCATACCAAACTTCAAGGACCAAGATGCATGGCGCGAAGCGCCACTGCAGTCTTGTATCTATATATATACATGTATACATATATATATATATATATATATATGTATTCCGAGAGCCCTTGGCAGGGAGGCTTCCGAATTCGAGGCCTCGAACTCAGGACTTGCGCTCTCGTTCGAGACTTTCTCGTAATCCTGCTGGCCTGCGGACCATCCCGCTTTCGACTGGCTGTGAGTCATGCCACCTGTTTGGCGCCTCCTTAGTGCGCTCCTGGAACACTCCGGGTCCCCTCAGGGCCGCGCCCATATTGTCGATATTGTAGCCGGAGCGATGGTTGTCAATCTGATGCCACTGGGCAGGCGTATCTTCCCGAGGGGTGCGTGGCCGATAGAGGAGGGCAGCGCTCCGGCGCTCCAGCAGGAGGGGTTCCTCCCTCCTTGCTGCGTGCTTGCGTTTGGGCTTGGGAGGGAACTTGAAAAGGTTCACTCTCTAACTGCGGGAGAAAGAACTTGAAAAGGTTCACTCTTCCGCTTTGTGGTCGGACTGGAGAGGGAACTTGAAAAGGTTCACGCTTCAGTCGCGGAAAAGGGAGCTTGCAAAGGTTCACTTTCCCGCTGGCGTCTGAACTGAAGAGGGAACTTGAAAAGGTTCACTCTCCAGGCGTGGGAAAAGGAGCTTGAAAAGGTTCATTTTCCCCCTTGCATTGGGTCTGGAAAAGGGAACTTGAAAAGGTTAACGCTTCAGTCGCGGAAAAGGGAGCTTGCAAAGGTTCACTTTCCCGCTGGCGTCTGAACTGAAGAGGGAACTTGAAAAGGTTCACTCTCCAGGCGTGGGGAAAGGAGCTTGAAAAGGTTCATTTTCCCCCTTGCATTGGGTCTGGAAAAGGGAACTTGAAAAGGTTCACTCTCCAGGCGTGGGAAAAGGAACTTGAAAAGGTTCACTTCCCCCCCTCTACTGGGTCTGGAGAGGGAACTTGAAAAGGTTCACTCTCTAGCAGCGGACAAGGGAGCTTGCAAAGGTTCACTTTCCCGCTGGCGTTTGAACTGGAGAGGGAACTTGAAAAGGTTCACTCTCCAGGCGTGGGAAAGAGGGCTTGCAAAGGCCCCGAGGCATCCGCCGACTCAGCCTACAGGGTGATGGGGGATGAGGTATGAGGTGTTTCGACGGCTTGAGCACTTCTGGAGCCTCGGGGGTCCTCCAGAGTCAGCCGTGGCCTCCTCAGATGACTCCCCAGAGACCTCCGAAAACGCCAACACTATAGAAGACACAAAATCTGGAAATTCAGAAACGATGACGCCCTACAGTCGTGCCCCCCAGACACCCCGAGCACCGGGAGCACCCAGAACATTTGGAACACCCGGAACATCTGGAGCACCCGGAGCACCCAGAACAAGACACCCGGAACACCGGGAGCACCCGGACCCGGGACACCCAGAGCACCCGGAACACCCAGACCCGGAACACCCGGAACACCCGGAACACCCGGAACACCCGGACCCGGAACGTTTGGAACACCCGGAACACCTGGAACACCCGGGACACCGGACCCGGAACACCCGGGACACCCCGGAGCGCACGCGGCCGCAGGGAGGATTAGTATGTTATTCCTCCTCATCTTCCTCCTCCTCCTCCTCCTCCTCCTCCACTACTTCCTCCTCCTCGCGCCCATTGTGGCCGTAGGCAGAGCCCCCGTGTGGTCGGCGCGAAACGTGTGAGGAGTGTGCCAAGTGTGCCAGGAAACGTGTGAGGGGGGTGCGGCATTTTCGCGCGCCCACTGGAGCCGTGGGTGGAATTCCTTATTTGAGCACAAACCGTGTGAGGGTTGTGCCAAAATGCGGCAACCGCGCACGCTCATTGGGGCCATGAGTGGACCTCGCCGAGTGGGGCACGTAGCGTGCGAAGGCCGAACGTTTATGTTTGGAAGGGTTGTGTGTTTATCCAGTTGCCAGCGGCAAACCCCGCCACCGTGCCCTTGCAATAGCGCAGCAGGAAAGAGGCTGACTATAGGAACAGCACAATTCCGACGACATGTCTGATTTGGGATGGGTCGTGAGTTCGACCTCGTCTTCGTCCGCGCGGTACGGGGTAGGTCGACTTCATGCCCTGCTACAGTTGAGCATGCGGTCAGAATTGAGGCGGGTCGTGAATTTGACCTGATTTTGAACCGCGCTGTAGGGAGGAGGAGGAGGAGGAGGAGGAGGAGGAGGAGGAGGCGGAGGAGGGGGAGGAGGAGGAGGGGGAGGAGGAGAAGGAGCAGGAGGAGGAGGAGGAGGAGGAGGAGGAGGAGGAGGGGGAGGGGGAGGGGGGGGGGAGGGGAGGGGAGGAAAATGAAGACAGGGAGGAGAAGACCTCTTAGTGGCTACCGTGGGGCCTTCTGGGAGCCTCCTGGGGGCCTCTTGGGCGCCTAGTGAGCCCCTCTTGGGCGCCTCGTGGGGCCTCTTGGGCCGTCCTAATTAGGTTGGCATGCCTGACAACATTCGGAGGCCGACTTGGGGTTTTGGTCTCCGCTTGTGGAGCGCTTTAGTGCCGGCTTGTGGCTCTCTTTGGTGCCTTAGGGGTTGCAGTCGAATTATTTCGGAGGCCTCTTGGGCTGTCTGCGGCAGTCGGAAAACCCAACAGGTGAAAGCCTCAGAATCCGTCAAAAGTCTAAGGAACATCAATGCCGCCCGTCGTCGGGGCCTGTCTACCAGTCTGGCGGCTATGTTGCCGCCTCGTAGAACGCCGCCACAATGGTTGCTCCACATAGGTTGCACAGCGTCACAGCATAGACTGCGCCACATACATTGCTCCACATAGATTGCACCATAGAGATTGCACAACATATATTACACCACCCATTTACATATGTTGAATGGCCTTCGGCGCATCCAGCCACCCTGACTGGGTTGTAGATTAGAGTTCTCAGGGATGCTTCCTGGGGTCTCGTCGGAGCGCTCTCGGAGCCTCTTGGGGGCAGGTTGGGGGCTCTTGGGGCCTCCTTCAGGGGGGTCCTCGGGGCCGGGGGCTCGAAATGTCCGCTCGGGCTCCCCATCCAGAACCCCTCTTGAAGGTGTTGGGCCCTCTTGGACTATCTTGGGCGCCTCTTGGGCCGTCTTGGGGCCCTCTTGTGGGCTTCTGGGGCCGTCTTCGAGCGATATTTGGGGCCTCTAGGGCCGCCTTGGAGTGATCTTGGGGGCCTCTTGGGAGGCCTTGGAACGTCGGGAAGCAGAAAGGCGAGAAGGCCGAAAACCTTCGAAAACCTCAGGGAATCAATGATTGTTGCTTCATGGGGCCCTCTTAGGAGGCCTCTGGGTGCGTCTTGGAGGCCGCTTGGGCCGTCGTGAAATCATCTTGGGCATCCTGGGGCGGCGCCAAGCCCCGAGAGATTTGGCAATTCGAGGTCCAGGCCCCTTGAAGACTCCTCTGGAGTGAGATCTGAGGCTTAGAGGATTAGTGAAAGGACTTGAGGAAATGTCCCTCCTCCTCCTCCTCCTCCTCCTCCTCCTCCTCCTCCTCTGAGCCTCACTCTTCACTCCCAGGAATGATGTAAGGAACCTGGACCCCAATTGGCTGAATATCTTGGGGCTTGGTGCCGCTTCCCGCGTAACTTTTCGGACCCAAGAGGACCCCAAGACAGGCCAAGCGGACCCGAAGAGGCCCCCACGACGGTCCAAGAGGGCCTTGAGTCGCCGAAAGATCGTCCCAAGACGCCCAAGATTGCCTCAAGATTGCCCAAGGAGCCTCCTAGACGCCCAAAGAGGCCTCCCAAGAGGCCAAAAAAATGCACCTCAGATGTTCGAAGGATTTTCGCGTTCTCGCTTTTTTGGCTTGCCGACATGTCAACTCAGCCCAAGAGGCCCCCAAGACCGCCCCAAGATGGCCCAAGAGGCTTCCAAGGGGCCCCCAAGAGCGCCCCAAGATGGCCCAAGAGGCGCCCAAGACGGCCCAAGAAGAGGCCCCAAAAGGGACCCTAGAGAGGGAGGACAAACCACAAATCCTAGCCTTCCGCCGCCCCCAAGAGGTCCCAAGAGGCCCCCAACAGTCCCAAGAGGGGCCCCAAGAGATTCCAGAGTATCCCCCACGAGGCTTCAAAACTGCCTCCAAGAGGTCCCCGGAATGCCCCCCACGAGATCCCAATGAGCATTTACTAGTTTTCATACCCACAACCAGGCACGATGGCGGGATGGGCCGAAAGCCATTATGTGGGTGGATGTATCTATATATATATATATATATATATACATATATGTGTACAAATATGTAGATATATAAACATATATACATATATACATACATATATGTATGCCCACAGAAATATTTACATACACAGACTCGTTCCACAAAGGACCTACGATATACAACCCACCCACCCCTGAAATTATCGGTACACCCTGGGGACATCCAGTTTACATACGATCCTGCCCCACCTTTTATTCGAAGTAGACCCTTACCATCCCAGCCAAGCAGCGCCCGACCTCCACCCACCATCCTCTGCAAAACAACATTGCGCGCATACAGTCGTTTATCACAAATCCTAAGGTTCCAAGGAGTCCTTGCACACCGGAAGCCGAAGCCACTGGAATTAGAAACAAGTATAGTGCTTGAGTGTTTCAAAATCGAGCGTTCCGAAAACATAGTTCCAGACAGACACACACACAATGTGGTCCAACGTGTGTTTCAACAACGGAACTTCGCGCGCGTTCTCGCGAAAGCTTGCGAGAGGAAAAAATGGGCCGTACGACTAACACCATCCTCGTCATCAGCGTGAAGAGTTTCGGCGCCGCCACCGTCGCCACCAGCATCGTTACTAGTATCATCGTGTCTGCCGTTGTCGACGTCGCCACGGTACAGCGCCCGCCCGAATCACCGACTCGGATTGAAGTGCCCGTGCGCTTGCGCGGCCTGCGAGACGCGCTGGGGACTGCCCAGCGGTCAGCTCCACCGCGGCCGCGTCGGTTGCACCAGACTAGCTGGCCGCTCTGCGCGCGAGCCTGCGAACGTTAGCGCGGCCGCAGCGATGCGCCAGCCAGCGCCGAGCAGTCATGGGAATCGCCGCAGCACGGGCGTTGCAAATCAAGTTGCGGGTGGATGGGTGGGTGGAGTTGGTGACAACTTCAAGTTCGGCAGAGTGAATTCTCTGTTCTAGCTCGGCAATGTGAATTCTCTGTTCTGAAAGAGCATTAAGATCGACCCCCCCCAGGACTTAAAAGGTCACCACTTCGGATTGTAATGTACATGCGATTCTGCCCAATAGCCCATCCGAAATATGAACTCAGATCATCCCAACCGAACCGGTAACGGGTCCCCCGTGCGCACATTCGTGGATCAAAGATCATCAGTTTTCAAGGGCCCCCTGCAAAAAAAAACGGACGAAGTGCACACGCGCGCGTCGTCGCGCGCATGCCGAAATCTGTCAAAAACCTTGGGTTGCGCAAAGATTTCAGAATCGAGTGTCCCGAAAAGTTGTTCATGTTTCGTACATCAAAAACAAAAAGCATAGTTTGTTAACCTGAACCATTTGTTACAAACAAGAAAACGTGTCCCTGTATTCTTGCGACTTCTGGTGAAAATCATAATATGCCCATAACGTGCTACCAACGGGGCATCTCGCGCGCGCGTGGCGGACTCGCTCGAAAGCCCTTGCGCGCGTGTTGTCGCAAGAACCTTTTGTGCAAAAAGCGGGACGACTTGCAGGCGCGCATGTCGTCGCGCGCGCATGCCGAAATGCGTCAAAAATTGGGCTGCGTATAGATGTCACAATCGACGGTCCCGAAAACATCTAGTGCAACAGATGTTTGCAAAAATGCTTGCGCTCGCGCCCTTCAGCGAAACCATAAGTAGTTTCAACTGTTTCATTAAATTCTGCCAGACGGGTTCCCGCGCCGCACGTCGAAATCATTCGAATTCCCTTTGCGCGCTTGTAGGGGGGCACGATACGTTTCGAATAATACCATGCGGGCCACCCGCGCGTCGGCCGCGCGCCCATATCGAACTCCCTCCAAAACTGTCATCACCGACGCGATGGCGCCGTCATCGCCATCAGCGTGATCAGCTTCGGCGCCGTCAGTGGCCTTGCCGCCGTCGTCGTGACCATCGTCACCAGCATCGCTACCACCCATCATCGCGTGTATTGTTGTCGACGTTGTTATGATACCGCGCCCGCCCAAGCCGCCGACTCGCAGTGAAGGGTCGGTTTGATTCGGGGAGGTGTCGAGCGCTAGTGGCCGTGGAAGTTCCAGAACAGTGCGGTGACCCCCGGTTCCAGAACGGCGCGGTGATTTTCCCATGAGCCGGCCCCCACGCAGTGACCAGCTTCGGAGGCCCTTAGAACGGGAATGCTTGACTACGCGTCGTCTTCCTGCGGGGTCGGCGGCCCCCAGTCACGAGCGCACTTCTTTCCCCACCGCGCACGAGCGCGTCACGCTCACCGCGGCGAGCTTCGCCTTGCACGGCCCGCACGCGTGTTGGGGCTTCCGCTACTCTGTTGAACAAAAATGAGATAGTCATTTGATTCGGTGTCTCCACTACCACTTGGGCGAGGCCCTGAAGCAACAGTGGTGGGGCCGTGGTTCATAGCTATGATATTTTGTTTCGGGCTACCACATTTCCTTGTGAACCCCATCGCCAATCCTTCGGGGGTGTTGCTGGTTTAATGGCCTTGGATGGCCAAGAGAGCCCTGAGGTCATTGCCCGGTGCGTCACTGCACCTATGGCCTTGGATGGCGAAGAGAACCCTGGGGTCATTGCCCGGTGCGTCAGTGCACCTACTGCCTGAACAGTTCTTTTGCAAGGCCTGGTGTGAGGCCCTGCGAGTCCACAATCGGAGCTTCGAGTTTTCCCGCATTCCCTTACGCATACAGTGCACAGTTTAGGCATTCTGCCGGCAGGGTGTAGATTGTCGCGGTGCGAAGGCGTTTCGCCGGCACCACCTAAGCATCTTTGCACCGTGTGCGCGTAGGCCCCGCAAGGGCGACGCGCATGTTCAGAAATCGTACCGTGGAAGCTCCGTGGCGGGCAGTCTTTGGCCAGAACACGCGGGAAGCACACTCTGAGACGTGTGTACTACGTCTCCGCTTCGGGCGTGCGCCTCCAGGGAGGGCGCGCAGTATTAGTACGTCCATCTGCGCTCCATCTCGGAAGGAGTCCGTAAGATGTTTCCGTCGTATGTTTGTTTCCACGGAGTTGGGAGATTTGGGCTTGAGTTAAGTCGGGCGTGTCCCTCTACAGGAGGACGATTCGAAAATAATCAACAAATAGTCTGGGGACGGGTGTTCTACCATTGTTTTGGTTATCTTTGGACGTGTCTTAACTATTGTTTATCTTTCCTCCAGAATCCGCCTGTAGGAGGACATGCCCGACCTAAACGGAGCTGGGAGATTTGGGCTCGAGGGCCAAGCCGCGACGCCCAGGCCCATCCTGGCCATCGCCCTCGGCTTCCTCTGCTGGTGCAAACGAGGCCCAAAAGTATCGCCCCACGCGGGTGGCGCGTTCGGCGTGGTTCGTGGGCGTCTCTGCAGGATCGTCGTCGCCACGGCTGGACGCAGCTTGGACAGCTGGCCAGGATGGGACTGATTTTGACCCGATTCCTTCTGGCTTCGCGGGGTGGACGCCTGGAACGCGTAGAGTTTGGGCGTTGGTTGGAGTCTGGGCGAGGGCTGGCAAATCCGTGGCTGCTCAAACGGTCTTCCCGGAAGAAACTAACAAATTCCAGGAATAAAGTTCAGCGCGCTAAATAATAAACGGGTTGTTCTTTGGAAGAAAAAGCAATTTCCTGGAGCTCCGTTTTAGCAGCCACGGGTTTGCCACCCTTCGCCTGGCTTCTGAGGCCGGTTTGCCCCGCTCGTGTGCCGTGCTGGTCTGCCGTGGTGCTCTGCACTCCGGCCACCCCCTCGCCCAGCGCCAGGACGGGTATACGTGGAGCCAGCAGGGGGAGGAGGCGCCCTCCCGGCGCGTTCTGCCTCGAGCGCGGCGTCGTGGCCGTCGCCAGCGTCGTCGTCATCGTCTCCTCACCCCTTGCCCTCCCCCTCCTGCTCCTCCTCCTCCTCCTCCTCCTCCTCCTCCTCCTCCTCCTCCTCCTGCTCCTGCTCCTGCTCTTGCTCCTCCTCCTCCGTATTCTCCGCATCCTCCGCATCCTCCTCCTTCTCCGCCTCCACATCCTCCACCTCCTCCGCATCCTCCACCTCCTCCTCGCGAGAGATTGAAGAGGATAGTGTGGCTTGTCTGGCTATTGCTGGCGCGGTGGCACCGACAGCGGCCCTGGCTGAAGAGGACAAGGGGTTGCCCGTTTTGTAGGATGCAAACCGTCCCACAATTGGCGCAGCCTACTGGACGCTGTCCTGTCACTTGGCCCTCGACAGCGCGGTTTCAGAAGGTGGAGCCATTCGTTTTTGGCATAGCGAGCGCAGCGCATACAGAAAGCAGCTCCCGGTCTCTGGGCTTTCGGATGGCCCACGGATCTCGCTTGTTTTAGCCTAGCATCTCGGTGTGCTTCCCTTGCGTCGTCAGGGACAACAGGGATTGTCAAAGCCTCCACTCGAGCAGCAGGGGACTCCGTCCCAGTTGCTGGAAGTTCTGGAGACGAGGGCTGGCGATTCCAAATCCCACCCACTACAGCAACCGAGTCGCTGGTGCCCACCACCTGTCTGCTCTGCACTGCCGCGCGAGCAGCAAAACTCCGCGTCACCCTGCGCCAAGTGATAGCGATCTGTATACGTCGCATTCCGATGCAGCACGGCCCCCTGCTTGGCGATGCGGTCGGTGTGTCCCCATGCGCGCCAGCTCCTCCTTGGCGCTATGGGTCTTCACCTTCTCAGCCTGCACAGGTCTATGACCTGTACCGCCAGGCCCGTGCACGAGGTGCCAAAAGTCAGAGCCGTAGAGAGGCGTAGCGGTCGTCCGGGCGCACGGTGGCCTCGTGGCCGCGCTCGAAACCGCTCAGGATTGCCTGACAGTCCGTCCACACTTTGATCGGGGATGCGGCAGTCTGCAGAGGCTCCGCAATCGAAAAGGCTCGGCCAAGTAGATGCGCTGTTCGGCCTGGGCGAGAAACAGCGTCCCGAATTGCCTGAAGCTCAAGTGCTCATCGCCGTCGAGCTGCACGATGCTCCATCCCGTTTGTCTCACCGCGGGGTAGGATCCCCCCCCACAGACGCTCGTGATGCAGCCGGGGTGACCCCTCTCCACGTAGACGACGTGGGAAGTCTGGGTGTCGTACAGGCCGAGCTCAATCACGGGGTCTTCGCACGAGCCCCTACCCCACAACTCCCTCATGCCCCATGAGCTCGCATCGCGCTGGACATGCTGGCAGCCGTCAGCGCGCGAGCGTGCCTCTTGCCGCACATGGTGGCAGAACGTGCGATGCCGGTCGGTGCCCTCCTCTAGCTGACATACAGTGAGCGCCTTGAGTAAGAAACACTTATTTTTCCAAAGGGGCTCGGTCGTTCCTTAGGTTTGTATGCGTTCAGCTACCTCTTTGGCGCTAGAAAGGGGCTCGGCCGTTCCTTCGGACTTCGTAGACTTACTTGGAAACAATGGGGCTTCGTTCCTTTTTATCGTTCCTTAGGTCAGGCCGATGACTGTACCCGATGCAAGGCATCAGGGTCCACCCTCTCTTGCCCACAGGCGCGCTTGTGACGAGCAGTGTCCTCGCCCGCGCGCGGTGCTCCTGTGAGCAGCCGCGCCTCGCCGGGCGGCAGTTGAGAGTTTGGACGGGTCTGCGAGTATCCGCGGCCTGATCCCCATCTTCTCGCCCCGCGTGTCATGGCGCCAACATCGCAGAACGGATTTCGATCGGAAAACGATAGGATGGGCCCGGAGTGTCCTGGAGAAGTTCGCTCGGGATTTGGAGGTGAATTTCGTGCGGATGTTTTTTCGGCCAGGAACGAGGACTAAACAAAATCCACGCGAAATTAACTTCGTTTTTCACTCGCCGTGTCGGGGTTTGCATTGGCAGAAATCCGCCGCAGCACGTCTGCAAGGTCGGTGCAGTAACACTTGGCGATCCAGCTCTGGTGGAGCTGGTCCATGGTCGGCTCCTTGACCATGCGGTGCAAAAGCCAGCACTCCATGTTCCCAAGGTCGACGGCTTGACTGCCGACCGTGATGGGCCAAGGCGATTGGGAGCGCCGTTCCAACCATACCAACGTGGTGGAGAAGGCGCCCGTCTACCGACGCGCCATCGACCATGGCCGATTGGTCCCTGGCCATTGGAAGGGAGGAGAGCGGAGGACGGGGGCTGCACTGGTGAGCTCTAAATGCGCGCACGGAAGTTGTCATGAAGCCATCCTGCGAAATCTCAGGGGCAGAACAAGCGACAAGCAAACAGCATAGACAACAGCATGGCGTTCAATGTTTGCTTGTCATCTCGGGAGCGCATTGGCGACCTGTGGGTAGGGGTCGACTCGGGCCGCTTGAGACTCGTAGATTTTCTTGGACCCATCTTGGAGGCTTCTTTGACTCCCTTCGCTGCCTTGCGGCGTCCACCTGGAAATCTTGGGGCAGGGTGAGCCGACCAAAGGGCAGGCATCACTACATCGGGCGGCTTGTTTTTATGATGAGGGCCACCAGCACAGCAGAAAGTAGACAGGGTCGGAGAGACAGGAGGCGGGACATCAGAGGGAGAAGACGAGAGACATCAGCAAGGCGGCAGCCCAGCAGTAAGATTCTAGACGCTTCGTGGAACCCCACCAGCCCATCCAGAAACGATGCCCAGACGGCCTCTGGGGGGGCCTCACAAGGGCATCTTGGGAGCCTCGGGGGCCATCTTCGGACCATCCTGGGGGAGATCGATCAAAGGACGGGCCGTGCTAAATTAGGCACTCCCCCCAGGAGGTCCCCGAAGAGGATCATACCAAGACGTACCCCTTGTTGCGCGGACCCCACACATGGGGGGGGGAGGGAATGCCGGTACGCCTACAGGGGTCACACGAGAAGGCAGGCACGGAGGGAAGGAGGAGGGAAAGGAGATGGAGACTTCTGCGTCCCCTCCGTCCCCAGCCAAGCCTTGCATCCCTAAATCCTCCCACTGCAGCCTGCACCACGCTGTACTAATTCGCAGAAAACAAGATTGCACAGCGAGCCAATCTTGCATATGCCACACCCCGAGGGTGCAGTGAGGGATGAGTGTAGCGTACTGGCATCTTCCGAACTAGTCGGCGTTGAGTTCGGTCTTGCCCGCTCGGTGTGGTTGTACAATGCCCGTTCGAGAAAGGGTTGTCGCCTTTCGCACCCTCGCGATTTGCAGGCGGAATGTTTCCCCCCACCTCACCCCTGCACCATTGCGTCATGCACCGTACCACGTTACCTCTGGTGGCCACGTGCCCTCATCGTTCGCATCCTGCTTAAGTTCATCTCCGTCCCCCTTCCTGCGCATGTTGTCGCCTCCTGGCACACGACAAGCGGGGCGGAGGTGCAGATAACTTTCAGGCTGGACAAGCCAGCCACGAAGAAGGATGTGAAGGTCGGGGACGCGCCCGACGAGAAGGAGTCAGGGGCACCAGAAGGATAGAAGGGACTGGTATTAGAAGGAGGATGCGGATGGGCGAGGATGAGATGTGAGGTGGATGAGGGGCGGAAGAAAGGAAAGAGGGGAGGAGGAAGTAGGAAGAGGATGAGGAAGAGGCGGATCAGTTGGAGGATGAGGAGGAGGGAGGCGAAGGAGGAGGAGGAGGAAAAAAAAAAGGTGGAGGAGGAGCATGAGGAGTAGGAGAAGGAGGTGGAGACGGAGGAGCACTGGGAGGAAATACAGCCGTCAAGAAAAAGCGTTAATTACATGGAGCATGATGAATCATGGATGCGGTGCCAATGTTGGTACCTCTGACCTCGTGCCGGCGTTGAACAGTCTTGCAAAAAGGTGCGGTGCAGTATATGTCGGCGCGTGTGCATTGAACAGCCCACAAGCCAGGGAATTTGTTTCTCAAAGATTATCGAATTCGTTCAAAGCTCGGCCAACACGGGTTTGAAAAGTAGGCCCCACGAACATCTCAAACAGTTTGTAATGCATCGTGTTTGCCCCTCCACACACACAAAAACAAACAATGGCAACTCAGCCGAGCGTGTGTCACCCAGGCGTGGGCAGGATGCCCAAGAGCTAAGCCGACTTAGGTTGGGCATACTTTAGTTACGGTTGGCCACGACCCAGGGATAGAGAAGGAGAAGGTGGAGGAGGAGGAGAAGGAGAAGAAAAAAGAGGAGGAGGGGATCACAGGAGGGTGGAGGAAAAAAGTGAAGAAAGAAGAAGGGACGAGGAAGAAGAGATTGAGAGAAGGATGCGCTGGAAATCTGCCAGTGCACCATAAATAATCGCAGTAAAGCGATTGGAGCCCGGTGTCAGCAATTGCGGAATGGAAACAGATTGGGGTTGCCAAAGGCTCCGCCCCGAGCGATTTCCCCCAGTGGCTTCCTCGCCCTCCTCGTCTTCTTTGCGATCCTAGTTTCCTCCCTTGCAGTTGTTGTCCAAAACAGTGCTTGCACTTAGGGGTTCTTTTTGTTCTCTCATACGGATCTGGGTCTGTGCGTCGGTTCGGCTGGCTTTTGGCCGGCCATCGCCGCCCGTCGCTGCACCATTCTGGTCATGGATGTCTACTGCGCGAGGCTCGCCATTGGCATTGTGCGCCGGTCTGGCCAGCTTGTGGCCGTCCGTCGCCGCCGTCCGTCGCCACACCATGATGGTCACGATGTTGTTTGCATCGCATTGGTTTGCATTGCTTTGCTTTGCTCTGTGTTGCGTGACTTCGCAGTAGTTTGCATGGCTGCGCATTGCATTACATTGATTTGCCTTGCATTGCTTTGCATTGCATTGCACTGACTGTGACCGTAACCGGCACCACCGTGGATTACAAGTAACGGGGGGAGGAGGAGGAGGAGGAGGAGGAGGAGGAGGAGGAGGAGGAAGAAACGGAGGAAGAAAAGAGGGAAGAAAAGGAAGAGGAGGAGGAAGAAAAGGAAGAGGAGGAGGAGGAGGAGGAGGAGGGAGGAGGAGGAGGAGGAGGAGGAGGAGGGGGAGGACGGGGAGGAGGAGGAGGAGGAGGAGCGTGAGGGGGAGGAGGGGGAGGAGGGGGAGGAGGAGGAGGAGGAGGAGGAGGAGGAGGAGGAGGGGGAGGAGGGGAAGTGGGCTACTTGCTTCTCCACAGCCACGCCTTGAGCAAAGACTTGAGGGCAAAGTCGGACGATCTGCTCATCTCGGGCCACGCAGGGGCTCAAGGGAGGCACGAGGGGCTGCTCTAAGGGGTAGCGCTAAGTCGGGCCTGTCCCTCAACAGGAGGAATAGTCAGAAGTAGTCAGCTAATAGTATGCGGATTATTTGTTAGCAATTTGAGCATGTCGTGTTTTAAATATGTCGGGGGGGTGTTATACGTTTCATTCACAATCTCCCTGTAGGAGGACATGCCCGACCTAAGGGTAGTGGTTCCCTTCAGGAAAGGCGGCACACGGTTTCACTTCCTTCCGCAGGCGGCCCTAGTGCAGCTACTAATTCAGAGGAAGAAAAGGTACCCGTACCTCTACCCTTCGGCGGTTTTCCCCTCCGCCTCCTGGGAGGTCTTCGTCAACACCGCTGGATTCGCCTCGAAATTCTGGTCAGAACGCACCCCGGGAAATGTCTGGGGAGTAGCGGTATCGGTACCTTTTGATTTTCCCACTAACTATGATCGGCTTCATTCGTCTGACTCTCGCCGAGCATGCTCACCAGCAGTCGGCACCACTGCTGCCAGCACTTCTCCTGCACCCCTGGCTACCGAGGCATTGCACTTCCGAGGTGGCGCCCTGCGACCGTGCACGTGGCATCCCCGAGTAGCAACATGGAACGTTGAGGGTCTCACAGGAGCAAAGCAAGCAGAACTCGAGTGGCATATGACTGACATCCATGCACATCGATGTGCTGTTCCTCCACGAGACCCACAAGACGGGGGCGGAGTTCTCCGTCTCTGATGCTGGATTTCTGATCGTCCTCTCTGGCGCTTCGGACCCAAGTGACAACGAGACAGCGGGGGTCGGTTTCGTTGTGGCGCCGCGCATCCGCCTGTCCGTCGTGGGGTCCAGGCAGCAGGACTCCCAGATGGCGTCTTTGAAGTTGCACGTGAAAGTCGGCAAGATCATGATCTACACCGCACACGTTCCCCATAGTGGCAAGAGTTTCGAAAGCAGGCGGCAACATTTTTCAAACCTCGGCGTTTTCATTGACGTAGGCTCCCGGCACGGCCCCGCCCTGGTCCCAGGTGATTTATACGCGCGGCTCCACCGCCGGGAACCTGGAGAAGAGCGCACCATCGGGCCACACGTTTTCGGAGCCCCAGATACGATGTACAACGCTTCGTCCAATCGAGGATTCCTCGCCGAGCTCTGCGTGAACCAGAAGCTGCTCATTGGAAACACGCTTTTCAAGCCGCCGGACAAGCATATTACATGCTACAACGTGGGCAAGAATTGGAGGGTGAAAGTGGGGGTCGGGCGCAGGGTCCCGGCAATGATGTTTTTTAAAGCCATGAATGGGCGATACAGATTCGATTGCTGTGTTCGGCGGGGGAACTAATTGAAGCCCCCCGCCTGCACCCGCGCGCGAGACTTGAGGGGGAAGGAACTAAGACGGCGGGGGGCTCGGGAAAAGCGACGAAGGCAACGCGCGCTAAGGGCGCAAAACGAAAAGGCTGGAACACACGAAAGCGGTCAGGTGATTGTCGAAATCTGCCCAGCCAATCTGACATGCGGAACACTGCGCCTCAGTTTGGGGGATCTTGAAGGCCAGGGCAACATGTGAATTCACATCGTGGGGAAAAGCAAAATGTGAATTCACATTTTGGGAAAAAGGAAAAAGTGAATTCACATTTTGGGAAAAAGGAAAATGTGAATTCACATTTTGGAATTTTGTGTAGGATTCTTTATGAAGGGGCCAGAATGTGAATTCACACTTCTTGGGAAAAAGGAAAATGTGAATTCACATTTTGGGAGAATCGCGGGGCCCATTCCAAATCTGTCTTGGGGGTCGAGAAGTCATCGTTTGGGAACATACGCGATCACCAACCGCACAATCAAGACACACTTGCACTCCACTTCGCCGACCCACACGCAATATGCAAGAACGCCCGCACGCATGAACGATAATGGATGGACGGCGCGTGTGCCCGCGCGGGCAACGCGCGGGCACGAATGACTGGCCATCAATGACAGCCAGCATTGGATGCCAATCGTACCCGATCACATACATGAACGATACATTGAGCATACATGGGCCATTCAGCCCCCATTGAAGACCTCCTGTTGCAGACCCCCTCTTTCGCCCTCCAAAAGAAGCCTTGAGACCACCCGACACCAGAGAATTTCAAACAAATCCTTGTCTCTCTCTCTCTCTCTCTCATGTCGCGGGGCTGGCCCCATCGCCTCAAAGATGCGCGCAGCAACCGGCGCCGAGCGATCCGCGATTGGATTTGCAGACGCTCTAGAGCCCACCAAGAGCGGCCGCTTTCGCGGAGGCCTTCGGCGAGGCAGCAGGAACGTCGACCGAGGGCCTGACGGCGAACAAGTTGGAGGCAATTATGCGGCCAGTTTTTCGCGCTGCCGCTGCAGCGACTATCCCGGAGACCATGAACTCGCCAAGGTAGCCCTGGATCTCCCAACACACCTTTGCGCAAATCGAGCAGAGAACCGACGCCCGCCGCTTTGGGCACTTAGATGAAGAGCACCGCCCGCGTGTCGAGGTGAGGAAGGCGGTCAAGGAAGACAGGTCGGCATGGTTCAATAGTTTGCTGGAAACGGGCGAGGGGAGCCAAGTCCGCAAGCTCAGAGAGGATTCGCGCCTTCGCGGCATGGACGGCGCAGTGGCACAGTCGGACCAGAGATCTGACGCTATGGCCGACGACCGGCGCGAAGCTCAATGGGCTCCCCGTGCAACGACGCCGATGGAAGCCGATCCGATTGGCCAGGAGCTGGAAGTCCAGGCGGGCGACATCTCCGCGGAGGAGATCGTCGAAGCGGCGCGGCGCACGCGCTGGGGCTTGGCTTGCGGCGAGGACGGCGCCCCTGGGGAGCTTCGGCAAGCAATTTGCATGCACGAGACTCTGGCGATTTCTCTGCGGGAGGCCTGGACTCGCATTTTTGCTCGCGGGAGGCTCAAATTCTCGCGAATTTTGTTGCGGGGGGCCTGGACTCTCGCGAATTGTCGCTGGAGGGGGAAAATGGGCGCTTGCGCTGTGCCGGGCGCGCTGGAGAAACGGGCGCGCCCAGCGCTTCACAGCGTTCTAACGACAGGCCGACTCGTCCTCTGCATGCTGGATTCAAGGCAGAGTTCTATAATTCAAAGGGAGGGAAACCACCCGGACCTGGCAGTTTTTTTTTTAACGGCTTTGGGCGTTTACTAAACAGCCCTGCCCTCTTCGATTCCTTCGGCGGGGTGGTTCTTATGGGGTGGGTTTTTTGCCTTCTGCTACCCACTGGCCGATCTGCAAGCTGAATGCAAGGCACGCGCCACGATTATCCTGCACCGGTCGAAGGCCGCCAGAGCGCAGGACAAGATCTGGCGGACGCACTTCGGCTTCAAGTTCAAGCACGGCGCGGCCGACGCAATTTTCTCAGCGCGGCAATTCTGGGAGTTGCCCTGGGCGTCGCATGACCCCCCGCTGATCTCGATCGCGCTGGACGGGGCCAGGGCGTCTGGCAGCGCGACGCCGCCGGAGGCGCGCACGCGCCATCTGTTTTGACGGGAGATTCGCGGCGGAGGACTCTGGGTGCACCTCCACATCGCAAGAGCCAAGAGCAGGAACGTGCCAGGGACGCCCGTTATCACCTTTCCTTTTTGCGATGGCCACGTTGGTGCTCATGCGCGACGCCGCGGACAGCCCAGGGATCTGGGCTGGCAGACGAACTGGCGCACGCGAACGACGCGCTCGTCGTCGCGAGCGCGCCCGGGCACGCGGAGCAGCACGTGAAGGCCGTGGAGGGGGCGGGTGCCAAGTACGGCCGCAATTTCAGTCGGGGGGAAGTGGAAATATTGCCCGCGGGGCGCGACGCTGTCGCGCGCAGGCTGGACGGAGACGCCGCCTCCCATAAAGCAAGCATGATTTACTTCGGCTCCGCGCTCTCCTCAGATGGGACGATACAAGCTGAAGTGGGCCGGCGCTTAGGGCAGGCGCGAGCAGAATTCGAGCTGTTGCACCATGTTTCGAGCCGCGGCAGCATCCCCGCGCACAGAAAAGCACGCGCGAATGGAGCGCGCGCGCAGACTCAAGCTTTGCACAGCCTGCACTCTTAGTTGTTCAATCGGAACGAGTTGGCGCGCATCGACGCCTCCCAAGCAAGGTGCCAGCGGAAAATCTATGGTGCCCCGCACTCATACGTCAGCCGCTTGTCGAATGAGACCGCGCGCACACGCGCGCCAGATGAAGTTCACAGCGTACTTTCGCAGCCATTTACAAGCCTTCCCCCTCTCGACCTTCGCACCCCTCCGACAAGCGGACGAGAGGCAGGCCACGACCCACGTGGTCCGCCGAGTTCGCAACTCTCCAAAAAATGCATGTGCCAGCCTTGAAGTTTCAATCGACAAAGTCTGCACACCTCCAGTTCAATTGAAGCAAGCTATGCGTTCATTTTGTTTGGCGCGCTAAACGCGCCATGTTTATCATGTATTTCTGTCACACGGCTGTGACTGACTTCCCCTTTCAAAGACTTGCACCATGTGGAATGTACCAATTAAATTGCACCAGTGAGATTACTGTTTGGGGTCATCGCTGGTTAACACATAAGCCTTGTTTTCCTCATCATCACCCCACCTTTCCTCTTTCTATTTATATGCCTGGTCCTGCTCAGCCTTCTCCTCACACCCTCCTCGCAATCATCCTCCCCTCTTGCTTCTGCCTTTCGCTTTTTTGAAGGGAAGGGCCCAGTGCAGGCGAAGTCGGGCAGAATGTGCGGGGTATCTTCGCAGGTAGACTGGAGGGGGAGGGATTCAAAAACAGCAGCGGGTTGAATAAACATAACATGCGATGTTTTGTTCGTTTACCCGTGGGAGGAGCGAGAGGCGTCAGCAATGAACACCCAGCAGCATCGATTCATCTATCAGCGGGTTCGGTCCATTCGGCAGTAGACGTGGCGGCCGTTCACCTGCGGATTTTCTCATTCACCGTAGCAAAACGCACGTTTCTGGCCGAGGTCAACTTCAAGCCCACCGGACTCACCGTCGCCGTGGGGGATTCCACGCTGCTGGATGGCACCCTCGGGGGCAAGGCCTTTACCAAGCCGCGGGGCAACTTGCCTCTCCTCCCCCAGGAAGAGGGGGAGGAGGAGAAGGACGGGGAGCAATCACACGGATCGAGGACCTGGGCGTTTTCGTGGCCACGATTGGATCCGCTTCGAGATGCTGGCCAGAGCGGAGGGCGTGCGGTCGGAAATTTGGGGTTTGGAATCAGCACCAGCATCGGCATTGTGCCTCCGCCTAGGGACGATGGCCCTAATTTGGACAATGGTGGTAATGTAGCGAGGAAGGGAAGTGATAAGGGGCGGGCCTGTTCAGAAGGCCCGAAAGTCCCCCGGCCTTTTGAGAAGTTCTCGGAACCTTCCCCGAAGACGCAGAACATGTCTCAGAAGTAGCGTGGGTTTTTGGGAAGTCCCGCCGCCTTCGGAAAAGGCCGTCTCCTTCATCGCTCGCCGCCGATATTCGGGCCCCTCGGGTGGCCGACTGATACTTGCCAGCACCAGAACCCAGGATCGTCTTCCCCGGTCTGCCCACGCCGTCGCCGTGCCGTGGACGCAGCTCTTCGCCGTGGACTCACCACGTTGCTCTTCGGTGCCGTGCCCACCTCCATGCCTCCAGGGAGGGGCTTCGCCATTCCCTCGCGTGCATCCCTCTCTGCCGGTTGCGCTGCCGCGCCGCGAGGCCAGCACGCGCCGTCCGTGCTGGCGCGCGGGGGGAGGGGAGGGGGTGATGGGCCCATCACCACTATTACCAGATGTAGGACATGGAAGAGGAGGAGGAGGAGGAGGAGGAGGAGGAGGAGGAGGAGGAGGAGGAGGAGGAGGAGAAGGCGGAGGACCTCCTCATGCTCCCCTCTCCCCCGTCCTACATATGGTACTGGAAAATTTGCCCGTCAAGGGTGGGCGCCCGGGGGGGGGGGGGCATGGGGTTTGCTGCCCGAGCTCCCTGCCCTGGTGGCAGAAGGCAGACCGGCCCGCCAGACTGTTCGCAGCACTGGCAGGAAGCCAATCCGCCCGAAGTCTGGGGCCGCCCCGAAAGTTTCCGAGCCCCCCCCCTCGAGAACCTGTCGAAGATCTTCGACGCGGGCTCGGCGCGCAAGGTGGGGGGCAGTTGTTACTTCACAGGAAAGTATGGCTATTGCATGCGCTGCGGTAGCGAGCCCGAGCGGAGGTTGAGGCGTGCCTAGAACGGGATGGCCCTCGCCCCTTCAGACGAGGCGGGTCTGGGCTCTTGCAGAAAGGTTTGGCAAGAAGAACACGACGAGGGTCATGGTGGCAAAAAACAGTATGTGTGCGGGGGTGTTTTGCTCACCCAGGTTGCGTCGCCCTCGCAACCGAATTTCTGTAACCCGGGTGTTCTGTTCACCCTACGTTTTCCCCCAGCCATTTCGTGGTGTTGGCTCATCGTTTTGAATCAGTTGCGCCCCGCGTCCCACATCTCTCTCATCCCCCTCTTCCTCTCCCATCCTGCACCTGTGCCCCGAAGGGGAGCGCAGGTGAGGCACGATAATTTCTAATAGTTCTGCCGCGTTGGGATACGAGGTTCCGTCTCAGAATCCAGGCCTGTTCACGATAGGTTCACGGCACGAGCTCGGCGTAGTGGCGCGGTAGTTGAAGGATCATTGTGGATTTCTCAGGGTTCGTTCGCTCGCTCTCTCGCTCGCTCCCTTTCCTGCCTCTGTGCTCCGCGTCACACCCCTCACACTTTTCGTGGCCGCATAGGGAGCGCCACCGAAGGCCCCAGTGGCAAGGTTCGCATGGCGGCGCAGTCCCATGTCGGCACACCCCTCAAACGCTTCGTGCCCCCGAAGAGAGCTCCGCCGAAGGCCCCAGTGACAGGGTTCGCATGGCAGCCCCGGGCCCCCTTGGGCACACCCATCACACGTTGCGTGGCCCCGAAGGGAGCTCCACCGAGGCCCCAGTGGCAGGGTTCGCACGGCGGCGCCGCATCATTTTTGGCACACCATTCACACGCTTCGTGTCCCTGCAGGGGGCTGCACCAATTTCGGCACTCTCCTCACACGTTTCGTGGCCCCATGGGGAGCTCAACCGAAGATCCCAACGGCAGGGTTCGCATGGCGGCGCACTCCGCCAAAGGCCTCAGTGGTAGGGTTCGCATGGCGCCGCACCCACTTCGGCACACTCCTCACACGCTTCGTGGCCCCGAAGGCAGCTCCGCCGAAGGCCCCAGTGACAGGGTTCGCGTGGCGGCGCCGCGCCCATGCCGACGCCACATAGGGAGTTCCGCGCTCGGTATCAGCGGGCACGACCGCATTAGACCCCCGCGCCCAATTCGGCGCACTCCTCGCGCGGATCGTGCCCCCATTGAGTAAAGGAATAGTATGCCTTGTGTTGTTAATCGTCCCCACCCTTCTTCTCCTCTCCCTAGCGGCATTCACACCGGTTCCGGGGTCGAATCCCCCTTGCGAAAATCATAAGTTCATTATGTTTGTCCTTTAGCTCTCTTCGGAAGTTGTGAGGGATCTGTACGAAACCAATCGGAGTACGTTCGAAACCCCCAGGCTTCCTCAACGGAGCTTCGCACCTCCTGAAGAAAGACGTTTGATTTCCGCCTTGGGACCCCACTGGGCGCTGTGCAGTGCTTGAGTCCATCGCAGCCAATTCCCATTAAAGTGGCGGTGGTGGTGGCGGTCAGAAAGTGGTGGTGGTGGTGGTGGTGGTGGCGGTGGCGGTGGCGGTGGTGGTGTGTGGGGGGAACAAAAAAGACAAAACTGAAACAAAGTCGATTTCCCTCCCCCACCACCACCTCCATCACCACCCCCCTCCTCCTTCTCTTCCGTTGGTCAGAAAACTGTTGCCAACGCGGCGTTCACACTTAGTTTTGGTAATCAATTTTTCTCGTCCCTCCTCCTCCTCCTCCTCCTCCTCCTCCGTTTCCTCCTCCTTATTCGTCGGTCAGAAGACTAGTTGTCAACGCGGCGTTTACACTTAATTGTGTGGTTCTCTCGCCCCTCTCCCTCCTCCTCCTCCTCGTCCTCCCCCTTCGTTAGTCACAACACTGAGGTGTGAACGCGGCGTTCACAACTGGTTGCATGATTCACGCATCTAGCCCTCCCCCCTCCTACTCCTCCCCCTCCTTCGTTAGTCACAAAACTAAGTGTGAACGCGGCGTTCACAACTGGTTTTATTTAAAGGCTGCCGCCTCTGCCGCCGACCCCAAAGGAGGTCATGATGGCGCGTGTCAGCTGGTTCTGAGCGTGGGGCAGGGGCTCGGCAGTAGCACGTCAAGGAGGTGTCGTGTTGGGGCAGGCTTTCGTGCTCTTCGGTGTTCTTGGTGCGCGCACATCCGTCAAGCACAATAGGAAGTCAGTGATGTTGGGTTCTTGGGGCCGCGTTCGGGGGACTCGTGGAGGTTCGGGGAGGTTTCTTGGGGCCTCCTGGGTTCCCGCTGCTGCGGTGGCCGCATTTCCATTCGTCTTGTTGTTCCGATGTGTGTTCCGGTTGCAGCGCAGGTGTTTTCGGTACCTCCACATCGGCCGTGCATCTCGAGCATGCCAACGTTGGACACGACAACTCATCTGACTCATCTGGAGTCTATTCGTTTGTTTTTTGGGCCGTGGAAGGCATCACCAATTCTGGGGCGTCGTGTAGCCTGAGTTGTGGCTTCGGGTAGTCCCGTGGTGACGATGTCAGGCATATCCATCCGGAGTGCGGTTTTGAGTGCGGCGGCCCAGGCCGCGACGACGTCGCGGAAGTTGCCCGCGCGGAAATCTGCGAAATCTCCGCGTGAGGTTGCCCTTCTTGGCCGTCCCCTCCCCTCTTCTCCTCCTTTTGCTTCTCGCTATGCATTTTCGCTATGCATATCGTCCTGTGTCCGACGGTCCTCATCATCCCTCCCCTTCCCTCCTCTTTCCTCCTCCCCACTCCTCGTCTTCTCTTCTCCTCTCTCTATCTCTCTCGCTCTGGTGGTCAACAGAGTTTTTGGCAATTTGTAAAGAAGCTTTTCCGAATGCAGTGAGAACCATCGCTAGAGATCAGCGTCCTCTGGAACCAGAGTCGTTTCGCCCAGGGTATTGCAGCGTCTTGTTGCAGGGTCTGGAGCTCAGGGAGGGAGGGATGGAGGGAGGGTGGGAGGGGGGGAGAGAGGACGAGAAGAGAGGAGGAGGAGGAGGAGGAGGAGGAAGAGGAGGAAAGGAGGAGGACAGGCCCCCACAATACCCTGCGAGCGCCGGTCGCAGCATGCCCGGGTGCACGAGAAGCCGATGGTGCACATTCCTGCGCGCGACACGCCCACGCCGGACGCGCTACGGGAGCGACCAGATTTGCCGCGCCACAACATGGCCTGGTTGCAGCGCCACGACAGGGAGAGCGGGGATCTGCATGGGTTTTTGCCGATTGCAGAGGGCACGCCAGTGGCTCTCACGGAGCACATAGATCGCATCGAGGACAAATATCTGCTCCGCGGTCGCGTGGGGACCGTGCGCTCATGGGCGTGCGATGGCGAGGAAGGAGCGGGCCGCGTCTGCCGGGGCGGGGAGACCACATTGCAGAAGACGCCAAAGGTGATATTTATCTTGTTCGACGAAGGTCGCGACGATGCAGGGCACATCACCCCATGCAAGTGGACGATTCCGGGGCTCCGAACGCCGGGCCTGCACCCCGTAAGCCCGCAGAGGAAAGATTGGTTCGTGGACAAGGGTCGGCCTTATCCGCGCCTGAAAGCGAAGCGGCGGCAGTTCCCCTTGGCCCACGCGTTTGGAGTCACGGCCCACTCAGCACAGGGCCAGACTTTCAAACAGGGTGTCATTGTAGACCTGAGGATTGGCGGGAGCACGTCGCCGCTGTCGAGTTACGCGGCTCTGACGCGCGTGCGGCGTCGGGAGGACATGCTGATATTTCGGCCTTTCGACCGCGCGCCGCACATGCAGAAGGAGCGGAAAGGGGCCCGAATTACTGTTGCAGTCATTGCGGGGAGAGCCAATGGATTGGGATGCCATCGAGAAGGAGTTCATGCCTGCAGGGAGGTGCGCACTGTGCTCGTCGGTGAAGTACAAGAACCAGTACGCGCTAGGGCAGTGGAATCGGCCCGACGGGCTCCGCGTGTGCAAGCTGCGCTTGGAAGGCAAAGCAAGCGTTGGCACGCCGTGGCAGTGCACGGAGTGCTTCCTGCGGAAGGGCCAGGATGCTTTCCACGCGTCCCAGCGCCACAGCTCGAAGCTCACGTCGCGGCGTTGCGTGGACTGTCCCGAGAGGCGAGAGTGTTTCGCATGCGAGGAGCGGAAGTACGAGGATGCGTTCGTGGAGTTGCAGTGGGAGAGGGCAGGGAACGCCCGATGTAAAGGAGGAGTGTGCCTCGAGTGCCAGGAGCCGAAGAAGCACTTCAAGTGCGTGCGCTGCGGCCAGGAGCAGTTGCGGGTCGGATTTTCCAAAGCGGAGCAGTGCAAGGACGTGCCCATTTGCAAGTCGCGTAAGAAATGTGTGAAAAAAAGGAGGAGAAGGCGCGGGCCGAGGCCGAAGAACGGGTAGTATGCTCAAAGAGCGGTGAGTCGAAGAAGAAGGCAGAGTTTTCTAGGCACAAGTTGGACCACACGGACACGGCGTCGATACTGTGTGCTGCGTGCGTCGACACCGAGACTGCAGAGCGGGTCGAAAATCTAGGAAGTATGTGAAGATTTGCGCGGTGTGTGGGGAGGGCAAGGCACGGGGGTTCTTTTCGGATCGCACGTGGAGCGACGCGGCTAATCAGGACCGGAAGTGCACTGCGTGCGTCGACACCGAGGCTGCGGAGCGGGTCGCAGAATCGAGGCAGCATTTGAAGATTTGCGCGGTGTATGGGGAGGGCAAGGCACGGGAGTTCTTTTCGGATCGCATGTGGGGCGACGCGGCTAATCAGGACCGGAAGTGCACTGCGTGCGTCGACACCGAGGCTGCAGAGCGGGTCGCAAAATCTAGGAAGTATTTGAAGATTTGCGCGGTGTGCGGGGAGGGCAAGGCACGGGAGTTCTTTTCGGATCGCATGTGGAGCGACGCGGCTAATCAGGATTGGAAGTGCATGCGCTGCATCGAGGGGGCGAGGGTGAACGCCAAAGTACGCGCGGTGTGCGGGGAAAGTCAGGGGAGCGAGTTCTTTTCGAGTCGCATGTGGGCCGACGTGGCTGATCAGGAGCGCAAGTGCAAGCGTTGCATCGAGGGGGCGAGGGTGCAACGCGGATGTTGGACATGCATAGCCTGCAAGGGTGTGGCACCGAAAGAGGATTTCGGCCGCTGGTTGGCACAGCGGACGACGAAAAGACCACCACATGGGAAGCAGCGGCGCAACAAGTGCTTCGAGCACGAAGAGCGTAAGAAACAGGAAGTCGCCGAGCGCACTTATCGCAGTGCGCAATCGGTGTCGAAGAAAGCGAGGTCGAAGCAGCGGTGACGCGTCTGCCCCTGAGGGGGCCGGCCCGGCCACGGGGCTGGCACGCAGACCGACCGACTGAACGACCGACCGCTTGTTGCGGCCCGCTACGTGGTCCGAAGAAGAGAGACTCCATGGGGATGGGGGGTCCCAAGAACTGAGGCTCCATGGGGTCTGGCTGTCGGGGCGAGGTGGGAGCACGGTGGGCGGGGGGGTCGGTCGTTGTTGGACGAGAAATGGTGGGGTGGGGCGCCCCAAGAACTGAGGCCCCATGGGGTGTGGCTGTCGGGGCGCGGCGGGGGCGCGGCGGAGGGCGTCGGTCGTTTTTGGATGAGAAATCGTGGTGTGGGGGGGGGGGGTAAGAAATGAGGCTCCATGGGGTGTGGATGTCGGGGCGCGGGGGGGGCGCGGTGGGGGGCGTCGGTCGTCTTTGGACGAGAAATCGTTGGGTGGGCGGTCCCCAGAACTGAGGCTCCATGGGTTGTGGCTGTCAGGACGAGGTGGGGGAGCGGTGGGGCGGGGGGGGGCGCGGCCGTTTCTGGGCGAGAAATGGCGGGGTGGGACGTCATAAGAACTGAGGCTCCATGGGGTATGGCTGTCGGGGCGCGGTGGGGGCGCGGTGGGGAGTGTCGGTCGTTTTTGGACGAGAAATTGTGGTGTGGAGGGGTCCAAGAACTGAGGCTCCATGGGGTGTGGGCATCGGGGCGCGGTGGGGGCGCGGTGGGGGGTGTCGGTCGTTCTTGGACGAGAAATCGTGGTGTGGGGGGGTGCAAGAACTGAGGCTCCATGGGGTGTGGGTGTCGGGGCGCGGTGGGAGCGCGGTGGGGGGCGTCGATCGTTTGTGGACGAGAAATCGTGGTATGGGGGGGGTCCAAGGACTGAGGCTCCATGGGGTGTGGGTGTCGGGGCGCGGTGGGGGCGCGGTGGAAGGTGCCGGTCGTGTTTGGACGAGACCCAGAGGTCCTCAGGATCCACTTTCTGGATCCGGATGTAAAGTGGATCCAAGAGCTATGTTGGATCCAGAAAAGTGGATCCAGCCCAAAGTGGATCCACAAGCTATGTTAAATCCAGAAAAGTACACCCATCTCATTTTTCTAAGGTTTGATCGGGATAGTTACCGTCGCCCAGCGGGTTTCATCCTTATACATCGTTATCATTCGCTCGCCTCCTCATCTGAATACATCTTGATATGTGCATGCCCCTCTATCTTTATTTTGTTACCTGTCTCCATTCGTTCTTTCGCACCCCCATCTCTGCATCCTGATCCTGCCCCCTGCAAGCGCTTCACCGCCCCCCGTATCCGTCGTCGCCTTCCGCAGTCTCATCCTCGTTCGCACTGTTTCCAGTCCCTGTTTACTCCGCCCCGCCTTGCCCCATCATCGCCCTTCTGCCCCTAGGTAGCGTCGCCGCCCCGCCCCATCGACCGCCCCTGCCCCCTCCGAGTCGTCGCGCTCTCGCCGCCCCCCTCGCCGTTTGGCCGAGGGCGGCCGAGCGCCGCCCGAGCGCCGCGCGCGCCCCGCGCGGGGGCGCCATCGGGCCTCGAGGAGGCTGAGGAGGCCGAGGAGGCCAGGACGAGGAGGAGAGGAGGAGGCCCAGGAGGCCGAGGAGGAGCCCAAGAGGCCCAGGAGGCCGAAGATGCGAGGCGGCATCTGACGAAAACGATGGTCCGCGGTGGCCAGAGTCGGCCAGCTGTGGAGCTCGGGGAGGCGTCACATGCGCAGTTCGCGGCGTGTTTCAAGAAACACATCAAGAGCTCCGAGACCGTGTGCCCCGACACGGACACGTGGGGGGGGGCGAACCGATTCGATCGAGGGGGTGGGATGAGGAAGGGATGGGGATGGGATCGGGGTCGATTGGAGTGTGGATTGCAGGTGGAAGATGTGCGGAAGAACGAGGGAGGCGTTGGAGGATGTGGCTGGGTGGGCGCCCTCGGTCCACCGTGACCGAATATGCAATTTCTACGCAATTTCTACGCGCATAAATGGCGCATAAATTGCGTAGAAGTTGTACCTTCGGCGACGCGCCCGCCAGGACGGCAGCACCAGTGATGACGTGGTCGAGCACGTTGGCCTGCTGAAGGCCCTGAGGGAGATCCTCGCGCCGCGCGACACGCTCAACCAGGGGCAGTTGCGGGCGCGCCTTCAGGCCCACGCGGCCACGAAGGAGGCGTCGTGGCAGCTGGACGACACGGCCGAGAGTTGGGCCGAGCAGACGGCGACGAAGATACCGCGGGGCTGTCGCCACCACCGCCCGACCCCATATAACATAGAACGGCGGGGGGATGGGGGGCAGGTAAGATGGGGCGGTGATAGGGGAGTGGCGAGGGGGGCGTATATAGGCAGAGAGAGATGGAGAGGGAGAGGAGAGAGAGAGAGAGAGAGAGAGAGAGAGAGAGAGAGAGAGATAGAGAGAGAGCGAGAAATACACCTATATATAGAGAGAGAGAGAAAAAAAAAACAAAGCGTGAGAGAGAACGAGAGAGGGGGGCAAGATGGCATTGCATCGGGCCCCCCATGGTGAGGATGCGTTGGATCAGGGCGATGCTGCGCGTGGTGAGCCAGGCTGCCATCAAAGCGAGGACGCAGTTTTGCTTTGCCGTGCGGGCGAGGAGGGATAGCAGGACGAGGGGTGTCATGACGATGATCCCGCATGATAATGAGGGATAGCAGGATGAGGAGGGATGGGTGACAGCAGGATGCGGCATGTCAGGATGAGGGATAGCAGGGTGAGGAGGGATAGCAGGATGAAAGATAGCACGATGCGCGCCCCTCCCCACCGCCCCGTTCCCAGGGACCGCGCGCCGCACGACTGGCTGGCGGACCACTTCCCAGAGGTGGTCAAGGACAGCGCCGCAGGGGCAACGGGTCGCGACGCGCGATAGTGCAGAGCTTTCGGGGGCGGAGCAGAATAGCACACTTCGTGACATTGCAGAATGGTGCGTCGTGATCTCTACGCAATTTCTACGCGTAGAAATTGCGTAGAAGTTCAGTCGTCGGTCGGCTGTGTCGATCGGTCTCGCGTCGCCGCCACCCCCCGCCACAGCGCCCGCCAGGAGGCGAAAGCAAAGGCTGGCGCCGCTCATGACGAGTGGGAGTACCACTGGGACGTCGGAGCACTGGCGGGGAGGGGTGCATGTGTAGAGCGATGTTGTCGGTATCGGGCGAGGGGGTGACAATACGTGGAGAGTCGGTTGGCATGAGGGCAAATGCCACAACCGCGTAGGGTATCGCAGTGGTGAGCACGCCGCCGCCCTCGCCATCGCGCCGCCCGCCCCACTCCGCCCAATCACTATCCAACCCCGACAGCATCGCCTCTGTTGCTGCTGCCGCTGAGCCCGCCCTCCTCCCACGTCCCCCCTCCCCCATTACCGCGGGGGGGTGCGAGGCGGCTTACCGCGTCAGGGGCCCGCCGAAGAAGAAGACTGCGCCAGAGTACGGCACGCCGACGAACGCCGACAATGGTGGCAAGAGCGACGAGATCGAGTTTCAGTGGCCTGACAAGGCCACGTGGCGCGTGCCAGGCTTCACGGTGGAGACTTACCGCGAGCAGGTCAAAGCCAAGAAGGGCGGCGCTGGCAGCGGCGACCTATGGCAGAGCAGTACCAAATATGGCCTGCTGACGGTGTCAAAATATTCGAGGGCGCCCGTGGAGGCTGGCGCTTTGAGGAGGTGGTTTTGCGCCGTGTGGATCAAGCGTGAGGGCCAGGAGAGAAAGTCCATGGTCGGTGAGCTGGCCATTAAGGAACACTACGAGCGCCCAGACGAGAAAGTGATCGAGCTGGCGAAGAAATACGCCAAGGATTCCGACAAGGAAGCGTTCGAGCTCAGCAAGCAGGAGTACATTAAGAGCCAGGGAGGCGAGAGTGGCCTCGCGCTGAAGAGGCCTGCGGCGGCGCGGAAAAGGCCAGCTGTCGCGACGACCGATGGCGCAGCTGAGGACGAGGATCAGGGCGGGCGCGAGGCCGCTGCGGAGGCAGAGAAGAGTGACGCTGATGAGGAAGACGAGGATGAGGACGAGGAAGATAAGGAGGACGGTTGCGCAGCCTCACCCGATGATGATGATGACGACGACCAAGCCTGCCACAAATCCGCATCGAGTGATAGCGAAGTGCCAGGGGCCGAGGCGATGAAAGATGACGAGGCCCAGCCGAAAGCGAAAGGGAAAGCGAAGGCGAAAGGTAAAGGGAAAGCGAAGCCGTCGGCGAAAGGTAAAGCGAAAGCGAAGCCTGAGAAGCCTGAGAAGTCAGAACCACCTTCGAGTACGCAGCCAAGCGGCGGTGAAGGCAAAGCGGAGAAGGCGGGCAATGCTGCAGAAGAAAAGAAAAAGGGTAAGAAGGAGAAGAATGATACGAAGGAAACTAAGGAGAAGAAGGAGAACAAGGATAAGAAGGATAAAGGGCCGAAAACTGCGGAGCCGAGTAAGGGTTCGAAGCCGAGCAAGGGTTCGAAGAGGGCCGCCAGCTCCAGCCCAGAGATGGGCAAGCGCGAGAGGAAGACGGCGCCGAGCAGCGATGCCAGTTCGGACGGGCTCGACATGGGCATCGGGCTCGGGTAGCTCGCGAGGGAGGCTGGGGCCAGCCTGAGGATGAGCGGCCAGAGGCGAGGAGGACAGAAGGCCAGAGGCGAGGAGAAGAGGAGACCAGAGGCGAGGAGGAGAAGAGGCCTGAGGCGTGAGGCGAGGGCGAGCCCTCGACGTTCCATAGAGGATGCTCAGGGACGCAGGCGAGCGTAAGTAACTCGCTGCCTGCATCGGCTGAGCAAAGAAACGTGCGTGCGTGCACCTCCCCCCAGTCTTCTTTTCTTGCATGTTTGTTGCCATGATGCGGGGTCAGAGTGAGCGCGGGATCATGATGAGCAGAATGGTCGTATGAAGAGCAGGTGTATCAGTAGGGGCGGGGTGCGAAGCAGGGGAAAATGATGAGGGGAAGGGGGGGTGAGGAGCAACCGACGGAGGGAGAGAGAGAGAGAGAGAGAGAGAGAGAGAGAGAGAGAGAGAGAGAGAGAGAGAGCGAACAAACCTATTTTGACTGGTAGTGCAGTTCGACGATCAGCAGAAGCAGGAGCAGCAGCAGCGGCAGGAGTTTCCGATCGAAGATCGAGCAGCAGCAGCAACATGATCATGAGCAGGAGGAGCAGGAGGCGCAGGGGGGGGGGGGGCAGGAGGGGCAGGGACAAGGAGGTTGAACGCGGGCTCGGAGCAGTTCAGGGGAGGGGGGAGCGAGGGTCGACCGCTCAGCCGACGAGCCCCAGGTGGGCCCCCAGGTGCCCGCGCGGCGGGGCCGCATGGTAAAGGCTGATCGCCCTGCACCAAAGTTTCGCGACATCCGCGCGTACATCCGCATGGCGCCGATGAAGGCGGTGCCCCGCGTTGCTTCGCCCGCCCGCCGCTCGGGGGAGGTGTCGGGCAGCCGACAGGGAGGGAGGGGCAGGAGGGGGGGGGGATCGGAGGGAGGGAGGGGCAGCTGGGAGGGAGGGGCTCGGGGGGTTCCGACAGCCGCTCGAGAGCGAGACCGCGGAGGGAGGGGCAGGATGCGCAGCTTCTGGGGCAGGGCTTGTGGGCGTTTGGGGAGAGGCGGGGGGGAAGGGAGCGCGGGTCCGCCAGGCGCTGCTCACGCCGCCGAGGCGCCGCCGTGGAACCAAGACGTCCAGCCCAGGAAGCTCGACAGCTAGCAGCCCCACCTCCAGTGAGCACCGCCGCCCAGCCCCTGGGAACTCACCAGGCGCAGCATGGGTGCAGGCAGGGTTCGACGAGATGTTTGATCAGGACGGCCTCGGGGGAGGCCCAGTCGGTCAGCCCAGTGAGGCGAGGGCAATTGAGGCACAGGGGGCACAGGAGGCACAGGAGGCAAAGGCGGCAGGGGAGGCTAAGAAGGCAGAGGAGGCAGAGGTGGCAAAGAAGGCAATGGAGGATAAGGGGGCGATCGACGTCAGCTACGAGCGTCCATCAACCGCCATGGACCCAGACTCCGATGACGAGCCCTTGGCGCAGATGACTGCCGAGGCCCGCGTCGCTTTGTCCATGCATCTTCCCCTAACTCCAACCCCCGTCCAAGCCCAAAATATCTCGACTGCGATCCTCTCCTGCACTCTCATCCCCTAGCGTTGTTATCTATGCGACACATCCCCGTGCGGAAGGCGAAATCGATGAGCATGCAGTCGCTGAGGGAGGAGCAGGACAGGGTACTGCAAGATATACAGAAGGATAAGGACAGGCAGGGACAACCAAAACCGCGGGGACGGGGCTAGCACTGAGTGGTGGAGGGACGGCTCGGCTGGAATAGTATGAGAACAGTGGAACCTAACCTATACACACTTTTCTACGCAATTTCTACGCGTAGAAATTGCGTAGAAGTTGTGATGATACGTCGTATGCACGCGTAGTGTTTAGTAAGCAGGTTGCAGTGCATATGAGAGGTTGGTGTGAGCAGCTGGGAGCATGCGTCGCGCATTCGCGTGTTTCGCGCATTCTCATTCGCGCATTCGCATTCGCATTTCCCCAGGACGAGACGAGGCGCTCGAGCCCTCAGCCAGCGAGCCCGCCGTGGAGCGGTACGGCGTGTGTCGCTGAAGAGGGGCTTCCCGCACCAACCTCGGTAGCCTCGTCATCGGTGTCAGCGCCCATCGGGGGGCACCACTCGACGGGCATCATCGCTAACCAGCGCGAGCCGATCGGGAAGGCCACCCCGCTGTTCTCGAACCCCCATCCCGAGAGCAAGGAGGAACTCATCCAGGCCGTCGACACTGAGATTGGGGCCATCAATGACGAGCTGCAGGGCCATCCCAACCCAGACGAGCGCACCATGGAACATATGAACGTAAGGCTGAGCCAATTCTTCCAAGCAGGGCTCGTGCAGAAATTGACGGCGTTGAAGAAGGCCGACCCGAACTTCGTCGACGACGACGTCCAGCATTCGAACGACTTGGATGGCCTCAGCGAGAAGGACAAGCTGGAGAAGGCTTTCTACGAGGAGATGGAGAAGAAGAACTACATGTTCAGCACAGAGACCAAGGCAGGGAACGCCGCGTCGGGGCGTTGGAGGCGCGCCCTGGACGCGTCGGAAGAGCTGAGGAAGGATTACGCGAAGGAGAAGGGCTGGATGAACCAGCGAAGGTTCAGGAAAGAGTGGCTGCAGGGCAAGCACAAGGAATGGAAGGAGACCGTGAAGCACCTCCTCGTGGAATCGAACGAGAAAGAGGACAAGAAGAAGGGAGAGTACGTCACGCTGATGAGGCTGGCGTGGCTGAAAGGTGGCGGTACCTCTGGCCTCCGCCTGGCGCTGAAGCACGCGTCGAACGCGATGCTGCTCGGTGGGATCTGGACCCGCTGGGGCGACATGGCAGAGACTGTGGAGTACCTGCACGTCCGCCATCAGCTCATCGAGTCCTTCAAGAAGCAGTGGATTAAACACAGGGAGTGGGTGTGCCCAAGTGCGGCGACCGTCGAGGAGGCAGACGCTCGCGCGGCGCGGGCTGCGGGGGGCGGCGGCGACGCGGCAAGGGAGGAGCCTGCCAAGGGCGAGACGGACGAGAAGAAGGATAAGAAAGATAAACACGACAAGTCTGATAAAAAAGGAACAGACTGAGAAAAAGTACAAGGAAAAGAAGGAGAAAAAAGAGACGGAGGCCCCTGCGGAGGAGGGTAGGAAGCGCAAGAAGGTTGAGGAGGAGGTGACGACAGATGGAAAGAAAGAGAAAAAATATAAAAAAGAGAAGGGTGGCGATGCCAAGGATGATCCTCCGCCTGTGGCGCCCGACGCCAAGAAACAGAAGATTGCGCCTGCGTTTGTGGCCAACTTCAAGAAGCTGAAGGACAACTATGATTGGTGTATGGCGCAGCACACCAAGCTCGACGGGCTCATCAAGCTCGATGCGGGATGGAAGGGCGTGGAGAGGATGCGCGAGAGCATGGGCGCTGCCATGAAAGAGGCGACGCGGGGCGGGGTTGAGAGGTGAGAGAGGAGGTATGAGAGGTGCTGAGAAGAGGTATGCGAAGTATGAGAGGTGATGCAGTCACGGAGAGGTATGAGAGGTGATGCAGTCACGGAGGACGAGCGTGAATACGCTGGGAGGCGGGGAGGGGGTAATGCCGATCCCAATCCGTCAGGTGGCCGACAAGTGCCAGGAGCACAACCTCTCGTTGCTGATGACGATCGATGCCGCGAAGTACAAGAAGCAGGTTGGGGCTCTCCGATTTGCGATTGCACCTGTCTAGCAGCTCGCGTGTCCACTATTGATGTTCATGCTATGTATCGTTCATTGTTTGTTTTGTTGTGAGTAGAGTTTCGAGTGTCAGTGAGGCGACTTGCGATAGTCCGACTTTTCGAAGATTCGGATGGCGACGAGGGACGTGGATAGTAGGGTTCACGGTGCGAGTTTAGCGCCACCGTTCCGACGTGAGCGCGACGCCAGGTGAGTTCCAAGACATACGACGCCGAGATCCAGCTGGCGAGCGGCGCGCTGACCGCGAGCGTGAAGACCCTGCCGTCCGAGATTCGTATCCTGATGAACCAGAAGATGGCGAGGGATGATGAGCAGAGGAGGCTGCAGCAGGAGGAGCAGGCAACAAAGGACAAGGAGAGCGGCACCAGCGCGAAGAAAAAGAAAGATGCGAAGAAGGGGGGTAGGAAGAAGGCTGCCAAGCAGGAGTCTGACTCCGATTCGGCATCCATTGTGCTTTCGAGATTGCATGGGGGATGGGGCTTCGAAATAGGGGGCGATGTGAGGGAGAGGGGAGGGGGTCGACATGTCAGACTGCCCCATCCCTCATTCAATCCAGAAAGCTCGCTGGCCGCGTCGGCAAGCTTACAGGTAACGCGGCAGTTGCTTTATGGCACCCTCCCCTGCTAGCATAACGAAGGTCGAACTTGCCCTCGGTTGGAAACATGATCCAGCTAGGACGTGGATCCAGCTAGAACGCGGATCCAACTAGGAAGTGGATCCAGCCAGAACTGTATCCAGCTTGAATGTGGATCCAGCCCGAACATGGATCCAGCCCTCTCCCCCCCTCCCTCCCCTCCTCCCCCCCCCCCTCCTCCTCCCCCCTCATCCCCCTCCATCCTCGCTCCTCCTCCTCCCTCCTCTTATCCAGCCGCGGCGGGAGCTCGACCCGCGCTCCAGCGATCGCGCGAGGGAATTGTTCCTGGGAGCCGCTCTGGACACGGGAATCATGTTTAGGCAGCGTGTCTGAGAGCGAAATTCAAAAAAAGAAACAAACAACGCAGAAATTTCTTGGAATTCTCAGAAATCCTGCAAAAGCCGGAGTCCGGGAGCCGGAACCTGCCGTATAAATTGCGTATATATGTCGTATATATTTGAACAACAATAACACCGTATATATGTTCGAAAACCATATATATATATATATATATGAAAAACTCACTTTTTGCTGCACAACATGCATCGTATAGAAGTCGTATATATTTCGTATATATGTCAAATAGATTTGCGGAGACCTGGCGGGACAGGATTGGAGGTCATCCCCGGGCGCGGGCGAGGTCGGCGCGCCAGTTTCGAGGGGGTCCCTGCCCCGCGGCGAGCGCCTGGAGCGCGATTCAACGGGCATGGCGAGATCTGGATCCAGATCTTCGTGCGGACCCATATCCGTGGAACCAGGTTGCGTTCAGGACCCAGATTCCTGGATGCAGATCCCTGGGGTCAGATCATCTGATCAAGGTCTGGATCCATATCTGCGCACGGACCGTGCAGTTAGCATGAAAGCAGGGGGTGGGTGCCATGCATGGGTCGGCGGCGCTCGGCTGAAGGCCTGGGCCAGGGGAACTGCCCTTGCGCGTGTATATACACGCCCCCGTCTTAGGCGCGCACCTCTCCCCTACATGATCCACCACCCTTCTCGAGCGACCATAGCATTGAGAGGGGGCAGGACAGTGGTAGGAGGTGTTGTGAGGGGGGGCATGGGAGCTGTGCGACGGGCCGTCCACTGCCCGCAGTTGCATGCCTACACGTCTACAGCTACTCTTCTCCATCACTTTCTCCGCATGTGCTCGCCGCGCCGAGTGAAGGCGAGGCGGTAGTGGCGACGTGAGTTCTGGGCCCGCCGACTTCTGTCATCAAGTAGGCATGCGCTCATGGGCTTGCCATGGCGCCATGGCGCGAGCGCAATGCCGAGCAAGGCATGGCGAGGCACCGCCCGCTCGTAGGCTCGATGTGCCGCTCGTGGGCATGCGCGGCACTTTGAGAACTGTGCGTGAGTTGTCTGGGCAACGTGGCGTCTGATGTTGTGTGGTATGCATCGTGTATTATATCATGCAGCAGCGCAGTGCAATGTATCGCGCGCGTAGTCGGATTGGCCATCTCGAGTCAAGGCATTATGGCGAAGCCCAAAAGGAAGCACGTATATGTCTTCGGCAGGGATGCGGCGCGCAAGCGCGCGTCGGGCGCGATGGCATTCGACATCCTCTTGGAACTCTATGGTTCGTGCAAGAAGTTATCGGCTAAAGATTTCTGCATATTGTGCTTTCACTTGAGCCGTTGTGACGTTGCGGGGGGGCAGTGGCGCACGTTCGCGATGCCACCGAATAAACAGACGGGCAAATATAAGCAACGATTAGATAAACATTTGCCAGGCCCTGGGCCTCTGTATTCCGCCACGCTGCCCGCTACAGTCAGGAAGAAGGCCCACCTGAGGTCAAGGGACATTGTGTTCAGGCAAGTGTACCGAACCATCAGCGACGAGGTAAAGAGCTCTTCCAGTGTGCAAGCAGTTTTGGAGCAGGGACCATGTGATGATCCTGACAGCGTGTTATCACTGCCATGCTACACAGAGCACCCGCTCGTTGAGTCGTGTGTGCGAGACACAGGTACGTGGCCACTACCGTTAGCTCTTTACGTGGACGGGGTTCGGTACACGCCCATTAGCGCTGGGCGGTCAGATTAGTGAGCTTCGCGATGCACGCTTGACGGGAAAAGGTGCGATATCATGACGAGATCAGACGGAGATGTGCATCGATGTATCTCGGGCGGGGTGCGGTAACTTAGTTGTTGGTGCGATGAGCGACTATCGCAATTTCTACGCAATTTCTACGCGTAGAAATTGCGTAGAAAAGTAATTGTGCGTGCATTCTGTACCTCCGACATGGGGGGTGTCGGACAGCCTGCTGCAAGTGAGCATTGTCAACATGGTTACGTATAAGAGACACATGCTAGGGTTCATGCGCACCAACGAGTTGTGCAGCTGTGGGTGCGGTGGGTATTGTTCCATTCATGGCATCATGCAGGTCGCTAGATGGCAGCTCGAAGCGTTGTGCGACGGTCGCATTCCCCTCTTGAGGCACGACGGCTCACATTGGCCGCCCGAGCTGTATCCAGACGACGCGGGGGCGGATCTCGGCGTTAAATGCGTAGTTCTGTATGTCAAGGGGGACTGGGCGGAGTTTTCCCAATCTTTGGGTTTGGCTGGGTGGGGGCAGGTCTGGCAACCGTGCCCCATATGCAGTGTTCAGAAGGTTTCGATGCATTCGATTTACCCTGGGTTTATGTCAGATGATGGCCTTCAGGCGCCCGACCGAAGCCACGACGACTATGAGATAGCTTGCGGTAAGTGCGAGAAGGTGCTAAACATACCCACTGTTGAAATGCGATCTGCCGTTTGGGCCGCGCTTCAAGCGCAAGAGAAAAAAAGGCTTATCGTGACCAGGGACATTCATGGACTTTTAGTGGGGGATCGGTTGGAGTGTTCACGGGAGCTCATGATACCCATGGAGTTTTATAAACAACCAGTCCCATTCAATGCAACCTTCTGGAGGGTTCGCAGAGATTGTTTCAATCGCCCTATCGATGCACTGTCCCATCGGTCCCCTATGTTCAATACTAGGCTGTGTACGTCACCTTCTCGATCGCTTGCCATTGACACGCTTCACACGGTCTACCTTGGCATCATGATGCGGTTGGTCGCTGCCATATTGATGAGGGTGTTGTGGTGCAATCCGTGGCAGACAAGGCTCGATAATCGGGTTAAGCGGCTGGAGGCAGATATGTTTGTGTTCTATGGCCAACAGGCTGTGCCGCACCAGACACGGGTAAACATGATAACTCCGAAAATGTTGCCAGCAGAAACTGGACCAGACCACCATGGTGGCATTCTGAAGCTGAAGGCGTCCGAGACGTATGTGCTTTTGAAGTTCGCAGTGTACGAACTCG
The DNA here is from genome assembly GCA_963575745.1 of Prorocentrum cordatum. Lineage (NCBI taxonomy): Eukaryota > Dinophyceae > Prorocentrales > Prorocentraceae > Prorocentrum > Prorocentrum cordatum. Next base: position 668,987 of record CAUYUJ010020804.1, on the reverse strand, counting down.
AAAAGCATGCAAACTGCAACGTTTACAGGCACGGTGAGTTACTGGGTGCGGCCAGGGCGCTTGTGACGTGGGTGCAGACAATGCACAGGGCGCCAGCAAAGTTCAGCCGCGACCAGTACAATGCTTTTGTGGATGCTGCACAACGGACGTTGTTGCTCTCGGAGCGAGCGGAGGTTCACCCCACCCCGAAGTTCCACACCTTCGGCCACGTCACTGCCAGGACACATTTCTGAGCGGGGAAACAGCCACACCAAACGGAACCTATGTCAACGCAGTTTCGTTTCAGTTTTTTCTGATGGGGAATGGGGGGGGGGCAATATAGTGATACGTACGAAGCTTCGGAGCATGAAGCCATAATGCTCAAACCTCGCACCCAAGACAACACGCACGCACACATGCACGCTCGCACACACGCGCGCGAACATACACACACACGCACACAGTTCAAACAACAAATAACAAACACCCTCTCGCTCCCAAGGAGCTGGCGCTTGGGGAACCCGTCCGTATACGACACGTTTGTTGACGAGCATTTGAATTTGGCGCTTCGGACTTGCGCGGAGAGGAGCCACAGGAGCACACTAGAAGTATCCGTATACGGTTGCTTCGGGATCATGGGCTGCCTGAAAAAGAGTTCGCAGATATTCGCGTCCACGACAGACCCTAGATACGCCGACGGAGGAGAGGGTTCAGAGGCAGATGCTCAGCGAGGAGGCGCAGGAGACGAGTCGCCAGGAGCCCGCGGCCCCCCGCCAGCTTAGGGGTAGGTTTGAGGGCGGGGCGCGGAGCTGGGACGGTGCGTTCTGAGGGGGTCCAGGGGGCCACGGGACAACAGTGGGGAGGGGCGAAGGTGAGATCAGGTTGCAGGTTCGCTCCCTGGCCGCGCCGCGTCAGGAGACGCTGACGGTGATACTGATGACGGCGGGGACGGAGATGGAGGCGGGGGGGGAGGCGACGGAGCGCCGCCTGCTCGCCGAGGCACGGGCGCGAAGCGGAGGTGCGGAGGGTCGACGAGCGGCAGCCGTAAGCAGCGGAGGCGCGACTAGGCGCCACGGCAGGACGGATTGCGAGAGTTTGCCCGTGGGCCCCAGCGATCAAAAACATATTGGTGTAGGGGGGGTAGCAAGTGGAGGGGGTGGGTCTGATTGGCGGGCGCCTCCCTCGGGGACCCCTGGCGAATCTCGCGCGCAGCCCTTTTTGTATTGGGCGCGTGGGTTCGTTCGGGCGCAGGGGCGGCGAGCGGACGGAGCGGCCATGGCGTCGCAAGAGGGGTGCCCACCTTCTCCTCCGTGCCCCGCCGTCCGCGCTCCTCCAGCGCGCCGAAGCGGCGAGCCGTCGGCGATGTCTGCGACGGCGGCGGTCGGTTGCGACGGCAGCGACGAGAAGGAATGGGGGAGGTGGAGAAGAGAGGGGGGCTGGAAGGAAGGCGGGGTGACTGCGACGGCGGCGGCGACGGCGACGAGCGGTGCAGCCAGATGCATTACGGTTGTGGACAGTGAGTCCGAGATCGATATCACTCACGGCGTAGTCTTACCGCTCAAATTGAAAGTGAGATTCAAGACGCCGCGAGGGGGCTGGAACCACTGGGGCGAGACGTCTACGAGGGGGGTTTGTCTCGTCCCCCGATGGCAATTGGGATGAGGAGTCCGATAGCGAGGAGGGAGGCGGAACGGAAGGGCGAGGGGGGCGATACGGGATGACGGGATTCAGCCCAGGCCGAAGAAAAGGCATGGCATCGTGGAGTACGAGATCTACGACGGGTGCCACATGATGAGGAGGACGCCTAAGGGGAGGCAGATCAGCAATATGGGAATGAGGATGATGCGAGCATCGATGATGGCGGTTGGATCCTGGCTTGCCGATGCGTGGGGATACGTGCGTGCAGATATGGTAAAGGCAAACAGTGGGGCAGATAGAGGATGACTCGGGCATGCGCCGAGGTGGATCGGCACATAGTTGCACAGCTCGGGTGATATATGTACATGCGGATGCGCATGCATGTATACGCACGCGTGTTTGCAGGGCATCAGGGTGGTGGGGACGGGGGGGGGGGGGGGGGACGGCTGCCGCCGCCGATAGAGACCGCTTTCGCAACCGAAGGAGCAGCATGAAGCTCACGCCCCAGAAGTGGGCGATGAAGCAGGAGAAGCTGAAACGCAAGAGGTTCGGTATTCCCGCCAACAGACACTTGGTCGGAGACGCGTACGATATAGCCACGACCGATGCCGATTCACAGGTGAGAGCTCGCAATAGGGGGTAGGCGAATCCTGGGCAACATCGCCGTCGCAACTTCCATGTCGCCACTTTCGCGCGCTGCAGTGGCGTGATCGCCTCACCGTGCCTGGTCGGGCGTGTTGTCTGGAGTCGGTTGCCCTCGTCTGAAGCGTAATCTTAGGCCGTTGCAGTGGGGGAGGTGCGCAGCGTGCGAGGCGATGAAGCGATGCGGCGAGCCTGCTAATTACATTTGCGTGGTGTGCATGACGCGCCTGGCTCACATGTATGCGCCAGCGCGCGGGGAAGACCCCAGCGTCAGCAGCGACTCCGACTAAGGAAAGGGAGGAGCGAGAAACCATCATATCTCTCATGCATCTCTCTGCGTCTCACCTGCTGCCCGCGCGCGTCGACGTCGGTCGCGCGGAGGTCGGGGCGACGCATGTGCGGTGGATGGGCGGGGCGCGAGCAGTGACGCAGGGGGCAGTATGCATGGGCGATGGGGGATATGTTGCATTGTGAGCGTTGGAGGACGGTTTGGGTTTCTATGCAGTTTATGCGCGTAGATATTGCATGTACTTTATGTTCCGCTGGTGGTCGTCATCCTCAGCGTCGTCACCGCCATCGCCGTCGTCGTCATTGGTCCCATCCCTCCTTTAGCTTGCGCTGCTCCCGCCGTAGCCTCGAGCAGGTGCGCCGCCCCCTTCCGTGGCGCTGCGCTCGGGGCGATGTCGCGAGAGGCCTCGCGCGCGCGAGAGGCCTCGCGCTCGCGAAGCACTGAGAGGAGGCGATTGAGGGCCGAGCTCATCGCCCAGGAGGCGGCCAGGCTGAAGCCATCGGAATTCGCCCACAATATTGATGCAGCCAAACGCTGGATCAGACGCGTCCAAGCGGGGGGCGGAACTCTGCCGACGTCGACGGCGGAGGCCGACCCAACGGCAAAGGAGGCACACGCAGAGGAGGCAGAGGCTGTCGAGGAGAGTGCACGGCACTTGCGCGACCCGACCGAAGATCTCAATGCCGTGCAGCGCGAGAAGGCGCGACTCTTCGCCAGGGTCAGCGTCAATGACAGGACATTCTCTGCGCCAGATCTCCGCAGGTGGACGAGCGATGGCAGGATATCGTGGATGCCAGCTGCTGACGTCGAGTTCACAGCCAGCTGCATAGCCAAGAGGAATGCGATCGAGGAGTTGTGCTACGCATCCGCAGGCGTCGTTCACGCGCAGGTTAAGGCCGAGCGTGAGTACAACGAGAGCGTCAAGCAGAGGTGCGGCCTCAAGGATGCATGTCGACGCATTTGTTTCACTTGCATCCCATCTCCATCGTTACTGCCACATCCGTTCATCGCTGCACTCCTGCTCGCCCCTCTTCGTCGTCGCCATCATTACCGACTGCGCGCATCGTGCGCTCGTCGCGGTTGCTCTACTTCACCAGTCGGTCCCATCGCTTCTCGCTCTACTCGTTAATCACTCCTGTGGTCGGCCATCTCAATTTCTACGCAATTTCTACGCAATTTCTACGCGTAGAAATTGCGTAGAAATTGCATCCACCCCCTTCCGTGCCCGCCCGCAGGAGCATGCGCCGAGGACGATGCAGCCGATTGAGTTCGCAGGCGCAGCGCGCTTCAACTTGACGCAGCATAAGATGCAGGAGTTGGCGGACGCAGATCATCAGGAGGGGCGTGCCAAAAAGCTGAAGGAGGAGGCCGCCAAGGAGGAGCCCGCCAAGGAGGAGGCCGCCAAGGAGGAGGCCGCCAACAGGCCGAAAGAGGAGCCCACCAAGGAGGAGCCCGCCTGGAGGCCGAGGAAAGCCGCGGCGACAGTGTGCGGAGGAGCGCACCAGGAGGCCGCGCGAAAGCGCGAAGAGACGGCCCAGGGCGACGGCAAAGACAGCGCACGGCCGCACAGGCAAGTACGAACGCCGCCTCGTAGGGCTCCAGATCCGCCCGCAGCAAAGAAGAGGCCAGGGCGGAAGGCGGCTGCCGCGGAGTGGTCGCAGTGGGACGGTACGTGGTACCGTTCAAGCTGGTGGGACAGCGACGACGACTGGGGCTGGTGGACAGCCCCGAAGAAAGAGTGAGGCCGAGCCGCCAACCAGAGGAGGAGGAGGAGGAGGAGGAAGAAGAGCAGGCGGCGAGGCCACAGCGTAGGCGGCGTGAGCTGCGCGTGGCGAGGGGCGCGCTGGCCCCCCCCTCGCGCGCCTCCTGCGCGCTCGCGCGAACACTGCGGGGCACGCTGGCCCTGCCGCGACGTCGGCGAGGAAACGTATCAGTTTCCCGTCCTTCGTTCCTTTTTAGTGCTTTCTCTCCCTCTCTCTTTATATAGTTATATATATATAAATAAATATGTATATCTCTATATACACGCGCATCCAATCCCTCTATCTCTCTATCCGTCTCCCTACCGCTTCGTCCCTCTCCGTCTCCATCCAATTCGTGTATGTAGGTCCGTGGCTGTTCTCACGCACCGCATCCAAATGTTTCGGTATGTTGCTCGTTTGGCATTGCCCCCCTCGCCGCGCGCCCTGCGATCGACATCTGTGCCCGAACGGACGTTCCCTCACCCCCTCCTCCCCTTCCCCTCTTCCCCTCTCTCCCCTGTCCTCTCCTCGCCTCGCGCTCCTCCTCCTCCTCCTCCTCCTCCTCCTCCTCCTTCTCCTCCTCTTCCTTTTTTCGTCATGTTCGAGTGTGATTTCGGTCGCGCGGTAAATTTCGATAACGAGGGTGTTCGCTGCGTGCTCAAGGCATTCAGCATGCAGGAGAGGAAGGGGTATCGTAGTAGTGCCCACGCGAGTGACGCGCTCGAGCAAACAAGACTGGGGGTCACCGCGCGCGGGGCGTTGGAGGAGGGGGCGACGGAGGGGGAGGGCGACGGTGAAGGGCACCGATCCTGAGTAGAACTTGAGGAAGTATCGAGCGGAAATGCCGATGTCGACCGCAGGGCGCGCGACCAGGTCGGAGGGGTAGGTCCTCGGTTGGAGGAGTCGGCTGAGCGCCGCGCCAGCTGAGCCATCTGCGCAGCCGCAGCCGCACCGCGCGCGCACTCGTGATATAGAAAAGCTGGGCGGGCAATCGCAGTTTTAATCCCCCGCTAAGGGAGATATACTCCGTGGTTTATTTCGCCGCTGGGCTGCCACGCTAAGACGCATTTGCCTAAACCTGGATTGAAAAAACAAACGAAACTGACTAGAATTGGATACTACAGCATGTACATGTAAGGGAAAGCAATAAAACATGCAAAAGCAATAAAGTTAAAACATTGATCAGTGGATCCACTTTTTAAAGTGGATCCGTCAATGCATGAAAAAACAACAAAAGTGCTATTGGATCCAGAAAGTGGATCCTGAGGACCTCTGGGGAAATCGTGGTGTGGGGGGGTGCAAGAACTGAGGCTCCATGGGGTGTGGGCGTCGGGGCGCGGTGCGGACGCGGTGGGGGGTGTCGGTCGTTCTTGGACGAGAAATCGTGGTATGGGGGGGTCCAAGAACTGAGGCTCCATGGAGTGTGAGTGTCGGGCCGCGGTGGGGGCGCGGTGGGGGGGGCGCGGTGGGGGGTGTCGGTCGTTCGTTGGACGAGAAATCGTGGTGTGGGGGGGTCCAAGAACTGAGGCTCCATGGGGTGTGGGTGTCGGGGCGCGGTGGGGGCGCGGTGGGGGGTGTCGGTCGCTTTTGGCGAGAAATCGTGGTGTGGGGGGGTCCAAGAACCTGAGGCTCCATGGGGTGTGGGTGTCGGGGCGCGGTGGGGGCGCGGTGGGGGGTGTCGGTCGTTTTTGAAATCGTGGTGTGGGGGGGGTCCAAGAACTGAGGCTCCATGGAATGTGGGTGTCGGAGCGCGGTGGGGGCGCGGTGGGGGGTGTCGGTCGTTTTTGGACGAGAAATCGTTTGTGGGGGGTTCCAAGACCTCAGGGTCCATGGGGTGTGGGTGTCGGGGCGCGGTGGGGGCCGGTGGGGGGTGTCGGTCGTTTTTGGACGAGAAATCGTGGTGTGGGGGGGTCCAAGAACTGAGGCTCCATCGGGTGTTGGTGTCGGCGCGCGGTGGGGGCGCGGTGGGGGGTGTCGGTCGTTTTTGGACGAGAAATCGTGGTGTGGGGGGGTCCAAGAACTGAGGCTCCATGGGGTGTGGGTGTCGGGGCGCGGTGGGGGCGCGGTGGGGAGTGTCGGTCGTTTTGGGAGGAGAAATCGTGGTGTGGGGGGGGTCCAAGAACTGAGGCTCCATGGGGCGTGGGTAGCCGGAGCCAGGCGGGGGGTGTCGCCCAGTGTCTTGCGAGGGTAAAGATGCCGGGGCCAGAACGTTGGTAAGTTTTGGACGCCTCTGGGGTCGGCGGATTTCAGCCCCCCCCCTCAGGAGCCACGATCCTCTTGAGGGGTGTCGAAATTTAGCCCTCCCAGGAGTCGATCTTGGACGCTCTGACCGATCGCGGCCCCCCCTGTCCAGGTCAGTGGGGAGGGGGTAGGGGGAGGGGTAAACCCCTCCCCGAAGGGGAAGAAGGAGGGGTGGAAGAGGAAACTCGTTAAACCACCGACGCCCTAAAGGGCTGGTGGGATTTTTCTTTTTGCTTGATCAGCGCGCGTTTGGTGCATTGATCGGCGGTTGGCGCGTATCTCCTCCGGGCTTAAAGCCAACAAGCCAACGTGCGGTGGAGTTGAAGAGTATCACTCACCATCCACCACCCATCATTAATCATTCATCACCATCACCGTCGTCGTCATCACCACCACCAGCATCATCATCACCATCATCATCATCATCATCATCATCATCGTCATCATCATCATCATCATCATCACCATCACCATCATCATCATCACCATCATCATCGTCGTCGTAGTCGTCGTCATCATCGCCATCGTCACCATCATCAGCACTACCAGCATAGTCATCATTGTCGTCCCCGTCTTCATCATCGTCATCCTCGCGATCACTCCTCACCCTCCACCTCTCCCCCTCCTCCCGCCGACGGCGGCGACGACGACGACGGGGCTTCCCCCCCCACGCCCCCCGCGCCCGGAGGCTTCGTCGTGGAGGGCACCTTCCCGCCCCCGGAGGACCAGCGCCACTCCTCGTCCTCCCCGTCCTCCCCTTTCTCCCCCTCCTCCTTGACCTCCTCCTGGTCCTCGTCCTCCTCGTCGTCCTCCTCCTCCTCCTCCTCCATCGTTGTCCCGCCCCTGGAGGACCAGCACCATTACTCGTCCGTCGAGGACCTCTCGGCGCGCGGCGCGCGGTGCCATCCGCCGCCGCCGTCGTTCTGGCCACGCGAGGGAGTGACCCTTCGCCGGGGTGACCTTTAGTGTGCACTGATAAAATGTGGCCCCACGCATGATTCCGTGCATGTTTGACGAAGCGAGCCGCCTGGGACGCGTGGGGCAATTTCGAAGATACGTTTCGTTCATCTGTTTGTGGGGACCCTCGGCCCCAACCCGCGGCACCTACAGGGTCTCGAAGACGGGTCGCAGTCGCAGTCGCAGTCGCAATGCGGGCCCTCAGGGCTTCCCCGACCCCAACGGCCGCGCACCACAGGTCACTCTTGCACAGCGGCGCTCCTGCGTGTAGCCGATCGCTGTCGCGATCGTCGGGTCCAGGCGGGGAGAGGTTTCACTGTTGCGGCGACGCCAGGTCCAGGTTGGGGGTCATAATCGGGGGCGGAAAAGAGGGGGGTGATGACTAGGGGGGGGTGGATATCATGGCGTGGGCCATGATATTTCTCCAGAGTTCATGGCGCCTCTTCTTATTTCATTACATCCCTGGCCCCCCCGCTGGGTCGCGCACATGCCGCCGGTCATGATTTGCACCCCCCCCTCTTGGACCCCCCCCTCTTTGCCGCCCCCGATATAAGGGCGCGACCGCAGCTGTGCAACGGCAGCGGGCTTTCTGTCACGAAAACCGTGTTGGCGCGGCCAGCCGAGCCAGAGGCGGCAACCACGAACATCGATACCCCGACGTGCGGGAAAGGGAGGCGCAGGATGAGGAGGAAGAGGAGGAGGAAGAGGAGGAGGAGGAGGAGGAGGAAGAGGAGGAGGAAGAGGAGGAGGAAGAGGAGGAGGAGGAGAGAGAAGGAGGAGAGGAGGAGGAGGAAGACGAGGAGGAGTAGGAGGAGAAGGAGGAGATTGCAGCTTCTGGTTTTCGTTGCAGTTCTTGGGTCTCATGGGGCGCCCCCGTTGCCACGGATGGATCCGCCTCGAAATTCTGGTCCAAGCGCACCCTTGGACTCTTGGAGACGTCCAGGTGTGGGAGGGGGGGGGACATTTGACGGAGGAGAGAGAGCGAGAGGAGGAGGAGGAGGAGGAGGAGGAGGAGAGGAGGAGGAGGAGGAGGAATGGGAGGAGAAAGGGAGGAGGAGGAGGGAGGGTGGTAGTGGTGACGAAGAGGCGGAGAGGAGGAGTGAGGAGGAGGATAGGAGGAGGAGGAGGAGAAGGAGGGGGGAGGGGGCAGGGGAGGAGGAGGAGGAGGAGGTAGGTGAGTGTGATTAGCCAAGCTGACCGCACTCTTAGGAAACAGGAGGAACCAGAGGAGGAGGAGGAGGAGGAGGAGGAGGAGGAGGAGGCGGAGGGAGGAGGAGGAGGAGGAGGAGAGGAGAGGAGGCGGAGGAGGAGGAGAGGAGGAGGAGGAAGAGGAGAGGAGGAGGAGGAGGAGGAGAACCAGAGTAAGCCCAAGATGTATCAACGAGCGCATCCTCTCGTCCCAGGTCCCCTCCGGTCCCTGCAAGCGCTTTTGCCCTACTGCGTGAGGAGCCCCCCTTGAAAGTCGGGCGCCCCTTGAGGGGCCCGCAATTCAGGCGAGAGCTCCGTTTCGAAAGACACCGCCCCTCCTCCTCCTCCTCCTCTCTCTCCTCCTCCTCCTCCTCCTCCTCCTCCTCCTGCGAGCATCAGGCAGTGATGATACACGCTACAGAAGGCTGTTGTTTGATGAGGTGCAAGGAAGTAGTGTCCCGCGACAGCCCCGCGCCGAAGAGGAGCCAGCCTCCCCGGAAATGTGAGCCAGAGCGGCCGCACACCATGGCATGACGAACATGGGCAGGGGCATACGAAATAGGACTCCCAGAGATCCAGCGCGCTGAAACAATCAAGAAGGAGTTTTTTACCTAACAGCGAAGACTGATAGGTTTCTAGTGGAGTCAAAAGAGAGAGAGCATCATGATTCCCCAGGGGGGTCCGGGCAGGATCCGGGGAGAAGCCGTGGAAGTCGTTTTAAGCAAACAGTTACACACTTCGTGGTCTTCGAGGTCCCAAAACTCCATGCCTGGGCATGATTTTGAATGCCCGGAGCCAACTGTAGGCCACTTCGTGGTCTTCGAATTCCCAGAACACCATTCCCGGGCCACATTTTGAATGCCCGGAGCCAACTGTAGGCCACTTCGTGTTCCCAGAACACAATTCCCGGGCCACATTTTGAATGCCTGGAGCCAACTATAGGCCACTTCGTGTTCTTCGTGTTCCCAGAACACCATTCCCGGGCCACATTTTGAATGCCCAGAGCCAACTGTAGGCCACTTCGTGTTCTTCGTGTTCCCAGAACACCACTCCCAGGCTACACTTTGATCGCCCGGAGCCAACTGTGAGGCTGAGGCTGAGGCAGGCTGAGGCTGAGGCAGGCTGAGACTGAGCCTGAGGCAGGCTGAGGCTGAGGCTGAGGCTGAGGCTGATGCAGGCTGAGGCGGAGAGGCTGACGCTGAGGCTGAGGCAGGCTGAGGCTGAGGCTGAAGCAAGCCGAGGCAGGCTGAGGCTGAGGCTGAGGCTGAGGCTGAGGCTGAGGCAAGCTGCGGCTGAGGCAGGCTGAGGCTGAGGCTGATGCAGGCTGAGGCAGGCTGAGGCTGAGGCAGGCTGAGGCTGAGGCTGAGGCCGAGGCAGGCTGAGGCTGAGGCCGAGGCAAGCCGAGGCAGGCTGAGGCAGGCTGAGGCTGAGGCTGAGGCTGAGGCAAGTTGCGGCTGAGGCTGAGGCTGAGGCTGAGGCTGAGGCTGAGGCAGGCTGAGGCTGAGGCTGATGCAGGCTGAGGCTGAGGCAGGCTGAGGCTGAGGCTGAGGCTGATGCAGGGTGAGGCTGAGGCAGGCTGAGGCTGAAGCCGAGGCTGAAGGCAGACTGAGGCTGAGGCTGAAGCAGGCTGAGGCTGAGGCTGAGGCAGGCTGAGGCTGAGGCTGAGGCTGAGGCAGGCTGAGCTGGAGGCTGAAGGCAGACTGAGGCTGAGGCAGGCTGAGGCTGAGGCCGAGGCTGAAGGCAGACTGAGGCTGAGGCTGAAGCAGGCTGAGGCCGAGGCTGAGGCTGAGGTGAGGCTGAGGCAGGCTGATGCTGAGGCAGGCTGAGGCTGAGGCTGAGGCTGATGCAGGCTGAGGCTGAGGCAGGCTGAGGCTGAGGCATGCAGGCTGAGGCTGAGGCAGGCTGAGGCTGAGGCCGAGGCTGAAGGCAGACTGAGGCTGAGGCTGAAGCAGGCTGAGGCTGAGGCTGAGGCAGGTTGAGGCTGAGGCAGGCTGAGGCTGAGGCTGAGGCAGGCTGAGGCTGAGGCTGAGGCCGAGGCAGGCTGAGGCAAGCGCGGCTGAGGCAGGCTGAGGCTGAGGCTGATGCAGGCTGAGGCTGAGGCAGGCTGAGGCTGAGGCTGAGGCAGGCTGAGGCTGAGGCTGAGGCTGAGGCTGAGGCAGGCTGAGGCTGAGGCCGAGGCAAGCCGAGGCAGGCTGAGGCTGCGACTGCGGGAACAGCAGAATTCTACAACTGGATTCTCACCTAAATCTTAATGGGAATGCTTCCAGATATGATTCTACACATCGGTGTTGGGTTACTTCGCCGGGATAATGTATTTTTTATCGGACTCTAGGGACCCTCGCTGGGCCCCGGGACCGTCAAAAAACGACTCAGGATGAAAAAGCAGTCCTGGGGAATGGGTTGAGACTTCCCAGGACCCCGTATTGAAAAAATCACGCTCACACGGGAGGCCCGCAAAAGGGCCGAAGATCTGCAACGGCAGAGTCCGCCCTCTGGCCTCGATGCGCTCAAGATCGGTCCACCCCTCCCAGGGTCCGGCTGGTGCAGTTGTTCACCCTGGCTCCGTCTTTGACGACCACCAGGGGCCGCCAGCGGCCCCTGGAGGCTGAAAAAGGCAAAACACAGCCTCTCGAACCCGAAGCCTCGATAGGGGGCCACATGCGACCCCTACCCCTACCCCCCACGGTTTCTGAGGGGGAGGGTGGGGTTCACGTCGCTCGGGAGAGCTCCCGAGCGCGGTGAACCCCACCCTACCCCCCTCAGAAATCGCTGGGGGGTAGGGGTAGGGTTCGCATGTGGCCCCCTACTCAAACCTCCCCCCCAGAGATCCGACGTCGTGATTTTTTCAATACGGAGTCCCCTGGAAGTCTCGACCCATTCCCCAGAACCGGTTTTTCGCCCTGGGTCGTTGTTTCACGGTCCTGGGGCCCGGCGAGGGCCCCTCGATGCCGAAAAATGCGAAACACTTCCGCCTTGATCTCTTCAGTGCGCTGGATCTCTGGGCCCCGTGCGCCTCGACCCTCGGCGGCGGCGGGGGCGACGAAAGGGAAGGCCGGCGAGCGCGCCCGGGGGGCGGCCGAGGAGCACCTGCTGGTGGTGTACGCGGTGCTGTGCGCCCTGTCGCTCGTGTTCCCCCTGGCGTGCCTGATGCTCACCATCGCGGCGCGCTTCGAGGCCCTGCCGCCGCCGTCGTCGCCGTCGTCGTCGTCGTCGCCGTCGTCGTCGTCGTCGTCGTCGCCGGCCGCCGTCGTCGTCGTCGCCGCCGTCGCCGTCGTCGCCGCCGCCTCCGGCGGAGGACGAGGGGGGGGGGGGGGGGGGGACGAACCGGGAGGAGGTGGAGGAGAGAGAATGAGCAGGAGGAGGGGGGGGCGGAGGTGGAGGGGGAGAGAGATCAGGAAGAGGAAAGGGCATGAGAGGACGTTTTGGGAGGGGGAGGGGGGGGGAGGGGGGAGCAGGAAGAATTTCGGGACAGGGAGTCGGAGACGGAGGAGGAGGAGGAGGAGGAGGAGGAGAAGGAGGAAGGGGAGGAGAAGGAGAAGGAGGAGGAGGAGGAGTAGGAGGAGGGGGAGGAGGAGGATGAGGAGGAGGAGGAGAAGGAATGGGAGGAGAAGGAGGAGGAGGAGGAGGTAGAGGTGAAGAAGGAGGACACGGAGGAGACGTAGGAGGGCAGCACGAGGAGGAGGGATGAGAGGACAGAGCAAGTCGGAGGAGGAGGAGGAGGAGAAGAGCGAGCGTTCGTCGACATCAGAGTGTTAGCCCCGGGGGGGGGGGCAGGGCCAGCATTTACATCTTCTCCTGCGCCGCCGGCTTTTTGCACCGCCTGGCTCTATGCCTTGTTATCGCCCATTTTGCGATCTTCGAGGGTCTTCGAGCGAGCTGCGCCGCTTCACAGGGAAGCTAATTTTGTTTCGGGGTCCTCCCCCCCGTCGCTACCACTCGCTTGATGGATGCACTTGCGCGTCGAAGGCGTCAAATCAGAGGAACTATGTATTCGGCTCGTGCCGGGGATTCGGTTTTCTACTATGTTGGGCCAGGTGGACAGCGACGACGACGACGACGACGACGACGAGGGCGACGAGGATGAGGGGGGAGGAGGAAGAGGACGACGACGAGGGGGCGGCGGGCCAGCGCCCCCATCCGACCGATCGGCCTAATTCAAGAGCAAGCGCAGAAGGGAGACGCGCATCGATCATCATCATCATCATCATCATCATCATCATCATCATCTCATCATCATCATAATCCTCATCATCACTAATCATCATCATCATCATCATCATGCATCATCATCATCAATCATCATCATCATCATTCATCAGTATGCATTATCATTATCATTATCATTATGTCCTCATCATAGCAGCATCATCATTCATCATCATCATCATCATCGGCATCATTCCATAATCATCCTCATCCTCATCCTCATTCCTCATCTCATCTCATCTCATCCTCATCATCATCACCATTCCTCATCCAGTCCTCCTCTCCTGTCTCATCATCATCACCATCATCATCATCATCATCATCCTCATCATCATCATCATCATCATCATCATCATCATCATCATCATCATCATCATCATCATCATCATCATCATCATCATCATCATCATCATCATCGGAGTCACACTGGAGCCATATTGACACAATCGTGGGGCCAACCGGGGTTATAAAGGGGTCATCTTGGGGCAGTCTCGGGAGTCGTCCCGGGCTCCCGGGGCCGTCCCGGGGGCCACCGCGGAGTGACGTCGGGGCCACGCGGCAGCCTCAGGTCAGCCGGGAGACCACGGGTTCGTCTCGGTGTTCTCCTGCTCCTCCTCCTCCTCCTCCTCCCCCCCCTCCTCCTCCTCATCCTCCTCCTCTCCCTCCTCCTCCTCGTCCTCCTCCTCCTCCTCCGCCTCCCCCGTTTCGTGCCCGCGCCCCCGCCCCTCCGCCCGGCCTCTTGCGCCCCCCGCGGGCTCCGCGCGCTCCCGCGCTCCCTCATGCCGGCGCGCGCGCTTCGAGGGCGCAAGCGGCCTCGGAGTGTTCGGTGCCGCCCCGTACGCCCCACCCCGCGCGGGGGGGCGCTCTGTGGTCAGCAGAAGGCAGATCGGAGGCCACTGTCAGCAGAGGAGGGGGCCCATCTTGGAGCGACCAGAGGGGGGCAGTCTTGTGATCCTTTCACCTGGCTCGCTCGGAGGATCCGTAGTGCAACACTTTTCCTCGGCCGATAGAGGACCCATCGAGGGAGAGCAAGCTTGATGTGATTTAAACGAAAGAAAGAACCACGCACGACACCGAAAAAAACACAGGGAATGGACGTCCGAGCGGTGGCCAGTTCAGAACCCGTGTGGGTCCATCTTGGGATCATCTTCCTGTTGCTGTGCTTCTCGTTGTTGCAGCCACAGGTGTTGCTACTGCATCGGCCCCGCCGATGTGCGGATTGTTGGGGTGGGGACGGGGCAGCGGACCCGTGGGCGGCCCGCGGGTGTTCCAACTTACCCCGCTGATGTGCGGATTGGCAAGAGTGGGGGAAGGGCAAGATGCCCGTGGGCGGCCAGCGGGTGCCCCGAGTGACCCCGCCAATGTCCTGACAGTGGGGAAGGGGCAAGCTCACGGGTGCTGCAGCTGACCCCGTCGATGTGCGCAGTGTTGGGGTGGGGACGGGTGCGGGCCACCCGTGGGCGGCCAGCTGGTGTTCCAGCTGGCTCCGCCAGTGTGTGGACAGGTGGGGATGGGAATGGGGCAGGGCACCCGTGGGAGGCCAGCGGGTGCTCCAACAGGCTCACGTCCTTGAAAGAGCAGGGGCCCGCGACCGATGAGCGCGGGCCCCGGAGGCGATAGGATGGGTGCGGCGTCCTGGGCAGTCTGAGCAGTTTCGGCCTCGACACCGTCGGGATGTGCTGAGTTCGTGCAGCTCAGGGGCTCGGCGGCCAACCAAGCCCTCCGGCATTCCACGAACACACGAGGGGCGCGGGGCCCTTTACGTGTACATGTCCTTGATCTGCTGGCCGCCAGCGGGAATTGAGCGCTCAACCCTTCGAAGTGCTCCTCCTCCTCCTCCTCCTCCTCCTCCTCCTCCTCCTCCTCCTCCTCCTCCTCCTTCTCCTCGCCCTTCCACCCTCCCCCCTCCCTTTTCGCCCCTACCCCCCTCCCTTGCGCCTCCTCGCTACGCCGACGGCGGCGACGGCGACGACCTCGAGGTGGAGCTCTGCCAGCAGGACGTCATGGACGACCTGAAGAGGCAGCTGCTCAAGGCCATCATGCAAGACAGGGCAGCCGAGGCGCGTGCGGAGACGGCGCCGGGGAGGTGTCCAATGAATGAGCGCGGTGCGAGGGGGTGGGTGGGGGAGAAGGGTCGGGGAGAGGACCGGAGGATGAGGAGGGGGACAATGGGGGAGGGGTGGCGCGGAGGGGTGACGGGGAGGGGTGGGAGAGGGGGGAGGACAAGCTAGGTGCGCTCGCGTCATATCTGACGTCCTACCCTCCCTCCCCTCCCTTACCATGCGCTAATTTTCTCTATCCGCGGACGCGGTCGTAGCGGACCTGTGGCTCCGCGCGCGCGCTGCGTAGTGGGTGTGGTGCACGTGCGGCGTGCGGCGTGCGTGTGGCGTGGGATTTGGGTGGGGTGCTGGTGCTGTTGCTGGTGCTGGTGCTGGTGCTGGTGCTGGTGCTGGTGCTGGTGCTGGTGCTCGTGGTGGTGGTGGTGCTGGTGCTGGTGGTGGTTGTGATGGTGGTGGTGGTGGTGGTGGTGGTGGTGGTGGTGGTGGTGGTGGTGGTGGTGGTGGTGGTGGTGGTGGTGGTGGTGGTGGTGGTGCGGCGCGGTGGTGGCGGGCGGATGGGCGCGCGAGAAAGAGGCCTGCGCTGGGGCGAGAACGCCATCCTGAACGACGGAGGCCAAACACCGATCCGAAAATGAGGCCCACGCTGCAGCGGGAGCACGATTCGGAACGATTCGGTAGCAGAAATGAGGCCGGCGCCTCAACGAGAGCAGCATTTTTTTTTTTTTTTTTTTAAAACAAAAAAAAAAAAAAAAAACAACAAAAAAATGCGAAACAACCCGTTTCCCGGGAATCCTGTGTGCTAAAAAAACAGATGCCGGGCGGGCGTTTCGGCCCGAAAAGACGCTCGGCGCCTCAGCCGAGAGTCGTGTCCGGGATTTCCCGGGGCAAGTGTGTTAAAAAGACAGTACGCGCGAGACGCGCGGCCATTCACCCGGACGCCATCAGGCGGAAGAGGGAGAGTATTGTTCATATTGGTAATTGTGGAGGAGGAGGAGAGGAGGAGGAGGAAGGGAGGGCGGAGGAGGAGCAGGAGGAGGAGTAAGAGGAGGAGGAGGAGGAGGAGGAGTTAGGAGGAGGAGGAGGAGGAGGAGGGCGAGGAGGAGGAGGACCAGCGGAAACTCACGAGTCATCAACGATGTTGAGATTAACCCTCCCTCCAAGCTCCCTCTTCACCGGCCCCTACAACGGTTCATTTCCATTGAGGGAACTGCCTCGCTGGAAGGCAACAGTTTGACGATCCTGAAACGTGCCAAAACAGTGTTTTTCGGATATCAACGCCACGTATCAACTTAACTGTTGCGTCTTCACGATCCAGAATCGTGCCAGAACGCCATTTGTTGGACCTCAACACAGCGAATCAAAATAACTGTTACGCCCGCATAATCTTGAACCCTGCCAAAACACAAGTTTTGGTCCGTTGACCAAGGGAATCCGTGAAACTCTTGCTATTTTTCAACAAAACGAATGCGCGCGGCGCTAAGGCGAGAGCCACATTTTGAAAAGGAACCGCCCTCAATCCGTGAATCTGTTGCAACTTGGTTAGACGAATGTGCGCGGTGCTAAAGAGGGAGCCACATTCTGAAAAGGAGCCGCCCTCAATCCGTGAAACTCTTGCAAATGTTTGAAACGAATGTGCGCGGCGCTGAGGCGAGAGCCACACTTTGAAAACCACCCGCCCTCAATCCGTGAAGCCGGCGGAGGACAATCAGGAGGAGGAGCGAACTCGCCGACCCGGGTGCGCGCGACGGGCGCAGCTGCAAGCAGCCGTGTCAGGGCAGGGCGATGTCGTTGACCAGGGGCACCTGGAGAGTCCGGCGCTGCCTGCTCGGCCCAGCGATGCATGCGGTCGAAGAGACTACTGTGGAGACCCGTGCCAAGAGACGCCCCGCTCGCCTCCAGGATGCACTGGGTTTCCTGGGCTTCGATGGTCTTGCTGCGGAAAGCGCGACGTTACCATGCCAAAAACCACTGAACGCGCTGGAGTCTCGGGGTGGGGATTCTTGTGGAAGGTTTTTTGTGGACTGGCCTGTACTGTTAGCCCTCGCGTGGCTCAGTGGACAGCGGGACCCGCAGGGTCCATCGCCGAAAGGCTGCAGGCCCACCTCAACAAGCGGCCCACCGTGTGAGACGGGCCGGGCCAGAGACGCAGCACCTGTTGGCCACAGGTCGAAGTAGATGTGCGGAATGTTGGGAGAAGCCTGGAGCATGGGCGTGGGGGTTTATAGTGGTTGCAATCTGCTTGCCCAGAAGCTGGCGCGATGTTCCACCCACACCACGCCATCCAGCGCACGGCTAATGATTACGTACGGTTGTGAGCCAAGTGCGGCTACTGGGCTACGGTCAGAGCGGTAACGCTCGCAGATACCTGCCGTTTTGTTCCCCAAGGGCGCAAACACGTCCTCAACACATATATTCGGGAGGGCCGTGCAACCAAGAGTGCCCTGAATTCAGAGCTTTGTGGAGTAGGGGGCCCAGAGATAGTCAGCTATCTCTGTCTGCCAGGACCTGCTCCAATTGTCTCATCTGCATCCGCTGGCGTGGCAGCCAGGTGCCAGCTGGTGCACTGCCACCCAGGACTTGGATCGTTGGATTCGGCACAACAGCCGTGAGCTTCGCTGGTAAGCAAGAGGATGGGGAGCCTGGCGCGCCGAAGCTCACACGCCTCTGGCGGTCCGTGAGGAGCCAACGGGTTGGTCGGGAGAGAGTCCTGTTCATTTCTTCTTCCGCCCCCTCCTCCTCCTCCTCCACTCCTCTCCTCCTCCCTCACCCTCCTCCTCCTCATCCCTCCCCTCCTCCTCCTCCCTCCTCCTCCTACCTCCTCCTCCCTCCTACTCCTCCTACCTCCCCCCCCCCCCTCCCCCTCATCCTCCCCCCTCCTCCTCCCCTTCCCCACCCCTCCCCCTCCTCCCCCCCCCCCCCCTCCCCCCCCCCCCTCTCCCCCCACCCCCCCCCCCCCCCCCCCCCCCCCCTTCCACCACCACCCCCCCCTCCCCCCCCACCCCCCCCCCCCCCCCCCCCCCCCCCCCCCCCCGACCCCCTTCCCCCCCCCCCCCCCCTCCCCCCCCCCCCCCTCCCCCCCCCCCCCCCCCCCCCCCCCCACCCCCCCCCCCCCCCCCCCCCCCCCCCCCCCCCCCCCCCCCCTCATCCGCTCTCCTCCTCCTCCTCATCATCATCCTCATCCTCATCATTCTCCTCCTCCTCCTCTCCTCTTCCTCATCCTCGCTCCTCCTCCTCCCCCCCTCATTCCTCCCCTCCTCCTCCCTTACAGTGGCCGCCTACTCTCCTCTCTCCCTACTACCTCCTCCTCCTCTCCCCCCTTCCTTTCAGAAGGATGAGGCGCAAGAGGAGGCCAGGGCCTGGGAGGCGTCTTCTGGCTCCCTGGCGCCCTCTGGAGGGTTCCGTCTCCCGAGCGCCCGCCCCCTCCTCCGCCTTCCCCCTCCTGCCTGCCCCTCATCTTCTCCCCTCCCCCCTCTCCATTCCCCACTCCCCCTCCCCTCCCTCCCCTCCTCTCCCCCCCCCTCCCCCCCCCCCCACAATTACACAATATGGATACTGCTCTCCTGTATCCCCTGGTGACGTCCGGGAAATATTCGGCCCCCCTCCGCGTATTGTTTTTTACACGCAGGCTTCCCGTGATGTGGGTTTTCGCTGGTTTTGTTTTTTTGCTACTCTCGCTGAAGCGCTGGCCTCATGTTCGGTCTTCCGCTCGTTCCGAATCGTGCTCCCGCTGCAGCGCTGGCCTCATTTCCGCGCTTCCGCTCGTTCCGAGTCGTGTTTCCGCTGCAGCGCTGGCGTCATTTTTCCAGCGCCATGATACGGCATGGTTGTCGGTCCTTCCGAATAGGCCCCACAATTTAGAAAATGGCACCCTGAAACAACCATCGGAAGTGATTATACATTCGGTATCGATTCGTTCATTGGTGGGGTCGCAGAAGGCCCCCCCACTTTGGGGCGTCGCCACGGCATGCTATGTCAGGCTACGCGTTAATCTTCAACCATGCTAGCCATGTAATGCTATGCCTTGCTACGACTTCCGACTGTGCGAATAGAGAGGAGATCTACGCTATGGTAAGGGATGGGAGGGAAGGATAGGACGTCAGATATGACACGATCGCACCTAGCTTGCCTCCCTCCCCTCCCCATCACCCCTCATATGCCCTCCCCACTCCCCTCCCCCCTCCCTCCTCACTCCCTTCTCTTCCCCACTGTCCTCCTTATTTTGGCATGATGAACAAGACTCGTGTACATCAACAGTCGCCAACGGTTGTGGAGAGTCCTGGGCGGAAGCCATGTTTGGCGTAGTAAACACTGCGACAGACAAGTCATTGCCGAACACAGGTAAGCAATGGTGAGTCGCGGTGGATGCTGGGCTAAAAAGCATGAACGGGGGAGCTTATGCGAGAGCCGGCAGCCAGTGCCGCCACCATGCCCCTTGGATGTACTGGCCCGCCCAGTGGGGTTCGTGAAGAGAGGGTGCGTGATCAGTGTCGTCATTATCTTCATCATTGCCGTCATTCTCGTCGTCACTGTCGTCATTATCGTCATGGTTGTCGTCGTTCTCGGCATCATTGTCGTCATCATTGAGGGCATGCAGGCATTTGCCGCCACGTGGCGGGGAGCCTCGAAAAGTTCCAGGCCGGGGAACATCTGTCCGGCCTGGCCCGTGTTTTTTTTTTCGGGCGGAGCCAGCTGTGGTGACGAGAGGCCTCCCAGGAGGCCTTCCCCCCAATATATATATATATATATATATATATATATATAGATATATACATATATATACACACATATATAGAACAAGCCAACAAATTACTCTGCGACGTAGCCAACCCTTTCTAAACATGTGGTGGTTACATTCGGGACCACTCAATGCTGACGGGCATGCTGAAAAACCCGCAGTGCGGAAGAAGAGCACCCATCAGTGAACTCAGAAGAGCGCAGCAAGAAGAGCAGCGGCAACGCGTAAGACGTACCTCTGCTGGGCCTCCCAGGAGCCCACGAAAGTGGCGACAGTTGCGCAGATCGCAGCCCCCCAGGGCGCCGCGAGGTCTCGAGGTGGTCCGCGTGGGACGTACCTCCGCTGGGCCTCCCAGGAGCCCACGAAAGTGGCGACACCTGCGCAGATCGCAGCCCCCCAAGGCGCCGCGAGGTCTCGAGATGGTTCGCGTGGGACGTACCTCCGCTGGGCCTCCCAGGAGCCCACGAAAGTGGCGACACCTGCGCAGATCGCAGCCCCCCAGGGCGCCGCGAGGTCTCGAGATGGTCCGCGTGGTACGTACCTCCGCTGGGCCTCCCAGGAGCCCACGAAAGTGGCGACACCTGCGCAGATCGCAGCCCCCCAGGGCGCCGCGAGGCCTCGAGGTGGTCCGCGTGGGACGTCCTTCCGCTGTCCCTCCCAGGAGCCCGCGAAAGTGGCGACAGTTGCGCAGATCGCAGCCCGACGGCACGAGAGGAGAGGAGAGGGGAGCTCAGGAGACAGGAGAGGAGGAGGGGAGGAGGGGGGAGGAGAAGAAGGAGGCCGTGGCGACCACACTGCTCTGTTCAAAACGAGTACCCAACCATAGGAGGCGTGGACAAACAGCAACAACAACAACAACAACAACAACAACAACAACAACAACAACACCAACACCAACACCAACAACAACAACAACAACAACAACAACAACAATTATTCACTGCGTGGAGCTCCCCATATGTGCATCTACTCGCATGGACCTGTCCGCCGTGAATGTCTAGGCGCAAGAGCTTTCGAATATTAACGGGCTTCAGTTGTGACGGTCTGGACATCAATCTAACTGCGAATGAATTGGAGTGTGAATGAGCCTCAGTAGTACGAGCGCGTCTCTGTGCATGAGCCTGGGGCCTCCTGGGGCCTCCTGAAACCTACTGGGGCTTCCTGGGGTCTCCAGGAGCCTCTTGGGACCTCCTGGGACCTCCTAGGAAGGTTTCGTGCCCCAGGAGAGGCGCAATCTATAGCAACAGACGTACATAAAACATTGCGGATTAGAGCCACAGGAGAAGGGCAATCTATAGGAACACGCGTAAAACACCAAGGACTCGTGCCCCAGGAGAGGCCCAATACATAGGAACATGAGTAAAACATTTAGGATTGTGTACACAGGAGAAGGACCATCTATAGAAACATACGTAGAACATCAAATAATCGTGCTCCAGGTGAGGCCCAATCGATAGGAGCATACGTAAAACACATGGGATTGGAGCCACTCCTGTTGCCTTCTGAGGCCTCCTGCTCCTGGGGCCTCTCGGGGCCTCCTGTTGCCTTCCGAGGCCTCCTGGCGCTTCCTGTTGCCTCCTGGGGCCTCCTGTGGTTTCCTGAAGCCTTCTGGAGCTTCCTGGGGCCTCCTGGAGCCTCTTGGGACATCCTGTGGCCTCTTGAGTCTTTCTGTGGCCTCCTGATGCCTCCTGGGACCTCATGTGGTCTCCTGGAGCCTCCTGGAGCCTGTTGGAGCCTCCTGTGGCATCCTGAGAAAAATCTGCGCCCACGAGCCTGGCCACCAAAACTAGCAAACCGATTGAGACATCCTCAAAATCTGGCCCACCTGGGGGGTGAAAATGAGCGCCTCGCTCGAGACATCCTCCAAATCTGTTCCGAAAGCGAAGGATGGTGGGCACAGAAACAGGCAAACCGCCTGAGACATCCCCACAAGATGGCCGCGAACGAGCCCGTGCAACCACCCCTGGCGGCTCCCCTCAGGGGCGCTGAAATGAGCGCCTCGCTCGAGACGTCCTCCAAATCTGCTCCGGAAGCGAAGGATGTTGGGCACAGAAACAGGCAAACCGCCTGAGACATCCCCACAAAATGGCCGCGAACGAGCCCGTGCAACCACCCCTGGCGGCTCCCCTTAGGGGTGCTGAAATGAGCGCCTCGCTCGAGACATCCTCACAATCTGCTCCGACAGCGAAGGATGTTGGGCACAGAAAAAGGCAAACCGCCCGAGGCATCCCCACAAAATGGCCGCGAACGAGCCCGTGCAACCACCCCTGGCGGCTCCCCTTAGGGGTGCTGAGTATGAGTAAGTCTGTGTATGAGTAAGTCTGTGTATGAGTAAGTCTGGGTATGAGTAGGTCTGTGTATAAGAAAGTCTGTGTATGTGTACGTCTGGGTATGAGTAAGTCTGAGTATGACTAATACTGTGTATGAGTAAGTCTGGGTATGAGTGAGTCTGTGTATGAGTACGGTTGGGTGTGAGTAAGTCTGTGTATGAGTAAGTCTGTGTATGAGTATGTCTGAGTGTGAGTAAGTCTGAGTATGAGTAGGTCTGAGTATGAGTAAGTCTGAGTATGAGTAACTCTGTGTATGAGCAAGTCTGAGTATGAGTAAGCCCGACAGGAGGGGAGGAGAAAAGAGGAGGAGGAAGGAGGAGTAGGAGGCGTCCAAGTAATAACAAGAACCCCATCTTAGGATATGGGGAACAACAACAACAACACCACCACCACCACCACCAACAACAACAACAACAGCAACAACCACAACCACAACCACAACCACAACCACAACACCAACAACAACAACAGCAGCAACCACAACCACAACCACAACCACAACAACACTCACAACCACAACAACGACAACGACAACCACAACCACAACCACAACCACAACCACAACCACAACCACAACCACAACCACCACAACCACAACAACAACAACAACAACAATCATTTTACCCGAACGCTCAGTGTTCTCACCAGTGCCAGGGTTTTCATGCGACGCGAGACAATACCCCCACTTCGTGGGGGGGCAGTTCAAGCTCTACCAAATATCCAAACGACTACTTCGCGAACCCAACCACAACCCAGCTCTTCCCGCCCTATGATCGTTGGGACACTCACTTCGTGGCGTGCGGACGACCGTGGTACTTACATGGCGTTGGGGTACACACCCAACAGAACTTGGTTCACTATTCGACGGGCGGCTGCGTTTGTGCCCAGGCATCCTGCAATTGTGACCAAGTTCTGTGGACACAGAGAGGGCAGACGAGAGAGACAGAGAGCAGACAGAGAGAGAGACAGAGAGAGCGGAGTTGGTCACATTTTTGGGGCAAGTTCCTGAGATCGTCGTGTTTTTTGTTGGTCTTGCGCGCGCGAATGTCCACTTTACTTTTTTTTTGCAAGGGATGTTGAAATTTGATTATGTAACAACAAGAAAAAGTAGCTCGCGCGAGCTCATGTAACATAAATGTTGAAAAACCATTGGTTTTGTGGGAGTCGGACAGCGCGCGCGGGATGAAATTTGGACATTTTTTTTTGAAAAACCATTGGGTTTTTGATGTTTTTATGTTGAAATCGTTACGAAACCTAAGGTTCTGGATGGATTTCGTCTTGCGCGCGCGAATGTCCACTTTACCTTATTTTTTGCAAGGGATTATTGAAATTTGATTATGTTAGAACAAGAAAAAGTAGCTCGCGCGAGCTCATGTAACATAAATGTTGAAAAACCATTGGTTTTGTAGGATTCGGACAGCGCGCGCGGAAGAACATTTTGACAATTTTTTCTTAAAAAACCATTGGGTTTTTGATGTTTTTATGTTAAAATCGCTACGAAACCTACGGTTTTGGAAGGATTTCGTCTTGCGCGCACGAATGTCCACTTTACCTTATTTTTTGCAAGGGATTCTTGCAATTTGATCAAGTAAGAACAAGAATTTTCATTTTATAGTGTTTTTTGCAAGGGAAAGCGGGGGGGAACAAAACAACCGGATC